>BSBM01002357.1:1040000-1372500 GCA_027924585.1 Larix kaempferi | reverse complement strand
AACCGGTTTTCATTCTTCAATGGTGTTCAATGCTTTTCAACATATCCATGGTCCTGCATGGTAGGATGAGGATGCATTCATGGCATTTGATCTTTACAAAATATGTGTTTTGTCAAAATGAAATTTAAATTTCCTCTTTGATGAATCCTCCTCTACAAGACTTCATTTATTGCATGAATGTCACAGACTCACGGAAACTCTAAACAACACTCAATGGCATGAAACTATAACCACAAACCAAGTAGAGGTTGATTTTATACATTGATATAGAGAGGTGGCAGTAGGCACACAATATGGAGAAACAATGAGTTAGAAAAAACATTTGGACCAAAGTACCACAATGCTTATTAATAAAATTTAAAAAAACAATTTTTGGCTCAGGAATTGTGGTTTATCACCACGTTTCTCTTCGACACTCGCCATCAAAATACGTATAAAAATAACACGTCTTTACATCCTCTTCCATTTAAATCCTCATCGCATAGTCATAAATAAGGATTATTATGCATGCACATCCTCACCTTACAATGTCAATCGGGTCAAGGCGCATAGACAACCATAAATTATCAAATGTGTCAAAGAGTAAGCCCTTCCAATAAAAATTAAGATCCACCCTTCAAACTTCATCACCGAGGCCAATTTATGCAAATATTTTTGAAGTAGGGGAAGGTTTGGCATTAAATGGTGTAAACGTTGGGGAATAAATTGTGTAAACATTATACAGGGGCGCGTGCGTGGGTTTGGGTGCATGTGCGCTCCTCACGTGTACGTGTGAAAAACACGCATGCACGTGTTTTAGCACGCATGCGTAGCCCTGTTACTAGTTAAAAAAAATAGAGTTCTCTGTTTCTCGGGAATTCTACCAAAAACACGGGTTTCACTTCTTCTATGGGTTTCAAGCTCTCACAGGTTTCTCATTGGCTCACACTCATTGATATTTTGGACACTCTTTGATCTATTGGACACAAAATCACCCTTGGAATCTATCAAACATATTCAGTGGTCTTGGAATCCAGTGGATTCATTCAAGCTACTAGTTTCCATTGCAAGTGGAGATCATTTGTATAGAGGTATGGTGAATTGTACATGAGTCTTTTCATTCACAAGATTTGAGATGAGCCAATGCCTTTTTGTTTTTATCATATTCCCACAACAATATCCATGTATAGACAACAATGAATTTGACAAGAATATTTCCCAAGTTCACATCTAAAAAAAATCATATGAACACTAGACAAGATGAAGTATACAACCTCCTCATTGTGTAATTAGTTCCCAAGTTAATTTTGTTCTTTTCACCTCATATTATGCTAGCAAAAAAAACGACACACTCACTAAACATAACTAAAAATATCACTTCAACTCATCTACAAAACCTCAACTCTCTCATCTCTTATTCAATACCATTGTATGGAATGAGGATATATGTAAGTATATGCACCTTTCCTTTCTATATGAATCCAAATATGATAATATTCATCCATATTTACCATCCTTACAATATCCCCTCACCTTTAATAATGATTTTTTTTTCCAAAAACCAAGACTTTCCCACTTCATGCTCTATTCAACATGATGATTGTTGGTATAGTCCCTAGTTCCCCACTCTCCAACACCTACCCACCCTAGATATTGCACATTAAAAGGTCAAATTATATTCCCCCTAATCACCCTTCCCAAGACCATGATCCTTGTTAGAAACCTTTGCATCCTCCTTAAGGTTTTGCACAAAACAAGGTATACATTCATTCTATTGTGATGCATTTTTTAATTCAACCAAGGGTATTTTAAACTCAAAATCACATTCTATCATCTCAAGGTTTATAGATCTAAGGAAATAGTTTGTTGTTGTTTCTTCAACTCATTAATGTGTTATGTAACCTAGTAATTTATGATGGTAAAGGACATTGCCTCAAATGGAAGGATATACCATTCCACTATGAAGACAAAGCAATCAAAGTAGGTGCAAAATTTAGAATTGATAACATTAAGGGAGAAAGCACAAAATGCAACTAATTAAGGTTACCTTATTTGATGTAGAAAAACTATCAAACTATTCCCAAGGCATCTCTAGCCATCTCTGTTGTAGGGTGTTACTACCATAATTTTTATGAATTCATGGCCAGGAAAGACACTAGTTTCTCCTCTCTACACTTGACCAAACATCATCTATATTGATCGGAATTGTAAGGGATAATGATGTTTATTCGAACACAAATAAACCAACATAGTCTGTAGTTGTATATGTTAAATTGTAAAGTGGTAAGCTATGTTGGAATGTGTCAGGTTCATTGTATAATGGCACTAATATCTTATTTGTTATTTCTTTTGCAATAGGCCTGATAGTTGTGTTAAAGATACTTTTAGAGATGGGAAACCCACGAAATGCAAAAAGAAAAAATAGAAGGAATCTGCCCATTGAAAAGGTCAATGTCTTAAGGGAAAAGACTAGGTTGGGAATGGAAAGATTGAGACATGGTCCTATCATTGCCCCAGATCATGCCACTGATCCTAACACAGTTGTTGACACGAAAACCTCTTGTTCAGAACCATGGGTAAAGCGGTCGCATCCAACAAACCCAACTCAAATTCCAACATCAACACAATCTCCAACCAACAATCCATCAATGAGTCATTCTGAAGTTCCTCATGACACAAGAATTTTGGGAGATGTTGCATGTGTAGAGATGGACATACAAGCCTTGCTTAATTTGCAATCTCCCCAAGAAGACCACAACCCTGTCGACCACACTCCCATTATGGACCAATCTATGAACTAAGCACCACAACAAACAAGCTCGGGTATTCATGTATCATGTCCACCCTCCCTACCTATACTGTCCAGTGCAAGAAGAAGAACTCCTAGATGTATTCATGTGGATGAGAGTGCTATGTCGGGGCTTGAAGGCAAGTTGCCAAAACGCACTATCGAATGGCAATGCAACAAAGTTGTCAAAGAATATTTTGAATCCAAAGGTGATACAGGTAAATGTCAATTATTGCTATGTTTGTTAAAGTCACGTTCTTTAGCTGTTGTTAGGAGAATTTTGGGCATAAAGATGGTTAAAATTTCAGAGGCCAACAGTCATATTGTTAGAAATCTCCAATCTGCATTTAATGCAATTGGGAAGAAGTCTCGTACAAAATATCTTTGTGCGGCTCGTCGTGTTTTAGCGGAATCAGTTATAAGCAAGTCCACAAGGCAACGTTGCCTGCTATCACACACTTCTCACATACTCAAATTAAATAGAAAAACTATTAAAAAGTACTCTGTTATAAGAGAAAATATTGACACTCCAGGTGGAAACGATTGTTGGGCTTTTGTTGGTAGGTTGCCTCATGCAGATAGGAAGCTAATTGATGTTGTTAAGGAGTTAGTAAAATTTTTTTGGCATGACCATACTAGACCTTCATCAAACCAAAGAGATGTGCTAAAATTGAGAAAAGGTTCTACTGAATGTGAGCCCCATGTTAAACACTTCCTTGACACCACACAGAATAAACTCTATGAGAGATTCAGGAATGAGCACACACAATTGAATCTGGGCCAAAGGTCCTTTGAGAAATGAAAACCATGGTACGTACGTATATGCATTGATCGGAACACTTGTTGTTGTAGATACCATGTAGAATATGAATATTATTATGACACATATACACATATATTTTGTGATTTGCATACTAACATTGTGCAATGCTGCAATGAATCCATACTACCACCGAATGGATCAAGAGACTTTATCCACAACATCATGTGTCCAAGGCACGAAGGACAATAGTACTATAAAAAATCGTGTCTATATTGGACATGTTCTATGTGCGGTGGGTTTTCTCTTTTGAACCGTTGCATTCATGAAAGCAAGGACACATAATTTGGCATGATGGGTGTGGAGATGCAGAGCTTCAAGCACGTGACCTATCAATTAGACAGTGTCACAGAAAGTAAAAAGATTGCATTGGTAAAGTCACAGGTACAAATGAATATTCCATATTTTTCATATTACATGTTCAATTTATGGCATATAAATTTTTCCAAAGGCCACATTATAATATTTCCCTTGTTTCCATGGTAACAGGCACCGGTATGTGACTTCTTGATGGAATTCTATGAGAAAACCGAGCAGTATGTTCAACATGTGCATGTAGCGTGATGACAAGATGAGCAGTACAGAAAATGCAGGGACACATTTCCCATTGGAACCATAATATCAATTGTGGATTTTGCAGAAAATTACACCCTTCAGCCACAAAATGAAATCCAGAGTCAATACTACCATTCAAGCCAAGTCAACATCATGGTACATATTATGTATAGGCATGGGCCAGAGAGCAGGAATTACAAGAGGATAATACTGAAGGAGACAAACTTTTACATAAGTGATGATAGAACCCATGATCTGCATTATGTGCAACATTGTTTTCGAATTTTCTATGATCAGTTGAAGGAGAGAGATATACAAATGGATCAGCATTGGATATGGTCAGATGGTTGTGCAGGCCAGTTCAAAAATGCTCAAGTATTCCAATGGATGAGTACTTTGCATAAGACTTATAATGTGTCGCATATCTAGAACTATTTTGAGACCGGGCATGGCAAAGGCGAGCATGATGGGGCCGGTGCATGCATCAAAACTGCACTACGAAGGGAAGAGATGGGGTTTGACAAGGAACCTCATATCCGAGATGCACGATCCATAGTTCAATGGTGCTCTGCAATAATGTCAGAATGAGCAAGAGATCAACAAACATCATCAGTGGAAAGACGTGTGGCGAGAAATTTTTGGCTAGTGGTTGACATAGATCGATTGCATTCCTATAGTTGTGGCACAGTACAAGGAACACATGGATTTCATTCAGTTCAAAGCTCAAACAACCACTTATTTGAAATATGGATGCAAAATCTTGCATGCTTTTGAAACCCTTGTAGCAGTGGCGAATGGGATGAATGCGAATGCATGGACTGGGTTGATGAATGGGATTGTATGTCGCTTGCAGTAGACCAATGTGCAGTTGTTGAAACAACCTAGTTAAAAGAGGGTCAGTCAAGAATTTCGATAGACTATGACCATATCTCAGATCTTGTACAACCAGGACACATATACGCAGTTGTTGCACCGAAGGACAATGAATGGGGCATGGATTATTGGTTGGCATGGTGCATCTAAGGTAAGAAAATCCTCTACGGATCATTAATCAATGATGAAGGAATTGAATTTCCTACTGGCTCGATGGTGGTTAAGGGGGAATATCTTACACTAGATGGGAAGTCAAGAAATACTATTGGGCATGTATTCATGGATTACAGACCAGGTTCAGTGGTGTATCACTTCACAAACTTGATCGTTGGCATAAACATCCATCTTCAGACAATGTCAAGCAAGATCTCAACCAACGTACGCTACTACCTTCCTCATTCAGAGCAAGAGAGATTGATGGAGACAATTAGCAAAAGAGAGGATCCAGATGGATTTATTGAATGAGGCCAGTCAACCTTACATAATAGAAAGAATCGCATCAAAGAATGTTATGTTCTACATCAAGGTATGTGTAGTTTTATGTTATTTTGTTGGTACATGCATTTTTTGTTGATACATACATACATACATGTCTTTGCCCATGTTTTTTATTTTTTCTATATGTATTAAACTATTCCATGCTTCTCTTTTATGTTGAATAAAATGGTGATGTGATTTGGATCAAATTTGAGTAATTTGAGTTAGTAATTTCTTAAATATATCTATTTATGTTTGTAGCATTTGAAGATAGCAGTTTTGATAGGTTCTCAAGATTAGAATTACCTAGGTTTTACGAAATTTTTTGAAGTACATAATCTATTACATTGGTCTTGAAAATTTAACTTGGTAGATGAAACCTTCTAAGAATCCATGTATGGATAGAAGGGTGCCACTTGGGGTAGGGAGTTATCATAAAGTTTCAAGGGTGGTATTTTTGAGATCTATACTTGAGAAAAGCATTGGGGAACTATGAAATTCCTTATCGATCAAATATCTATTTAGTTTATCTCTCTTTAGTTTTGTGTCCACCAAAACCTTTTTCATGCTTTGAGTACCTTGAGGTATATCCCCAACCCAAAAAACTCTTATATCCCCAACATTTTTCATAGATTTGGTTCCCCCATGCTCAATGCTCACACAAATCTAGCTAGATTTTGGGTTTTTTCCCTTATCCAAGCATCATGTCATCAACCTAGGGTTTCCACTAATATATTTTAAAACATGCTCATTTATGGTTGGAGATTGATTCTTTATTCCTATAGATAACCACTTAGAGGGACTTGTCATCATCATCACCAACATCATCTCTAGGCTCCTCATAAACATATCCATCATCGTCATCTTCTTCATCATCACCATCACCATCACCACCATTGTCAATGTCTTCATCATCGCCACCATCTTCATCATCATCATTAACTCTAACTCTAACCCTAATTCAATTTCCTTCTATAACTCTAGCCCTAACCCTCACCCAAACCCTAGCACTAAGCCATCTTCTTCATACTCACAATCACTAACACCATCACCATCACCGTCACCATCATCATCATTTCTTCATCATCAACACCATATTCATCATCATCATTAACTATAACTCTAACCCTAGTTCAATTTCCTTCTATAACTCTAGACCTAACCCTCACCCAAACCCTAGCACTAAGCCATCTTCTTCATCATCACCATCACCATGAATGTCTTCATCATCACCACCATCTTCATTATCATCATTAACTCTAACTCTAACCCTAATTCAAATTCCTTCTATAACTCTAGCCCTAACCCTCACCCAAACCCTATCACTAATCCATCTTCTTCATCCTCACCATCACCATCACCATCACCGTCACCATCACCATCATCATCATGTCTTCATCATCAACACCATCTTCATCATCAATGTTAATTATAACTCGAACCCTAATTCAATTTCCTTCTATAACTATATCCCTAACCCTCACCCAAACCCTAGCACTAAGCCATCTTATTCATTATCACCATCACCATCACCATCACCATGAACGTCTTCATCATCACCACCATCTTCATCATCATCATTAACTCTAAATCTAACCCTAA
This sequence comes from Larix kaempferi, assembly GCA_027924585.1. NCBI lineage: Eukaryota > Viridiplantae > Streptophyta > Pinopsida > Pinales > Pinaceae > Larix > Larix kaempferi. Next base: position 1,365,406 of record BSBM01002357.1, on the reverse strand, counting down.
TTCAATTTCCTTCCATAAATCTAGCCCTAACCCTCACCCAAACCCTAGCACTAAGCCATCTTCACCACCATCACCATCACCATCACCATCACCATCATCATCATCATAAGTGCTCGATGGACGATTTTGCAGAGTTGACCCCTGTTTGCAAAAATTGCACACTCCCTCACTGAGAAAAACCCTAGTTTCCAATATGGACGTACAAGATGGTACCGGGGCCATGGGACCGAAGGCGAGGGGTACCCCCGACACTATCCCAGCGTCCTGAATCCAACGGAGTCGACGGTTCGTCGATCAGAGCCACGGTCGTCATTCTATGGTTCGTTCTGTCTTGCATCCAAAAGGCCTTTAGGGACATCTGCTAGATACCTACCAGGGGCGTGGAAGTCCAACCGTGCAACAAAATCTAGTTTCGGGGAGTCTTGCAAATGTGCCTAGGCAGGTTTCGGCTGAAAACGTTGGCCGTAAGTGCTCGGCGGACGATTTTGGAGAGTTGACCCCTGTGTGCAAAAATTGCACACTCCCTCACCGAGCAAAACCCTAGTTTCCAAGATGGACACACAAGATGGCACCAGGGCCATGGGACTAGAGGACAAGGGAATCCCTGGCACTATCCCGACGTCCTGAATCCAACGGAGTCGATGGTTTATCAATCGGAGCCACGGTCGTCATTTTATGGCTCGTTCCATCTTGCATCCAAAAGGCCTTCAGGGACACTTGCTGGATACCTGCTGGGGGCATGGAAGTCCAACCGTGCAACAAAACGGGTCTCCAGGGAGTCTAGGTAAGTTCCGGCTAGGAACGCTAGCCGTAAGTGCCCGGCGGATGATTTTGTAGAGTTGACCCCCGTGTGCAAAAATTGCACACTCCCTCACTGAGCAAAACCCTAGTTTCCAAGATGGAGGTACAAGATGGTACCAGGGCCATAAGATCGGAGGAGAGGGGCACCATTGGCACTATCCCGACGTCCTGAATCCAACAAAGTCAACGGTTCGTTGATCGGAGCCACAGTCGTCATTCTATGGCTCGTTCCATCTCGCATCCAAAAGGCCTTCAGGGACACTTGCTGGATACGTATCGGGGGCATAGAAGTCCAATAGTCCAACAAAACCGGGTTCCAAGGAGTCTTGCAGGTGTGTCTAGGCAGGTTCCGGTTGGGAACGCTAGCCGTAAGTGCCTGGTGGATGATTTTACAAAGTTGACCCCAATGTGAGGGCCATCCAAATTCGCTCAAGGGGTGTATTTCTCGTCCGGAGGCCCCTAGGCGTGTGTGGCCACCATGGCCACGTGGACCTATGGGAGGCGACAGAATCCAAGTCGTCTCATCAGTTTGGGTTTAGTGGCCTCGGGGCAATTCCTCCAAGTGTCCCTAAACGACCCTGGGGTGCTTGACTAGAATGCTCATAGCACCCAAACCGTGACTCTGTTCATGAATCCGTCGATTCCAGTAGGTCCGGGATGCCAGGTTTCAGCTAGGAGTGTCACCTACCCAAATTTCTTGGAATTATTATTTTATTTTGCAAAAATACTTTATGTTAATTTAAATTACAAGTTTTGTAATTATGATTAATTTTGATCATGGATGAATGTAATTACTAAATAATATTATTTAAATAAATTAATTAGGAGACAAACATCGAAGAGGACTGTTGAATGAGTGTTCACTGACCCAATAGAAGGAATGGGAGCTGTTGGAAGGTATGGGACACATTGTAGCAATTGCATCACACCACTAACTGTTTGTTATGGGACAACTTCCCGTAAAATAGGGCATTATCCCCTAGGTGGAGGGAGTGAGCAGGAAGCTCATTTAATGACCCAGTAGCATCTAAAAACACCTAGGAAGCCTATAAAGGAAAATTTGAATTGGGCAGGAAGCTCTTAATTAATATTTCTGCAAAATATTTTCCTCTTGTGAATCAGGTGATTTCAAGAGAGATTCGAATAGGGAGGTTAGTGGTGACTGTAATTTTGAGTCTGCATTATTGCTGAGAGCAACCAGAAATGCTAGTGCAAGTCTATCGGATTTCTATCTATTGAAGATTCAGAAGTGAATTGATACAGCAAGAAGAAGTCCTCATTCCTGAATTTCTTCCTCCTAGTGGTTCAATGAATAGGCTCGGGGGTCCTAAGACAATACTTGACTGTTTTCACGAATTTGGTTGGGTGGAACAGTCTTCTTGGGCTGTTTGTTGCCCTACAGATTTTCTCAAGTTCTTAAAGATTTCCTAGCTTATTCTCAGTAAATAATTCTGTTATGTTTATCTAGTATTTTATGTTTCTTTGTTTTCAAAAAAGAATCTAAACCTAGAAATTGTTTTAAGTCTGAATGTCTAAGTTTAATATTGAAGATCAATAGATAAACCAATATCTCTATTTTTCCACACACTGTTTTTAAGCATCGTACTCTAGTAGAGATATGTAAATTAAAATAGAATAGAATATAGGAAAAATCGCCATTTAAATTCGATAGATAGATAGTAATTATTTATGTATCAGTTTTATGTTCCTAAGTTAAATAATAGTAGAAAGTTCTGCATAATATCTATGTATGTATTATAAGATATCAGAGCTTTCTGAAATTTAAATAATGCATAATTTATGCATTCTTATCATCATTCTGTACAGAAAAATATAGAAATCATAGGTTTACATATATCTTAACAGAGGAGCAAATTAATGGTAGTGATCATCAAAATAATTTTGTACATAACAATCATCACCTAGTTCTCATATTGTTTACAGACACTTTGATTTCATTATCTCTGTTAATGTTTTTCAAGATTATTATCTCACTGTATTATTATCATTATTTACTTGCTGTAAACAAAAGCCTTTAATAGTCATTCTATAATTCCCAGTTGCCACATTACACTTATACACACGCTATTTTCATTCCTGATTTTATCATTTTTCATAAACTTACAGTTCAAACAAATAATAGATATAATAGAAACATTTTGTTTTTGATAATTGTTTTCAATAGTTACGCAAACTAACACAACTTAGGGTTTGACCCTTTTGTTTTCATTATAATCGAATTTTCTACCTTTTAGAACATCATACATTTTATAGTTCATGTCTTCGACGGAGTACTTAACTCTAGCTAAAACAATTGCATTATGATTGGTTTTACCATTCAAAACAAACTCAACTCACATCGATTACAGATCGAAATCCAAATCATTCAAAAGACTCGTAACTTTAAACATTCCATTGACTTAAGTTTCAGTCCTGTCTTTTCATTTTCAACAAAAGAAAAACTATATCGAAATTCCTTGACAGTACTTATCTGAGTCTAGGTTTCACATAACCTAAGCATAGAAATGAAACCCACAGCGTTACATCTGTAACTTAGAAGATTTCTACATAGTGATCTTCATCAACGATTTTCTCAAACCCTAGTCTAGCTCAAAGAAGTACGAATTTAACCAAAGGTATCAAGTCGAGCATTACAGACTTCAACACAAAATATTTAGCATAATAATTCATTACTGAAAGGAGAAGTATCAATTACACAGTGAACGAGCCCATGACTCTTCTCAAAACTAAAAACCCTTGAAGTCATAGATTCTCAGAATGAGTTTTTACAATACGTTTTTGCAAACAAAATTTTATTACAGGGTTTAAAACCTTTAACCAATAGTATGAAATAACCCATTTCTTCTCAAACATCGACGAGTCACAGTTCTTGTTGGCACTATAAAAATTTCCAAAAACATAGAAACCAAGATCCAACTAAACAAAACGAGAGTCACATCACTGAATAACAAGTGTGAATCGAAAGTCTTTCAACTATCAACATCGACAGAGAAACAATGATTCTTGGCAAAGCCTGTTACACATTCTTTGAACCACACCAACCACAGTCCAAGAGCACTATGAGGGTTTATGGAAGACCCGAGGCTTATCGGTGATAAGACATGCTGTTACCTTTGCCAAAACCTTACTCAACATTCTTTGGAAAACCTGCAGCTGACAAACGTTAAACTCAAAGTTAATAACTGTTATATGGTAAATCGAAAATGTGATTTCAACTAAAGAAACACCCGTTTCTTAGAGGAGTGCTTACCTTCAAAATCCTGACGAGAATGATGCCAATAATGACACCAGAGACCCTTTATCCTCATCCAAGCTCTATGTTTTTCTTTTCACTCTATTCTTAAAAATTATAAATCTTAGAACTACAATCCCTCGAACCAAAGATCTAATCCCTTACAAGCTACATCATTATCACAATAAGAAAAACTGCAACATTAACTTCTTTAGAAGGTCTCGAGGTTGAAACCTCTCCCTTTCCTTCTACCAAAAATTTGGCCGCCTGTCGGCCACCCCCAACCTAAACAATAGCACATTAAAACTACTTTTCCAAGTTCATCAACCAAAACAACAACGATGGTAGGGTTACAAATCCAACGGCTCAAATCCATCACCATCAACGGTCTCTACAATGCCAACGATCAATAGCTTTGGTACAATGATGTCAACAATAAATGCCAGTCCTGCATTGCAGTTTGACGATGCCACCATGGAAACATTTAAGCATGTAACAACCATTGCCAAGGCCTAATACCCTTACACAGCAACAAGCATGGAGGCATTCACGTCTAAGTGGATCTTTGGAAATACAACTCGGCAGTACTAAGTTTTTAATGCAGGATCGTTGGGTGATCTATACCTTAGCTCGAGACAAACGCCAATTCAATGAACCATCGACCTGTCCAATATCACTTTCAATGCCTGGCAGCAAACGTCGACGTGACAGTAAACTCTTAAATTTCCTTTATTAACATACGAGTTTAATTTCATCGTAGCATTAGTAACATTATGCATAGTTTTCATTAAAATGTTTACACGATATTGTTATCGTTTGACATAATACAAGGTTGATAGCAATTTGCAAACTATTCATATAGTTTAGTTATAAGTCTAACGTTTGCATTTATTTGTAATGAGTTTTGTTTTATTTATATGTTGTTAATAAACCAAGAATCGATATAGTCACCCACTATATTAATAAGACCTTCAAATATCATGTTATAGGATGATAGTTAAATAGTTCAAGTTTTATTTTGCAACATAGTTAACCTATGGTTGTATTTGTTTATTATCTAATTGCTACCAGTGTCTAGTCTTTGGGAAAGACTACTTTTGCTTACATAAGAACCAAATAAATATATTGATTATGAACCATAAAACTTATATAGTTAATCAATAGTGTTGTATAAGCTCACAAACACATGCATGCTATAATATATAGTTTGGTAATGGGAGTAATAATTTTCTCCAATCTCCTATTCATACGATACAATGGCACTGTACCATCTTGGTACTACTAGCTAAATGGTGACAACAAGATAGCTAGTACAATGGCAACAACATAATTAGTTAGTACAAGGACAACGACAGAACCATCTAAGTACAAAGACGACTATAGTGACGATGTTGCTAATTGGATGCTTATTCATATAGCTAACTTGGGTTGATTTTACTTAGATACAAGACGAATCATGGAAAGAAAAAGTGTAAGCATGTGATTCGTACCTGTATGTGTTTATAAATGTAACAGTCTTTAATTATTCTATTTTTATTTTCAAATGATGAATTTGAACTCACACGAACTGGAATTTATTGCAATCATGAAACTTCTTACCTATCGTCTGTACATAGAACAGGTCCAATGTTTTAGCGTTACAGCTAAGTAAGCTTTGCAGTCCCTCATAGGACTCCCTTGGACAACAAAGAAGCAAACTGTCAGTATCATCTCAAAGAAAAAGTATTATATCACCTTTCTAACCTGGCATTTCATTATTACATCAATCATACTTATCATTGCTATAAAAAGTGTCGCATCAAAAGTTTTATCTAATCATGCATTTAATTATCTTAATGATAGTTGTTACGAATGTAATTAACTTGTCACTGTCACATTAGTTATATTAGAAATTTATTTGCGTTTAGTACAAACAACTGTTTAGTTAACATTGATACATTCAACAATTATTATTTTCCGCAATTATAAATTATCGTAAATTAAGTTGTTATTGTTATTAACAAAAAATTTAAATTTTTATGAAAATTCGGGATGTTACATGTGGTATCAGAGCATAGATTCAAACTCTAGGCCTGATTTAGGTCCAGAACACGCAGCAGAAATTTTTTATATACAACAGAAAATTCTTTTTGTAGCATAAAATTTTACTAACTTGAAAATTTTATTATTATGTTCTTAGAAATTATCTCAGTTACAGGTATGGAGAACTCGACTAAACATTTAAGCGACAGATTTCAGCCAAACAGTCACAGTTCTGTACAACAGTATGTAGAGGAAGGTCACGGGGAAATAAATAATAGTTCGACGGAACAGTTACGTGCCTTTCAAGAATTAAAGGCATAAATCAAATCTGTGAAACAAGATAATGAAAAGATTCTGCAAGCACAAGAACAACTGAATCAAGCGTTGTTTGAACACAACCAAACAGAGGAACAAGAAGGAAACAATGAAGATATTTCCAAAGTTGACGATATGCCTCACACTGATAAAAATCAGAACATAAAAATCAGCGAAGTAAAAGACAACTCAACTTCATCAGGAGATGTTATTGAAGTACGCAAAAGGAAGCGTAACTATACCAGTGATAGCAGTGAAAGAGACTCCAGACCAAGAAGGAAATATCATAAGGAATATGAGCAGATTTCTGGGGAATTCAAGAAGATAAGACCTCTAACTTTCAATGGAGAAACTGAGAAAGGTGAGACAGTTGAAGCTTGGCTGTCAGGGATGAAGAAATACTTCCAGATCTACATCTATTCAGATTTCTTAAAGGCAAAGATGGCTATATATAACTTGACTGGAAAAACGGATATCTAGTGGCAAGAAATCAAAAGGGTAAAGGGCATCAAAGATAAAGATGTAAGCTGGAGTGCTTTCAAATGATATTTCAAAAAGAAGTATCTATCTGAGCAGTACTACGAAGAAAAATCTAAAGAATTCTATGATTTGAAGTTGGGAGGTATGAATATGAAGGAAATGAATAGTAAGTTTCTAAACTTATTGAGATATGTACCATACCTCATAGAAGAGAAACAAAAAATTCAAAGGTACTTAAGCTATTTACCGTTCAGCATTAAAGACATAATTGAGTATGACAGTACTAAAACATTAGAGGAGGCTATGAGAAATGAAGATTTCTGTTATGATACAAATCGGAAGAGAGAGGATATGTCTAATTTGAAAAATCATAAGCCCAACAATTTTGAATAGAAGAAGAAAAATTTCAGATTTGGTGGAAATTCCGGATTCCAAAGGAAGAATTTTCAGAATCGAAATTCCCAAGGGAATAATTCCAGAAATAATTCATAGCAGAATTCTATAGCACCCATAAATGCATCTAATACTGCTAAGACCTGTGAGCCAAATACACATATTAAATGTTTTGAATGTCAAGGCCCCCATTACGCATCAGAATGTCCCCGGAAGACAAACAACATCAACTCCATACAAACTGAACGTACCGTTGGAGACATAGCAAGGGAGATTCCAAGAATTAACGCAGCACTTGAAAACATGCAAGCAAATCATCAAATCTCTATGGTAGAGATTGAACGTATGAAACATGACCATCCTGTTACTGTTTTAATTGACCCAGGTGGTAGTTTAAGTTATCTATCACCAGATGTTGTGGAAAGTCTTAAACTGAAAACTAAAAGGTTTAGTAAATCATGGCTAGTTAGACTAGCAACTGGAACAAAGAGTAAAGTATCAGATTTTATAGAAAACTGTGTGTTTTCCTTGAATCATTTGCAAACACAAATCAAGCTGAATACTCTACCTTTAGGTTCGTATGATGTTATAGTTAGGATGGACTGGTTAGAATCCCATCATGTCATCCTGGACTGTTATGGAAAATGTTTTACATGCTTAAATGATGAAGGGAAAACTGTAGAAATAAAAGGGATTCCAAGGAAGGTAACCCTTAGACATATTTTAGCCATGCAAGTTAAGAGGAAAGTTAGGAAGGGATGCCAAATGTTTGCAGTAAACGTGGTAAATGATGAGATTATGGATAAAGAGGAAAAACTTAAATTAGAGGACATGCCTATCCTAAAAGATTTTAAAGATGTATTTCTTGAGGAGATTCCAGGATTACCACCCAAAAGAGATTTAGATTTTGCCATAGAGTTAATAATAGGAGTAGTACCAAATTCAAAAGCTCCGTACAGAATGAATACTGGAGTTAAACGAATTAAAATCTCAGTTGAAGGAACTTATTGACAAGAAGTATATTAGACCAAGTGTGTCTCCTTGGGGAGCACCTGTCATCTTCGTTAAGAAGAAAGATGGAACATTAATACTGTGCATAGATTATCGCCAGCTTAATAAGATGACGATCAAGAATAGATACCTGCTGCCCTGCATAGATGATCTATTTTATTAGCTGCGTGGAGCAACAGTATTTTCGAAGATTGATCTAAGATCAGGATATCATCAAGTAAGGGTTAAGGACGAAGATATTTTCAAGAAAGCTTTCCGAACTCGGTATGGACATTATGAGTTCGTAGTCATGCCGTTTGGATTGACTAATGCCCCGGCTGTATTTATGTGTTTGATGAATAATATTTTGCATAAGTACTTAGACAAGTTTGTTGTTGTGTTTATAGAACATATTTTAGTGTACTCAAAAAGCAAAGAAGATCATGATGAACATTTACGGATTATCTTACAAGTATTAAGAGATCACCAACTATACGCCAAATTTAGTAAGTGTGACTTCCACAAAGACAAAATTCAGTATCTAGGACACATAATTTCAGTAGAAGGAATCTCAGTTGACCCCGACAAGATAAGGGCCATTAATGACTGGTCGATTCCTAAAGATGCGTCGGATGTAAGATCATTTATGGGCATTACGGGGTATTACAGAAAGTTTATAGAGAATTTTTCAAAAATTGCCAACCCCATAACTTCCTTGCAGAAGAAAGGGAAGAAATTTGTTTGGGATCAGAAATGTGCTAAGAGTTTTACGAAATTAAAGGAACTTTGACGACAACACCTATCTTGAAGATAGCTGACCCTAACAAGGATTGTGTAGTTTGTACAGACGCATGCAATGATGGACTCGGTGGAGTCTTGACACAGGAAGGGCATGCGATAGCATATGAATCTAGAAAGCTGAAAGTACATGAAAAGAATTACTCTAATTCTGATTTAGAGTTATTAGCAGTTATTCATGCCTTAAAAATGTGGCGTCATCACCTTATTGGCAGAAAGTTTACATTATTAACAGATAACATGGATCTGAAATATTTATTGGATCAGACAAACCTGAATGCTAGACAAACTAGATGGTTGACGTTCTCCAGTGAGTATGACTTCGAAATTGAGCATATTAAAGGAAAGGAGAACAAAGTTGTAGATGCCTTGATTCGCAAGGCAAAACTAAATTTCATTTCAGCAATCAGTAATTATTCAACTGATTTGGAAAATCAGATTCTGGAAAAAGGTGAAATAGATGAAGAATACAGAAAAATGAAGGAAAAGACAGCCAATAACAGTTCTGAAAATTGTGTGGAAGATTTCAGAATTAAGGAAAATGGTCTATTACTGTATAAAAACAGATTGTATGTACTAGATATACCATAAATAAAATTTCTGATATTAAATGAGATGCATTAAAGTCATTATTCTTGCCATCCAGGATATCAAAAGACCATCACTATGCTGATAAAAGAATATTATAGGCCCAGAATGAAAGATGAAGTAGCAGAATACATCGCAAAATGCTTGGACTGTCAAAAGGTGAAGGTTGAACACCAACATCCAGCTGGATTGTTGCAACCATTACCAATACGAAGCTGGAAATGGGAAGTGATCAGCATAGATTTCATTACTAGATTACCTAAAAATCAGAAACAACATAATTCTATCATGGTGGTGGTGGACAAACTCAGCAAGGCAGCACATTTCATACCAGTGAAGACCACACATAAAGCACCAGACATTGCAGAGATTTTTATGAAACATATTTTTAAACTGCATGGAATACCAAAGGTAATAATTTCATATCGTGACTCAAAGTTTACAGGAAACTTTTGGAGGTCACTGTTTAAAGGATTGAACACAACTTTAAATTTCAGTACAGCTTTTCACCCTCAAACAGATGGACAAACAGAAAGGGTAAATCAAGTGTTAGAACATTTATTAAGAATGTATGTTAAGGATCAACCTGGTAAGTGGGAAGATTATCTGCACTTAGCAAAATTTTCTTATAATAATCATTATCATGCTTTAACCATACTTAGTCCTTTTGAAATTATTTATCGTAGGAAATGTAATACACATGTTTCTTGGAATGATCCAGTCAATACAGTTGTTTTAGGACCTGAATTATTGTAAGAGTTAGAACTTATTGTGAAACAGGTGCAAGGACATTTAAAAACTGCCCAAGATAGGCAGAAAAGTCAAGCAGATTCAAAAAGAACTCATAAAGAGTTCCAGGTGGGTGAACATATGTTTCTCAAGGTAAGACCAAAAAAGAGTTCACTGAAATTGGGGAGTTGTGCCAAGTTGGCACCCAGGTATTGCAGTCCTTTTGAAATATTATCTAAGGTTGGAGCAGTGGCATACCAACTGGCTTTTCCACCTAACCTGAAAATACATAATGTTTGTCATATATCGTTTTTAAATAAATATGTGCGCTATACTACTCATGTTGTAAACTGGAATGATGTATAGGTGGGACAAGACGAAGATATTTTGGTGGAACCGGATTGTATCCTTGGAAGGAGGGAAACTATTCTCCAGAATCGCATCAATGGGAAAGTGAAGGTGCAATGGAAGCACCTTAGCCCAGAAGAGGCAACCTGGGATTTGGAGAGTAGTATGCGGGCAACATACCCAACTCTGTTTCATGAACACTCAATGAGTGATTAGCCAATATCGAGGACGATGTTGAGACTTAAGGGGGGGTGTATGTCACCTACCCAAATTTTTGGGAATTATTATTTTATTTTGCAAAAATACTTTATGTTCATTTAAATTAAAAACTTTTGTAATTATGATTAGTTTTGATCATGGATGAATGTAATTACTGAATAATATTATTTAAATAAATTAATTAGGAGACAAACACCCAAGAGGACTGTTGAATGAGTGTTCACTGACCCACTAGGAGGAATGGGAGTTGTTGGAAGGTATGGGACACATGGCAGCAGTTGCATCACACCACTAACTGTTGGTTATGGGACAACTTCCCCTAAAATAGGGCATTATCACCTAAGTGGAGGGAGTGAGCAGGAAGATCATTTAATGACCCAGTAACATCTAAAAAGGCCTAGACAACCTATAAAGGCAAATTCGAATTGGGCAAGCAACTCTTAATCAATATTTATGCAGAATATTTTCCTCTTGTGAATCAGGTGATTTCAAGAGCGATTCGAATAGGGAGGTTAGTGGTGACTGTAATTTTGAGTCTGCATTATTGCTGAGAGGAACCAGAAATGCTAGTGCAGGTCTATCGAATTGCTATCTATTGAAGATTCAGAAGTGAATTGCTATAGCAAGAATAAGTCCTCATTCTTGATTTTCTTCCTCCTGGTGATTCGGTGAATAGGATCGAGGGTCCTAAGACAGTACTTGACTATTTTCAGGAATTTGGTTGGGTGGAACAATCTTCTTGGGTTGTTTGTTGCCCTACATATTTTCTCAAGTTCTTAAAGATTTCCTAACTTATTCTCAGTAAATAATTCTGTTCTCTTTATCTAGTATTTTATGTTTCTTTGTTTTCGAAAAAGAATCTAAACCTAGAAATTGTTTTAAGTCTGAATGTTTAAGTTTAATATTGAAGATGAATTGATAAACCAATATCTGTATTTTTCCAGACGTTATTTTTAAGCATCGTACTCTGGTAGAGATATGCAAATTAAAATAGATTAGAAGATAGGAAAAATCGTCATTTGAATTCGATAGATAGATAGTAATTATTGATGTATCAGTTTTCCGTTCCTAAGTAAAATAATAGTAGAAAGTTCTGCATAATATCTATGTATGTATTATAAGATATCAGAGCTTTCTGAAATTTAAATAATGCATAATTATGCATTCTTATCATCATTCTGTACAGAAAAATATAGAAATCATAGGTATACATATATCTTAAAAGAGTAGCAAATTAATGGTAGTGATCATCAAAATAAGATTGTACATAACAATCATCACCCAGTTCTCATATTGTTTACAGACACTTTGATTTCATTATCTTTGTTAATGTTTTTCAAGATTATTATCTCACTGTATTATTATCATTATTTACTTGCTGTAAACAAAAGCCTTTAACAGTCATTCTATAATTCCCATTTTCCACATTACACTTATACACACACTATTTTCATTCCTTATTTTATCATTTTTCATAAACATATAGTTCAAACAGATAATAGATATAATAGAAACATTTTGTTGTTGATAAGTAATTGTTTTCAATAGTTACGCAAACTAACACAACTTAGGGTTTGACCCTTTTGTTTTCATTATAATCGAATTTTCTACCTTTTAGAACAGCATACATTTTATAGGTCATGTCTTTGACAGAGTACTTAACCCTAGCTAAAACAATTGCATTATGATTGGTTTCACCATTCAAAACAACCTCAACTGACATCGATTACAGATCAAAATCCAAATCATTCAAAAGACTCATAACTTTAAACATTCCATTGACATAAGTTTCAGTCCTGTCTTTTCATTTTCAACAAAATAAAAACTATATCAAAATTCCTTGACAGTACTTATCTGAGTCTAGGTTTCACATAACCTAAGCATAGAAATGAAACCTACATCGTTACATCTGTAACTTAGAAGATTTCTACATAGTGATCTTCATCAACGATTTTCTCAAACCCTAATCTAGCTCAAAGAAGTACGACTTTAACCAAAGGTATCAAGTCGAGCATTACAGACTTAAACACAAAATATTTAGCATAATAATTCATTACCGAAAGGAGAAGTATCAATTACATAGTGAACGAGCCCATGGTGCTTCTCAAAACTAATAACCCTTGAAGTCATAGATTCTCAGAACGAGTTTTTATAGTATTTTTTTGCAAACAAAATTGTATTACAGGGTTTAAAACCTTTAACCAATAGTATGAAATAACCCATTTCTTCTCAAACATTGACGAGTCACAACTCTAGTCGGCACTATAAAAATTTCCAAAAACATAAAAACCAAGATCCAGTTAAACGAAACGAGAGTCGCGTCACTGAATAACAAGTGTGAATCGAAATTCTTTCAACTATCAACATCGACAGAGAAATGACGAGTCTTGGCAAAGCTTGTTACACATTCTTTGAACCACACCAACCACAGTCCAAGAGCACTATGTGGGTTTATGGAAGACCCGAGGATTACCGGTGATAAGACACGTTGTTACCTTCACCAAAACCTTACTCAATGTTCTTTGGAAAACCTGCAGCTGACAAACGTTAAACTCAAAGTTAATAATTGTTATATGGTAAATCGAAAATCAGATTTCAGCTAAAGAAACACCCATTTCTTAGAGGAGTGCTTACCTTCAAAACCCTGACAAGAATGATGGCAAGAATGACACCAGAGAGCCTTTATCCTCGTCTAAGCTCTATGTTTTTCTTTTCACTCTATTCTCAAAAATTATAAAGCTTAGAACTACAATCCCTTGAACCAGAGATCTAATCCCTTACAATCTACATCATTATCACAGTAAGAAAACCTGCAACGTTAACTTCTTTAGAAGCTATCGAGGTCAAAACCTCTCCCTTGTCTTCTACCAAAAATTCGGCCTCCTGTCAGCCACCCCCAACCGAAACAATAGCACATTAAAACTGCTTTTCTAAGTTCATAAACCAAAACAACAACGATTGTAGGGTTACAAATCTAATGTCTCAAATCCATCACCATCAACGGTCTCTACAATGCCAGCGTTAAATAGCTTTCATACAACGATGTCAACAATAAATGCCAGTCCTGCATTGTAGTTTGACGATGCCGCCATGGCAACGTTTACGCATGTAACAACCATTTCCAAGGTGTAATACCCTTACACAACAACAAGCATGGAGGCATTCACGTCTACATCGATATTTGGAAATGCAACTCAGTAGGGATGCAGTACTAAGTTTTCAATGCAGGATCGTTGGGTGATCTCTACTTTAGCTCGAGACAAATGCCAATTTAATGAACCAGCGACCTGTCCGATATCACTTTCAATGCATGTCAGCAAACATCGACGTGACAGTAAACTCTTAAATTTCCTTTGTTAACGTACGAGTTTAATTTCATCATAGCATTAGTAACGTTATGCATAGTTTTCATTATAATGTTTACATGATATTGTTATCGTTTGACATAATACAAGGTTGATAACAATTTGCAAACTATTCATATAGTTTAGTTATAAGTCTAACGTTTGCATTTATTTGTAATGATTTTTGTTTTATTTATATGTTGTTAATAAACCAAGAATCGATATAGTCACCCACTATATTCATAAGACCTTGAAATATCATGTTATAGGATGGTAGTTAAATAGTTCAAGTTTTATTTTGCAACATAGTTAACCTATGGTTATATTTTTTTATTATCTAATTGCTACCAATGTCTAGTCTTTGGGAAAGACTACTTTTGCTTACATAAGAACCAAACAAATATGTTGATTATGAACCATAAAACTTACATAGTTAATCAATAGTGTTGTATAAGCTCACAAGCACATACATGCTATAATATATAGTCTGGTAACGGGAGTAATAATTTTCTCCAATCTCCTATCCACTTTTATTCATACGATACAATGGCATTATACCATCTTGGTACTACCAGCTAAATGGTGACAACAAGACAGCTAGTACAATGGCGATGACATAATTAGTTATTACAAGGATGACGACAGAACCAGCTAAGTACAAAGACGACTACAGTGATGATGCTGCTAATTAGATGCTTCGTCATACAGCTAACTTGGGTTGATTTTAATCAGATACAAGGAGAATCAAGGAAAGCAAAAGTGTAAGCATGTGAGTCGTACTTGTATGTGTTTATAAATGTAATAGTCTTTAATTATTCTATTTTTATTCTCAAACGATGAATTTGAACTCACTCGAACTGGAATTTATTGCAATCATGAAACTTCTTACCTATCGTCTGCACATAGAACAGGTCCAATTTTTTAGCTTTATAGCTAAGTAAGCTTCGGAATCCCTCATAGGACTCCCTTGGACAACAAAGAAGCAAACTGTCAGTATCATCTCAAAGAAAAAGTATTATATCACCTTTCTAACCTGGCATTTCATTATTACATCAATCATACTTATCATTGCAGTAAAAAGTGTCGCATCAAAAGTCTGATCTAATCATGCATTTAACTATCTTAATGATAGTTGTTACGAATCTAATTAAGTTGTCACTGTCGCATTAGTTATATCAGAAATCCATTTGTGCTTAGTACAAATAGCTATTTAGTTAACATTGTTACATTCAGCAATTATTATTTTCAGCAATTATAAATTATCGTAAATCAAGTTGTTATTGTTATTAACAAAAATTTTAAATTTTTATGAAAATTTGGGATGTTACAAGGACACCCCATAGAGTGTCCCCCGAAGACCCAGAAGCGGTGCCAACGAGCCATCTCCGGAGATAGGGTTTTGCTCAATGATGGTCATTCCAAATTCGCTCAAGGGGTGCATTTCTCGTCCAGAGGCCCCTAGGCATGCATGACCACCATGGACAGGTCCAAAATGGCCACGTGGACCTATGGGAGGTGACGAAATCCAAGTCCTCTCGCCGGGTTGGGTTCCCTGGTCACGAGGCAAATCCTCCAAGTGTCCCTGAATGGCCCCAGGGTGCCCGACTAGAATGCTTGTAGCACCCGAACTGTGGCTCAGTTCGCGAATACGTAGATTCTGGTGGGTTCAAGACGGTGGGTTTCAGCTAGGGGACCCCCCACAGCATCCCCCGAAGACCCGGAAGTTGTGCCAGCGAGCCATCTCCGGAGCTAGGATTTTGCTCAGTGATGGCCATTCCAAATTCGCTCAAGGGGTGCATTTATCGTCCGGAGGCCCTGTGCATGCGTGGCCACTGTGGACAAGTCCACAATGGTCATGTGGACCTGTGGGAGCCGACGGAATCCAAGTCTGCTCACCGGTTTGGGGGCCTGCAAACAAGAAATGTACCCCTCGAGCGAATTTGGAATGGGCCCCACTGATCAAAACCCTATCTCCGAAGATGGCTCGTTGGCACAGCTTCCGGGTCTTTGAGGGACGTTGTGGGGGATCCCCTAGCTGAAACCTGCCACCCTGGACCCACTGAAATCAACAGATTCACAAACCAAGCCATGTTTCGGGTGCTACGGGCATTCTAGTTAGGCACCCTGAGGCCGTTCAGGGACACATGGAAGATTTGCTCCAAGGCCACGCAACCCAAATCGGTGAGAGGACTTGGATTCCGATGGCTCCCACAGGTCCACATGGCCATTGTTGTGAGGCACCTGCAACAATTAATTAACAAGAATACGCGAAATAGCATAAATGACAGAACTCAGAATCACTTTTGTATTGATCACAGGCCACTTCGAGGGGACAACCTCCTTTGAGCAAGCTCAATACAAATAACTTCACGGTGCCTTCATAGGTCTCAACACACACTTACATACTAATTCTAGGCGCCAATACTATGGGTCGATACCATGGGCCGTTACAAACTATGGATTAACAATACTACGGGCGGCTTACAAAGCATATGCGCCAACAACAATAACACAAACTATTGATTAACAAATACTACGGGATGACTTACAAAGCATATGCGTCCAACAACAACATACTAACAAAGTAAAGACATGGGTTCCTAACATCCCCTCCCCCTTAAAAAAAAGCTTTGTCCTCAAAGCTTTAGATGTGGAAATTGTTGTTGAATCTGAAGGAGTGGTTCCCATGTAGCATCCTCTGGTTGCATGCCGTGCCACTGAATTAAGACCTCTGTGATAGAACGAGAGCGAAGCTGACGCATGCGTCGATTGAGGATGGCCTCTGGCTCCAAAAGGATGGATCCTTCATTATCCAATTCGGGTAAAATCGTTTGGCCGCTGATGTTGGTGCCAAGAACTTTCTTCAGACAAGAGACATGAAAGACTGGATGAATGCGGGAAGAAGGAGGAAGTTCCAATTTATAAGCAACAGATCCAATCCTCTGAAGGATCCGATATGGCCCATAGAACTTTGGAGCGAGCTTATGACGCCCTTTGAGTTTCAAGGAGGATTGTTTGTATGGCTGGAGACGAAGAAAAACCATATCGCCGACTTGAAAAGTGCGCTCCGAACGGTGCTGATCAGCTTGTTGCTTCATGCGATTTCTTGCCATGTGAAGATTGTCCAGCAAAATGTGAAGAATCTGATCGCGGTTGCGAAGGACCTTGTCAACTTCCTGAACTGGTGAACTGGTGGGGGTGTATGGAAGAAGAGCTGGAGGTGCCTGACCGTAGACTGCTTCATATGGGGTCATTTTAGAGGCAGTATGGTAAGAGGTATTGTACCACCATTCAGCGAGAGGGAGCCACTTTGCCCACTGATGTTGTTGTTCTGAGGTGAAGCAACGAAGATAAGTTTCCAAGCATTTATTGACAATTTCAGTCTGACCATGTGTTTGTGGGTGATACCCTGAACTCATCTTCAATTTGGTGCCAGTGTGGCGAAATAGTTCTGTCCAAAAATGACTAGTGAAAGTCGCATCACGATCCAAGACAATGGAAGAAGGGATGCCATGAAGACGAAATATCTGGTCCATAAAAATTTGAGCGACAGAGGAGGCTGTATAGGGATGGCTGAGAGCGCAAAAACGACTATATTTGGAGAGACGATCAACCACAACGAGAATCACTGTCTTCCCGCCAGATTTAGGGAGCCCTTCAATGAAATCCATAGAAATATCTGTCCAAATCCGTGTAGGTATGGGCAAGGGTTCAAGCAATCCTGGAAGGAGTGTTGTTTCACCCTTATTGCGCTGACAGGTATCACATTCGTCCACCATCTGTTGAATTGTCCTTTTCATGCCCTGCCAAAAGAAGTTATGCCGTGCTCGTTCATATGTTTTGAGGAACCCAGAGTGCCCAGCCGATGGAGAAGCATGGATTTCATAGAAGACAGCCTGTTGAAGATCTGTGCTTTGGGGAAGCACCAGACGACCCTTGTATCGCAGAGAAGCACCATCCCAAGAGTAATGTGGGACAGCCGAAGGATTGTTGGTCAAGCGTTGGATGATATGAGATAAGGAAGAGTCATTGACGTAACCCTGTTGAACAGATTGCAACCAATTTGGAACAGGCATAGAAATAGCTGAAAGAGAACCTTGGGCATCAAATGTGCGAGAAAGAGCATCTTCCACAATATTGTCTTTACCCTTCTTGTAAGTGATCTCATAGTCATAACCCATGAGTTTGCTAACCCATTTCTGTTGTGCCGGGGAGGAGACACGCTGGTCCAAGAAATATTTCAGACTCTGGTGATCAGTCTTGATGCAGAAATGATTCCCTAATAGGTATGGACGCCACTTCTGTACTGCATGCAAAATAGCCATCGTTTCGTTCTCATAGGTAGAGGCAGCTAAATTCTTACCTGAACGGGCTTTGCTAGTGAACGCGATGGGGTGTTCATCTTGAAGGAGAACAACACTAAGTCCATTGTCGCAAGCGTCACTCTCAATAGTGAAAGGCTTGGAAAAATCGGGCATAGCTAGCACAGGTGTAGTACACATAGCTTGTTTTAGTTTGTCAAATGCACACTGAGCATCAGGTGTCCATGTAAAAGCATCTTTTTTTAATAGAGCAGTTAATGGAGCTGCAATCTTCCCATAATCCTTCACAAACTTGCGGTAGTAGCCAGTCAACCCCAAAAAACCATGAAGGCTCTTGAGTGTCTGAGGATGTGGCCAATTGTTCATGGCCTCGATTTTGGCAGGATCCACGCAAACCCCTTGTGCTAAGATAATGTGCCCGAGATACTCAACTTCCTTTTGTCCAAAAACACATTTAGACTGCTTGGCATGGAGATGATGGTCAGAGAAAAGTTGCATGGCAAGATCCATATGCTGGATATGTTCATCCCATGTTTTACTGTAGATGAGGATATCATCAAAGAATACCAGAATGAATTTCCGCAAGTAGGGTCGAAATATTTTATTCATTAAGGCCTGGAATGTGGAAGGAGCATTAGTGAGGCCAAAGGGCATGACCAAAAACTCATAATGGCCATCATGTGTGCGAAAAGCTGTTTTAGGAATATCATCCTCATGAACCCGAATTTGATGATACCCAGAACGAAGATCCAACTTGGAGAGAAAGTGAGCCCCATGAAGCTCATCAAGAAGCTCATCAACAACAGGAATTGGAAACTTATCCTTGATGGTGAGGTGATTAAGTGCTCGGAAGTCAATGCAGAGGCGCCATGACCCATCCTTTTTGTGGACAAGAATAACTGGAGAAGAAAAGGAAGTAGTGCTTGGGCTAATAATACCTTGCTTCAATAAGTCTCGAACGAGCATTTCAATCTCCTTTTTTTGGTGAAATGGGTAGCGATAGGGCCTGATGTTGGGAGGAATGCTTCCAGGAAGGAGCTGAATACGATGGTCTTCTGGCCTGGAAGGTGGTAATCCCACTGGTTCAGCAAAGACACCTGTATATCGATCCAGAATTTGTTGTAGATCCAAAGGAGTAGTGGAGACCGCTGATGGTTGCATCTGGATGGAATGGATCTGAGCGATCACACCATGTGAACTCTTCTTGAGGAGTTTTTCCATGCGATGTGAACTGATGATGCTGAGAGAACCTGGTTGTAATCTTGTCAATGTGTGTTTGTGTCCATTGAGGGAAAACTGCATCCAAAGTTCGGCAAAATCACATAAAATAGGGCCGAGTGTGTGTAGCCATTGAGCACCCAAAACCACATCACATCCGCCTAAGGGCAAGGCAAACATGTCCGAGCGCAAGATATAATCTCCGATAGAGATACACACATTTCGACACTTCCCTTTGCAAGGTAAGGTGCCCCCATTGGCAATCATGACTTCAAAGTTGGAACAAGGATGGATAAAACAATCAGCTTGTTTGGCAATCCGAGGGTCAATGAAATTATGAGTGCTACCAGAATCAATGAGGATTGTAAGAGGAAGCTTCTTGAAGTAACCCCTGACCCGCATTTTTTAGGGGGTGGTGATTCCAGCTAAAGCATGTAGAGATATCTCTGGCTGGTCATCCTGAGACGGAGGGTCAATAGGCGGTTCCTGACTGTCGACCGGAGCATCCAATGTTTCTGGATCTTCGTCACCCATTTCCGAGGCAGGCGGAGACTCCACATCCAGGAGATAGAGCTTTTGCTGAACACATCTATGTCCCCGAGTGAATTTCTCATCACAATTATAGCAAATCCCCTTTTCTCTGCGTGCTTGCATCTCTGTTTCAGACAAACGCTTGATAGGAGTCGGTCGAGGAGCCTGCGGTATAGGTGGTCGCTGAGAACCCATATTTCGGAAGGGAACAAAAGTGGGCTTGGAGCGTTGTTGGGCTGCAATCTTGTCTTCTGCCAACTTAGCCAACCCGAGTGCTTCCATCATTGTGTTGGGGCAGAACATTTTGACCTCAGAGCGAATGGTATCCTTTAGACCACTGATAAAACAACTCCGGTAAAATTCATCAGACAATCCTTCGGTGTGGTTGGCTAGATTCTCAAATTCAGTTTGATACTCTCTCATAGTGCCAGTCTGGCGAAGTTTAGTGAGGGCTCCTGTGAAGTCATCAAAAGCACTAGGACCAAATCGTTGCAAAAGGAGCTGGCAAAAGTCTGGCCAGTTGGGCTCTGGATGAGCCTTGATGTACCAGCGGTACCATTGAAGAGCTTCGTGTTCCAAATGAAAGGATGCCAGTGGAACTTTGTTGGAATCAAAAGTATTATGAAGACTGAAATACTGTTCTGCACGATAGATCCATCCAGTTGGATCGGTACCATTGAAGCGAGGAAAATCAAGCTTCGGTCCACGGAAATTGCTGGAAGCAGAGAACCCATTGTCTACTTAAGACTCGGACTGCCGTTTGTTGTTCATAGCTGAATGTTCAAGATGGAGACCGAGAAATTTTTCATCCAAATTCTGGAGTTTGGCTTGGATGGCTGCAAGTGCTTCCTCCATGGTTTTTGCTCCTGCACGGGAGACAACCATAACAAGGTTTTTTTTTTTTTTTTTTTTTAATCTTGGACTGGAGCGGCTACGGCTCGAAAGAAATCTGGAACAACGCCGAATGGACCGAAAACGGATGAATCTGGAGCGGCTTGCAAAATAGATCTGAAACGGCGCAACAGTGATCGACAATAGTTCAGCTGAAAGTAGATATGGACCCCAGGTATGTGCGTCTTCCTAATAGTTCAGGGGTTTAACTCGGCCACCAATGCTGTCTGACGGCTTGCGTATTGGGGCAATACCCCTCACTCCATGGCTCAGGTAAAACTGATAACCGCTTTGCCACAAACGACAGCTCTTGGTTTACCTCACGGGTGGAAACTAGTCAATCAGGTAGGGGTTGTTTCCCTTTTCGCTGGCAGGTCCTCTCAATGGGCCAGCTACTTCAGGGTTCCTGTGGTACTCCTCACAATGAGTTTTAGGGATTATGCCCAAGTACTTCCCACGGTTAAGCGGATGGGGATTATTCCCAAATCTGAACCTGCAACAGATGTGAAAAAAAAAATTTGGCATAAATTTCACCCAACGAGCCCATGAAAGTGCTCTGATACCAGATGTGAGGCACCTGCAACAATTAATTAACAAGAATACGCGAAATAGCAGAAATTACAGAACTTAGAATCACTTTTGTATTGATCACAGGCCACTTCGAGGGGGCAACCTCCTTTGAGCAAGCTCAATACAAATAACTTCACAGTGCCTTCATAGGTCTCAACACACACTTATATACTAATTCTAGGCGCCAATACTATGGGTCGAAACCATGGGCCGTTACAAACTATGGATTAACAATACTACGGGCGGCTTACAAAGCATATGCGCCAACAACAATAACACAAACTATTGATTAACAAATACTACGGGACGACTTACAAAGAATATGCGTCCAACAACAACATACTAACAAAGTAAAGACATGGGTTCCTAACAATTGTGGACCTGTCCACAGTGGTCACGCACACTGGGGGCCTCCTGACGAGAAATGCACCCCTTGAGCGAATTTGGAATGGCCATCACTAAGAAAAACCCTAGCTCTGGAGATTGCTCATTGGCATAGCTTTCAGGTCTTCGGGGGACGCTGTGGGGGGTCCCCTAGCTGAAACCCACCTTCCTGGACCCACCGGAATCGATGGATTCGTAAACTGATCGATGGTTTGGGTGGTACAAGAATTCTAGTCGGGCACCCCGGGGCTGTTCAGGGACACCTTGGCCCATTGACTTGGCCCAATTACTCGTGGATGCAGGCTAGAGAAACTTCAGAGAGCCTCATACCCTAATGATGTTTCCACCTTCATCCACTAGGGGAATATTCTTGCAAAGACTGGTAAGCTCTTCGGGCCAGATGTAGTTATTTGAAGATGAATAGTGCAAAAAATGTGCAGTGGTGATAACAAGTTTACTGTCTGTTGAGTCTAATACTACATATAGGAGCCGCTCAGTAAACTTTCAGATAGAGAGCTCTGTAATTTTAGGATACTGATTCAACCGCTCATATAGTTTCTCACCTTCTCAAGGATCTAAATTTTTAATTTCCTTCTGGGTAGATTCAGGCATGGAATAATATTTGGTGGCACTTCCAAGCTACCCAGACCATTTGGTCAGCCACAATATGTGAGACTCCTTTGACGAAAGATAAATTCTGGTGTTGATGGCAGCATTTGATACACTATCCAGATCAATGTTGTAAGAACTTACATATTTCAACAAAGGAGCGTTTTGCAGGTGACTTGAAAATCCCTTCCAATTTTCAGCAATAAAGCAAAGAAGTTCAACGTACATATTTTCAAGCAAGCTTGTCAACCAATCAGACAACCAAATACAGGGAGATAACCACGCCCAAAAAATTCAAGCTATTATAAAACTCTTGTTTATCAAGATAAGGATGGACTATGTGTGCATTATGATGAATATGAAATGGAAGGTACCTATAGACCCAAGTTTTTGATGATAGAGCTGGATTACCACTTACCAGAGCACGAAATATTGAACAAAGGGCTAATGGAACACAACGAAGGATTCCTTGGTTCCACTTGCTATTGAAAATGATACTTTCTCTTAACAAAACCAATAAAAAATATGCCTGTATTATAAATGGAAATCATGTTACAATTTTCGTCGGAAGAAAAGCATACATACCTACAACTGCCATATTTCCTTTTGTAAGCCGCTTGCCCATTGGAGTGTGCAATTTTTGCACACAGGGGTCAACTATGCAAAATCATCCATCAGGAAATTACGTGGCCATTGTGGACCTGTCCACGGTGGCCACACACGCCCGGAGGCCTCCGGACAAGAAATGCACCCCTTGAGCGAATTTGGAATGGCAATCGCTGAGCAAAACCCTAGCTACGGAGATGGATCCTTGGTTCCGCTTCCGGGTCTTCAGGAGACACTATGGAGGGTCCCCTAGCTGAAACCCGATGCCCTGGACCCACCAGAATCGATGAATTCGTGAACCGATCCATGGTTTAGGTGCTATGGGCATTCTAGGCGGGCACCCTGGGACCGTTCAGGGACACTTGGAGGAATTTCCCCAGGGCCACGGAACCCAAACCGATGAGAGGAATTGGATTTTTTCACCTCTGATAGGTCCATGTGGCCATTGTGGACCTGTCCATGGTGGCCACGCACGCCCGGGGGAATTCGGAGAAGAAATAGGCCCCTTGAGCGAATTTTGAATGACCATCACTGAGCAAAAGCCTAGCTCTGGAAATGGCTCATTGGCATAGCTTTAGGTCTTTGGGGGACGTTGTGGGGGGTCCCCTAGCTGAAACCCACCATCCTAGACCCGCGAGAATCAACAAATTCAAGAACCGAGCTATGGTTTGGGTGCTACGGGCATTCTATTCGGCACCCCGGGGACGTTCAGGGACAGTTGGAGGATTTTCCGCGGGGCCACGGAACCCAACTCGACGAGAGGACTTGGATTTCGTCACCTTCCATAGGTCCACGTGGCCATGCATGCTCGGGGGCATCCGGACGAGAAATGCCCCCCTTGAGTAAATTTGAAATGGCCCTCACCGAGAAAAACCCTCGCTCCGGATATGGCTCATTGGCACAGCTTCTGGGTCTTCAGGGGACATTGTGGGGGGTCCCCTAGCTGAAACCCTCCATCCCAAGCCAATCGGAATCAATGGATTCGTGAACCGAGCCACAGTTCGGGTGCTACGGGAATTCTAGTCAAGTACCCCGGGGCCGTTGAGGGACACTTGGAGTAATTGCCCCGGGGCCACGAAATCCAAACATACAAGAGGACTTGGATTTCGTTGCCTCGCACAGGTCCATGTGGCCATTGTGGATCTTTCCACGGTGGCCATGCATGACCGGGGGCCTCGGGACGAGAATTGCCCCCCTTAAGCAAATTTGGATGGCCCTCACATTGGGGTCAACTTTGGAAAATCGTCCATCGGGCACTTATGGCTAGTGTTCCCAGCTGGAACCTAACTAGACACACCTACAGGACTCCTCGAAACCCTATTTTGCTGCACAGTTGGACTTCTATGCCCCTGAAATGTATCCAGCAGGTGTCCTTGAAGGCCTTTTGGATGCGAGACGGAACGAGCCATAGAATGATGACCATGGCTCCGATCGACGAATCGTCGAATCCGTTGGATTCAAGATGTTGGGATAGTGCGAGTGGTGTCCCTCTCCTTTGGTCTCATGGCCCCGGTGCCATCTTGTATGTCCATCTTGGAAATTAGGGTTTTGCTCAGTGAGGGAGTGTGCAATTTTTGCACACGGGGGTCAACTCTGCAAAATCATCTGACGGGCACTTACGGCCAGCGTTCCTAGCTGAAACCTTCCTAGACACACCTGCAGGACTCTCCGGAGCCTAGTTTTGTTGCACGGTTGGACTTCTATTCCCCCGGCAGGTATCCAGCAGGTGTCCCTGAAGGCCTTTTGGATGTGAGATAGAACGAGCCATAGAATGACGACCGTGGCTTCGATCAATGAACCGTCAGCTCCGTTGCATTCAGAACGCTGGGATAGTGCCAGGGGTGTCCCTCTGCTCCAGTCCCGTGGCCCCGGTGCCATCTTGTACATCCATCTCGGAAACTATGGTTTTGCTCAGTGAGGGAGTGTGAAATTTTTGCACACGGGGGTCAACTCTGCAAAATCATCCGATGGGCACTTACGGCCAGCATTCCTATCCGAAACTTGCCTAGAAACACCTGCAGGACTCTCCAGAGCCCAGTTTTGTTGCACGGTTGGAGTTCTATTCCCCCGGCAGGTATCCAACAGGTGTCCCTAAAGGCCTTTTGGATGTGAGACGGAACGAGCCATAAAATGACGACCATGGCTTCTATTGACGAACCATCAACTCCGTTGCATTTAGAACGCTGGGATAGTGCCAGGGGTGTCCCTCTCCTCCGGTCCCATGGCCTTGGTGCCATCTTGTACGTCCATCTTGGAAACTATGGTTTTACTCAGTGAGGGAGTGTGCAATTTTTGCACACGGGGGTCAACTTTGCAAAATCATCCGCTGGGCACTTATGATGATGATGATGGTGATGATGATGGTGATGGTGACGTTGATGGTGATGGTGATGCTCATGGTGATGAAGATGATGACGATGGAGAAGATGATGATGATGGAGATGTTGATGAGGAACCTAGAGTTAGAGTTTGAGTTTGAGTTAGAGTTAGGGTTAGAGTTAGAGTTAATGATGATGATGGATATGGTGGTGATGATGAAGACGTTGATGATGATGGTGATGGTGATGATGATAGTGATGGTGATGGTGATGGTGATGGTGATGGTGAGGATGAAGAAGATGGCTTAGTGTTAGGGTTTGGGTGAGGGTTAGGGCTAGAATTATAGAATGAAATTGAATTAGGGTTAGAGTTAGAGTTAATGATGATGATGAAGATGGCGGTGATGATGAAGACATTGACGGTGATCGTGATGGTTACGGTGATGATGAAGAAGATGGTTTAGTGCCAGGGTTTGGGTGAGGGTTAGGGATAGAGTTATAGAATTAAATTGAATTAGGGTTAGAGTTAGAGTTAACAATGATGATGAAGAAGGCATGATGATGATGGTGATGGTGACGGTGATGGTGATGGTGATGGTGAGGATGAAGAGGATGGTTTAGTGCTAGGGTTTGGGTGAGGGTTAGGGATAGAGTTATAGAAGGAAATTGAATTAGGGTTAGAGTTAGAGATGAATGTGGTGGTGATGATGAAGACGTTGATGGTGATGGTGATGGTGAGAAAGAAGAAGATGGTTTAGTGCTAGGGTTTGGGTATCCTAAGAGTGTAAGACTCTAACTCTAGAGCGCCTTGTTTGCATGGATAAATGGGCCAACTAAGTGCACCTGTACTGGGATTATCTGAGGCATGCAAGCATGTATCCTCCTAGAGATCTGCCCCCCTTAACTTAGACTGTAATCCTCACATATGAGTGCCTAGGGAAATACACTCTCTCACTGTGCATGCAAAACTAAATAAAACAAAAAATGCAGAATTAGAATTGAACTGCTAATTTAGGAAAAACATCTAAATTGGAAATTAATGGAGGATGGTGCATGCATGCGCTCCCTATCTCTCTCATCCATAAATGCTAGTGCATCCTGTTACATCTTGTTTTGACACCCAAGTGGCAAAGTCCTAATCCTCTAATGCTACAAGTGTGACTTCCAAAGATGATTGTCGCTATCACCTCAGCAAATATTTTCCCAAGTTTTAGGCCTACTTTAAAGGCCAAGGGAGGCTTCTAAATCAAGGTTGGAGAAAAGGTCTTAGGATTTCAATCTTGTTTGAAGATTAAGATGTGTTTTCCATTAAGTTAAAGTCCCATGTGAGTCCTTAATTTAGAAAGTTGCAAGTTAATTAATCCAATAGACACCTTTCAGAAATAAATATTTGCTCATGTGTAAAATGAAAGATCATTCATGGATAAATAAATATATTCACAAAACTTAAATCAACAATGAACCATAATGTTGTAGAATCAAAATTCGCATTAAAACATGTTGGCTTATTTCCAAAAATCATCCACAAATGATATTATCTAATAATGCCAAGGTTATAGTTATTAGTTTATGAGTGATTATTGAATGAGACCCTCTTGGAGAGAGTAAAATATTTGCAAGAGGGTGTCACCCAATCTATTAAGGGTCCAACTAGGTTGTAGTGATTTGAATCACTTCAATAAATATGGCTGAAATCTTATCTTCACAAACTTAATTAATTAAATGTTTTTCCATATGATCCATGAGCATATAAATATAAAAAGATGTGCTAGAAATAAAATCAGTATTTACCACTTGTGTAGGTTTGGTAACTTCTAGAATGTAAATGATTAGATGATTGTAAACATTCATTCAATAAACCATAAACATTTAGGATATGTTGTGTGTAATTGCTTAAGACAAATTTGTGAAATAATAACCATTCAAATAACATGCAATTACACTATGATCCATAGATGAGAGTTGTAAATTGAAGACAAACTCATGTATGCAAAAATGTAATCAAAGACAATCTCATATACACAAGTGCAGATCCATCTATTAATATGCAAAAATGATCCAATCATGTACACTTTTTGGAAAAATGGAACATCGTTCCCAGCGTCTATATAATGGAAACTTGTGCCCCGTACAAAAAAAGGCAACTCGTGCCCTATACAAAATATGGCCCATGGTGCTGCCACAAAATATGGCAACTCGTGCCGAAAATGTCACATCGTGGCTAGTGTACATAGGAGGGTTTCTCAATCCACCTGCCCACCCTCGGAGCTCCCAGGTGCATCTCCAAAATCAATCTTCCTCTTCTTCATGCTAGAGGAAGCTGGGTCCTTCCGGCGTCTTTGAGCACGTCCCCCTGAGCCCTGAAACGACAACAATAATATGTCAACTTTTTCGGGCAATTATACAAGTATAAAACATAATTTCAAAATAAAAATAGTTTTCAAATCTTGGATAACTCACTACATGTGAGACTGTAAGTTGTGAGGGGGTCTCCCTCCTCCGTGATCCAAGTCTCTCATAAATGCCACCCTGCAACATTTAGAACAATCAGATCAATGCTGAAACTAGATGCATATAGTAATTTACGTTAAAATTGAATGAGATTTTGATAAACTAGTCAATCTCACCATGAACAAAATCGGCTGGTCTTCGAGGTTGGCAGATGGAGTAGTCAACTAGACAACCTGCTCTGATGCTAGGGTGGACGGTAAAGGGGAGGATGTAGCCACATCAATGGTGGCTACACCACTGGGGGGAACAGTGGAAGAAGGGGGGGTGGTAGGAGGTGGCATGGACTGGGGTGGGTGAAGTGGAGATGGACATCTAGGGCTATAAACCCCAACTGGCTGTAGTATGGATCGGGGCACCCTAGAAGGGGAAGAAAGTGTGGTGGGGAAATGTGGGGGGGGGTGAGGTTTGTGTTGTGTTAGAGGGATGGGTGACTGTGGATGGGTGGTGTGCCGTGGTCGGATGGGGGAGGGTGGGAACATGGGAAACGAATACAGAGGTGGAGCTGGATATGATACATAAGGGGGAGATGGATGGAACTGTGGTGCTATATAGGAGGGGGGGTTGGATTGAAGGGGTTGGGGAATGGGGCATGTATGCCACGGGATACAACTGGCATATAGGGTGGCCGAAAGGTCGGGGAGGGAGGAATAATGAAATTGGTAGGCCGAGGTGCTCGCACTTGCATACACATTTATAACCTCATACTTTAATAGACAAAAATATAAATATACACGGACAAGTCATCGTATTTGAAATTAAATTTATGCTTTAATACACACGATACCTACGCACGGGGAGAAGTGCTGGTCCCCGGTGGTGGTGGCAGGTCACTGGAGCCCGTAGACACCTGTGTGAACACTACAATTTTTAGATTGAATTTATAAAAACAATATTAACAATATTAAACACAATGAAAATGAGAATGACAATGATGGTACTTAAAAAACATGACTTCAATTAATTTATATTCAAGTTAGATGATATTCAATATTCTGAAAGGATAGAAGGTGGCATGGAATGAAATGAAAATTAAATAAGGTGAGAGGGCATAGAAGGTGACATGGTGAGCTTTTCCTTTTCTAGAGTCATCCCCATGAGTAGGTGAGCTTTTCCTTTGGCCCTAGAGAGATGTGCAGTGCCTCATAAGTGAATGGAATTCATGTCCATTTACAAATTTGAATTGGAAACCTATGTAATGTGTTTGGGTTCTTGATGAAGAGTTCCTACGTTTTGATGTCTTCTTATAGATTTGTAGTTTCCTACAAGCTCGATTCACCCAGTGGAAAAGTATTTGCATCCCTAGAGTGGGGATCTTGAGTCCCTTTATTTCCATAACATTTACATCATCAAATAAAATGGCATCTCATTGTTTAAATTTGCTAAGAGGTGCTAAATAGCAGTTAAGTTAGTGTGCATATTATTTAATACACTTTAGAGTGTTGATCATTAGAAAAAGGAAGAAAGAGAAATATTTTTCATGATTAACTTACTTACAAGCTTGAATGTGCCATGTTATTTTGCATTGAATGAGTAATTATGTGTTCTTGATTGAATAGCTATGTTGTCCAAATGATATCACTTGATTGAAATCAAATAAATCTTGAGTGAAATGAGTTAAATGAGTATTCTTGATGCCAAATATTTTACCAAGTTGAATTTGAATCAAGATAATAGTGTGAGGCACCTCCAACAATTAATTAATACGAATATGCGAAATAGCAGAAATGACAGAACTCAGAATCACTTCTATATTGATCATAGGCCACTTCGAGGGGGCAACCTCCTATGAGCAAGCTCAATACAAATAACTTCACGGTGCCTTCATAGGTCTCAACACACACTTATATACTAATTCTAGGTGCCAATACTATGGGTCGAAACCATGGGCCGTTACAAACTATGGATCAACAATACTACGGGCGACTTACAAAGCATATGCGCCAACAACAATAACACAAACTATTGATCAACAAATACTATGGGACGACTTACAAAGCATATGTGTCGAACAACAACATACTAACAAAGTAAAGACACGGGTTCCTAACATCCCCTCCCCCTTAAAAAAAGCTTTGTCCTCAATGCTTTAGATGTGGAAATTGTTGTTGAATCTGAAGGAGTGGTTCCCATGTAGCATCCTCTGGTTGCATGCCGTGCCACTGAATTAATACCTCTGTGATAGAGCGAGATCGAAGCTGACGCGTGCGCCGATTGAGGATGGCCTCTGGCTCCAAAAGGATGGATCCTTCATTATCCAGTTCGGGTAAAATCATCTTTCCGGTGATGTTGGTGCCAAGAACTTTCTTCAGACAAGAGACATTAAAGACTGGATGAATGCGGGAAGAAGGAGGAAGTTCCAATTTATAAGCAACGGACCCAATCTTCTGAAGAATCTGATATGGCCCATAGAACTTGGGAGCGAGCTTATGATGCCCTTTGAGTTTCAAGGATGATTGTTTCTACGGCTGGAGACGAAGAAAAACCATATCGCGGACTTGAAAAGTGCTCTCCGAATGGTGCTGATCAGCTTGTTGCTTCATGTGATTTATTGCCATGTGAAGATTGTCCCGCAAAATGCAAAGAATCTTATCGCGGTTGCAAAGGGCTGTGTCAACTTCCTGAACTGGTGAACTGGTGGGGGTGTATGGAAGAAGAGCTGGAGGTGCCTGACCATAGACTACTTCATATGGGGTCATTTTAGAGGCAGTGCGGTAAGAGGTATTATACCACCATTCAGCGAGAAGGAGCCACTTTTCCCACTGATGTTGTTGTTCCAAGGTGAAGCAACGAGGATAAGTTTCCAAGCATTTATTGACAATTTCAGTCTGATCATCTATTTGTGGGTGATACCCTGAACTCATCTTCAGTTTGGTGCCAGTGTGGCGAAATAGTTCTGTCCAAAAATGACTGGTGAAAGTTGCATCACGATCCGAGACAATGGAAGAAGGGATGCCATGAAGATGAAAGATCTGGTCCAGAAAAATTTGAGCGACGGAGGAGGCTGTATAGGGATAGCTGAGAGCACAAAAATGACTATATTTGGAGAGGCAATCAACCACAACGAGAATCACTGTCTTCCCGCCAGATTTAGGGAGCCCTTCAATGAAATCCATAGAAATATTTGTCCAAATCCGTGTAGGTATGGGCAACGGTTCAAGCAATCCTGGAAGGAATGTTGTTGCACCCTTATTGCGCTGGAAGGTATCACATTCAGCCACCATCTGTTGAATTGTCCTTTTCATGCCCTGCCAAAAGAAGTTACGTCGTGCTCATTCATATGTTTTGAGGAACCCAGAGTGCCCTGCCGATGGAGAAGCATGGAGTTCATAGAAGACAACCTGTTGAAGATCTGTGCTCTGGGGAAGCACCAGACGACCCTTGTATCGTAGAGAACCACCATCCCAAGAGTAATGTGGTACAATAGAAGGGTTGTTTGTCAAGCGTTGGATGATTTGAGTTAAGGAAGAGTCATTGACATAACCCTGTTGAACAGATTGCAACCAATTTGGAACATGCATAGAAATAGCTAAAAGAGAACCTTAGGCATCAAATGTGCGAGAAAGAGCATCTGCCACAATATTGTCTTTACCCTTCTTGTAAGTGATCTCATAGTCACAACCCATGAGCTTGCTAACCCATTTTTGTTGTGCCGGGGAGGAGACACACTGGTCCAAGAAATATTTCAGACTCTGGTGATCAATCTTGATGTAGAAATGATTCCCTAATAGGTATGGGCGCCACTTCTGTACTGCATGCAAAATAGCCATCATTTCCTTCTCATAGGTAGAGGCAGCTAAATTCTTACCTGAAAGGGCATTGCTGGTGAACACAATGGGGTGTTCATCTTGAAGGAGAATAGGACCAAGTCCATTGCTGCAAACATCACTCTCAATAGTGAAGGGCTTGGAAAAAATCGGGGATAGCTAGCACAGGTGTAGTACACATAGCTTGTTTTAGTTTTTCAAATGCACACTGAGCAGTAGGTGTTCATGTAAAAGCATCATTTTTCAATAGAGCAATTAATGGATCTGCAATCTTCCCATAATCCTT
Organism: Larix kaempferi; assembly: GCA_027924585.1. Taxonomy (NCBI): domain Eukaryota; kingdom Viridiplantae; phylum Streptophyta; class Pinopsida; order Pinales; family Pinaceae; genus Larix; species Larix kaempferi. The sequence continues at coordinate 1,333,116 of BSBM01002357.1, read as the reverse complement.
GACAAACTTGCGGTAGTAGCCAGTCAACCCCAAAAAACCACGAAGGCTCTTGAGCGTCTGAGGATGTGGCCAATTGTTCATGGCATCGATTTTGGCAGGATCCATGCGAACCCCTTGTGCTGAGATAATGTTCCCGAGATACTCAACTTCCTTCTGTCCAAAAGCACATTTAGACTGCTTGGCATGGAGATGATGGTCAGAGAAAAGTTGCATGACAAGATCCAGATGCTGGAGAAGTTCATCCCATGTTTTACTGTAGATGAGGATATCATCAAAGAGTACCAGAATGAATTTCCGCAAGTAGGGTCTAAATATTTTATTCATTAAGGCCTGGAATGTGGAAGGAGCATTAGTGAGGCCAAAGGTCATGACCAAAAACTCATAATGGCCATCATGTGTGCGGAAAGCTGTTTTAGGAATATCATCCTCATGAACCTGAATTTGATGATACCCAGAACGAAGATCCAACTTGGAGAAAAATTGAGCCCCATGAAGCTCATCAAGAAGCTCATCAACAACAGGAATTGGAAACTTATCCTTGATGGTGAGGTGATTAAGTGCTCGGATGTCAATGCAGAGGCGCCATGACCCATCTTTTTTGCGGACAAGAATAACTGGAGAATAAAAGGAACTAGTGCTTGGGCGAATAATACCTTGCTTCAATAAGTCTCGAACGAGCATTTCAATCTCCATTTTTTGGTGAAATGGGTAGCGATAGGGCTTGATGTTGGGAGGAACACTTTCAGGAAGGAGCTGAATACGATGGTCTTCTGGCCTGGAAGGTGGTAATCCCACTGGTTCAACAAAGACACCTGTATATCGATCCAGAATTTGTTGTAGATCCAAAGGAGTAGTGGAGACGACTGATGGTTGCATCTAGATGGAATGGATCTGAGCGATGACACCATGTGAATTCTTCTTGAGGAGTTTTTCCATGTGATGTGAACTGATGATGCTGAGAGAACCTGGTTGTAATCCTGTCAATGTGTGTTTTTGTCCATTGAGGGAAAACTGCATCCAAATTTCAGCAAAATCCCATAAGATAGGGCCAAGTGTGCGTAGCCATTGAGCGCCCAAAACCACATCACATCCACCCAAGGGCAAGGAAAACATGTCAGAGCGCAAAGTATAATCTCCCATAGAGATACGCACATTTCGACACTTCCCTTTGCAAGGTAAGGTGCCCCCATTGGAAACCATGACTTCAAAGTTGGAGCAAGGATGGATAAAACAATCAGCTTGTTTGGCGATCCGAGGGTCAATGAAATTATGAGTGCTACGAGAATCAATGAGTATTGTAAGAGGAAGCTTCTTGAAGTAACACCTAACCCGCATTGTTTGGGGGGTGGTGATTCCAGCTAATGCATGGAGAGATATCTCTGGGTGGTCATCCTGAGACGGAGGATCAATAGGCGGTTCCTGAATGTCGACCGGAGCATCCAGTGTTTATGGATCTTCGTCACCAATTTTAGAGGCAGGTGGAGACTCCACATCCAAAAGATAGAGCTTTTCCTTGACACATCTATGTCCTCGAGTGAATTTCTCATCACAATTATAGCAAAGCCCCTTTTCTCTGCGTGCTTGCATCTCTGTTTCAGACAAACGCTTGATAGGAGTCAGTCGAGGAGCCTGCGGTATAGGTGGTCGTTGAGAACCCATATTTCGGAAGGGAGCAAAAGTGGGCTTGGAGCATTGTTGGGCTGCAATCTTGTCTTCTGCCAACTTAGCCAACCCTAGGGATTCCATCATTGTGTTGGGACAGAACATTTTGACCTCAGAGCAGATGGCATCCTTTAGACCACTGATAAAACAACTCCGGTAAAAGTCATCAGACAATCCTTTGGTGTGGTTGGCTAGATTCTCAAATTCGGTTTGATACTCTCTCACCGTGCCAATTTGGCGAAGTTTAGTGAGGGATCCTGTGAAGTCATCAAAAGAACTAGGACCAAATCGTTGCAAAAGGAGCTGGCAAAAGTCTGGCCATGTGGGCTCTGGATGAGCCTTCATGTACCAACGGTACCATTGAAGAGCTTCCTGTTCCAAGTGAAAGGATGCCAGCAGAACTTTGTTGACATCAAAAGTATTATGCAGACTGAAATATTGTTCTTCACTATAGATCCATCTAGTTGGATCAGTACCATTGAAGCGAGGAAAATCAATCTTCGGACCACGGAAATTGCTGGAAGAGGAGAACCCCTTGTCTGATGAAGACTCGGACTGCCGTTTGTTGTTCATAGCTGAATGTTCAAGATGGAGGTTGAGAAATTTTTCATCCAGATCCTGGAGTTTGGCTTGGATGGCTGCAAGTGCTTCCTCCATAGTTTTTGCTCCTGCACGGGTGACAACCATAACCAGGATTTTTTTTTTTTTTTGGTTGACTGGGTAGGAAAACAAACACAGAAACTACTTCAGTAAGGGAAAATCAGGACTAGGGAAAAAATCTAAAGGCTAATTGGGGTTTGACTAGGTTTTGGACACTGTCGACTAAACAGGGAAGCAAAAATGAGGATTTCAGAAGCAGGGTGAAAGAATGGGAAAATTTGGCAAAGGGGGACAAAGAAGCAGAATTCAGAAAGGAACTCTGTGGTAGAATTTGAAGGTGATTGGGTGAAATCTGAGGAAGTTATGGCAAACCCTAAAAATAGACAAATGTGGGCTTTCGGGCTTTGGGAAGGGGAATTGGGGATAGGGTCCTCAAGAATGAAATATGCAGAATGGGATGACAGGGGTTCCCCAAAAATTTCAAGGGAAACAGAGTAAGAACAAGGGAGATATGGAAAAAAAACTGAATTTTATACTCTCTTTTTTTCTAGACTAGAGTGGCTACGGCTTGGAAGGGATCTGGAACAGCGCCGAATGGACTGAAAGCGGCTGGATCTAAAACGACTTGCAAAATGGATCTGAACGGCACAGTAGTGATAGACAATAGTTCAGCTGAAAGTAGATATGGACCCCAGGTATGTGCGGCTTCCTAACAATTCAGGGGTTTCACTCGGCCACCAATGCTGTCTGACGGCTTGCGTATTGGGGCAGTACCCCTCACTCCACGGCTCAGGTAAAACTGATAAGCACTTTGCCACAAACGACAGCTCTTGGTTTACCTCACGGGTGGGAACTAGTCAATCAGGTAGGAATCCTTGCCCTTTTCGCTGGCAGGTCCTCTCAATGGGCCAGCTACTTCGGGGTTCCTGTGGTACTCCTCACAATGATTTTTAGGGCTTATGCCCAAGTACTTCCCACAGTTCAGCGGATAGGGATTATTTCCAAATCCGAACCTGCAACAGATGCGAAAAAAAAAATTGGCAGAAATTTCACCCAGATGATACGAACCATTACACCAAAACCTCGAGATGTTAGTGAAGGCCGCCCACTAGGATCTTAACATCCCACCACGCTCCTTAGTCCAGACTCTGGGCTGGATGTGCGCCCATACGGTGGTGTCCCCTTTGCGCCGTACGAGCCCCGGGCGAACACTGCAATGCTGGTGTTGCCACCCACTCTGTGACTTGAACCTGGGTGGAGGCTCTGATACCAGATGTGAGGCACCTGTAACAATTAATTAATACAAATATGCGAAATAGTAGAAATGACAGAACTCAAAATCACTTTTATATTAATCACAGGCCACTTCGAGGAGGAAACCTCCTATGAGCAAGCTCAATACAAATAACTTCATGGTGCCTTCATAGGTCTCAACACACACTTATATACTAATTCTAGGCACGAAGACTATGGGTCGAAACCATGGGTCGTTACAAACTATGGATCAACAATACTACGGGCAACTTACAAAGCATATGCGCCAACAAAAATAACACAAACTATTGATCAACAAATACTACGGGACAACTTACAAAGCATATGCGTCCAACAACAACATACTAACAAAGTAAAGACATGGGTTCCTAACAAATAACATGGCCCCATAGACCATATTTGTAATATTATCGTTCTTCCTTATGGGCCTTACATCATTTTCAAAAAATTTAGTGACAATACATGTGATAAGTTGTTTTATGTTGTTTATATGTCTTTCCTAATAACATGTTCTAGGAGTAGCAGTATGATTACTTTCAGTCTCAAGTATTAGAATAAATTGGAAATCCCATGATAATAAACTAGGGTAATAAGGACATGAGAAACATCAGGTTCTTGAATTTCTAGAAGCTTGGCCACTATGATTCTCTTTTTCCCGAGAGTTTTGCACAATGCAGTGAAAATTCATAGCAATAAATAGTTTACCTATTGGTCTCGATGGATGCGAAAGTGACAAGTACAACATCTCAGTGAACTCAATTGATGCAACAAAATTAGCAGAAGCATAGAAGTGATTTGACCACCTTTACCATTAAAAGAACCTATCAGTAGAATACAGGGGAAAGTGATAATTACCATGGTAATACATTCTCAAAGTTTAAGCTTGAAGAACACATGGCATAAGGGCATGGCAGCATAGGTTGATTTGGTGGACAAACTGATGGGCATTGGAGCAATTGGCACACATATTGAGCCAAGAGTCAAATGACCCATACTGTGGTCATTTGAGGATGATTTGGACAAGGAGAGTACATGGCAAAGATAACTTGGATGACATGGTGACAAATGGAAAAGCAACAATAACACACATGGCATTGGTAAAGCACAGGAAGAGAAAGCAAGCATTGGATGGTAGTCTGAGGATGAAGGACACTGCGGGCATCACCAAAACCCCAACTGCGGGCTCATCGTTGGTCAAGTAAGAATGACAGATTTTGGAAATTTCTCTCCCATTTGTATAATCATCAGAGGTTTAGGATGCCTAAAGTGAATATGGACACATGTTTATAGTTTTCTTAGGTTTTCATGTTTTATAAGGTTTCATTTTTTTTTGGTAGGATTATACGAATTCATAGCTCTCAAATAAATTATACAATATTATAAACACAACTGTAAAATATGATGATAATATGGTAATTACTCAGTCCTAATTAATTTGTAATTACTGAACACAAATTACTCATAACTGGATCTAATTATTCAAAGTAAAGAAGTTACCTATGTGTATGGTGCCGCAATCTCCTCCGCTGATGCCATGGCTCCATCGAGGTCAAAGGAATCAACGTCCTCCCACCTAGGGGATGGAGACCCGACATCGAATAACTGAACATTAAAACAAATAAAGTCAACAATGTGTAATTCAAAGTTAAATATATTAAAAAATACGATATCAAATAAAATACAACAAATACTTGAACATTAAATAAAACAATAGCAAACCTGATCCATGAAGCTCCCTATGGCATGCTGCTGCGTATCACCATGGAAAGAATGGCCACAGTGAGAACAACGATGTGTCATTGTTCTAGCAGAACTAGAAGGCCCCGCCTGGGTCCCACCTGTACCCGGCATGTCTCGGCCACCGCCCATAAACTATGCAGCTGTCTGTGTCTCATCGATGTCCTCCCAACTCTGGGAAGACATGGCCACAAATTTGGTATGTCTAAGCAAGTCATGTGTGGCACGTCTGACGGAGTCATGAATCTCATCTAGATCGCTACCAAACTCGGGTGGCTGAGGAGGGGGGTTTGGCTCTCTCTTGGGTGTAGGAGGTCCTCTAAGTGGGTTGCGGTGCGCCTGAGGTCGATCTTGGGCAGAGCCAAGACCGACACTCTGAAACTCAGTGATGTCAAAATAGTTGACATGGTACCTTAGCTCAAACTCAACCCACAAATTTTGAAGGAAATACTGTGGGACATCCAAATTGTTGCACGGGGGCCTGTCAAACACCATGAACCACCTCTTTCTCTAGTTATCTCTCCATGGCTGGTAAATGCACCAGTCCATGCAAACCCGACCCCTCATCAGAGTTGGAGGTTGTCCCGTCGAGGGGACTATGAACTTGCTATACAACTGGGCTTTGGTGATGTTGAGGTCTTTTATCTGCTCTTTGGACAACCCAGTGGAGTAGTTTTCCCTCATTCGAGCTCTGTATTGGCTCAATTTTGTTATCTCCCTGTGTGCAATATTGATTGATTCAATAATGTTTCGAAGTGATGAAGCCAAGGAAACATGAGAGGGTTCCTTGGTACTGTTCAATTCATTACTTAGTGCCCTCAATTGATTTATGTCTTGGTGTAATTGATCTTCGTGTTTTTCATTTGGTTCATTGTCGGTTCCCATATTGTCTTTTGGACGTTGGGTTTCATTGGTTTCATCAGATGGTTCAGGTGTGTTTGACATGTTGTTAGGTGTAGATGACCTGCAATTAAATTTCCTTGGTTTTTTAATGGATTGTAAATTTTTTTTAAAATTAAAATTCAAATGGAAATCAAAACAAAAAAACAAAAATAAACACAAATTTGTGCTTTGAGCAGCACCTACCTAGAGAAATGGATGGCACCATGGTGTAGGGGTGATTACTTGGTGTTGAGGACGATTTGGGTGCATGAAGATGCGTTCAAGGGGTTGAAAGTGCGCTCGCGGGTTGGAGATTGGGCTCACGGGTCTGTTGAAAATGGAAAATCCATGAGCTATGTTTTTTTATATATAAAAAAACAAAGGCGTGCATGCGCCACTAACGCATGTGCGCCATTTGTGCGTACGTGTCAAAGGCGCGTGCGCGCCCCTTTTTTCCACGTTGGCTGAACCACATGGACGTTCGGCATTGCCGAAGCAGAGATGTCTTCGCGCCTTTGGAGGCACGTGCGCGTCGTTTTATTTTTTCCACTCATGCGCTGTTGTTGTGGTTATTTTGGGAACTAGCTTCGTGCAGGTACACATTACTATAAAATAATAAAGATTTAAAGATTTAAACTATATTTGAGTTTAAAACTTTTACATATATTTAACCTTTTATAGTGACAAATTGAAGTTTATATGTTTAAATAAATATTTAAAATCTAAAATAAAAATAAATGAATAAATGATTTGATTTATAATTATAAAATTAAATAAATTATTTTCTATTATGCAAATTGAATTTTAAGTTTTACATAAAAGTTATAAAAAAACATAAATGTGTCTTGATCAAACATATTAAGTTTTATGAAGATTAAATTATAAAAAGTTATTACAAATATATTTTAACCTTGGAAACATCTAAAATAATAAATTTATTTACTATAAAAATCATTAATTGTAAATTATGTTAACTATGCGAGATGAAGTATTATCTTTTCTAAGCAAGTTTTATTCCTTTAAATAATATATTAAGTTCAGAATAAATATATTTAACATTATGGAACTAAAAAATAATAAACATTAATAAAAATGTATAGATATTTCAAAGTAAGTTAAATAACTTTAAAAAAATAAAATTAAAATAATTTATCATAATTTATGTATAAAAATGACTACATTATTTAAAATTAAATACTTAAAAATTATACTAAAATATATTTGACCTCGTAATAAATCTAGATTTTAAAAGAATTACACTAATTTAATTAATTAAAATAACCATTGCTAAAAATAACCTGTTAACCCGTTTGCCAAAACAAAACATAATCATTACCTAAGTTTTCATTCCAATGTAAACGATGGAATATTAGGTGCCCCAAAGGACGTAGATCATTAAATTCAGTGGACGCAGGAAAAAAGATCCTGAAAATGAAGTAATGCAAATTAAATTCAATGGACGTAAAAGAATACAGGTAAAAAAAAATAAGCCAACTAAATTTGGAATTCAAAACACATTAAACAATTATAATAAATACAAGATGCTGGCTCAGTTCCGCATACGATATTACCATCTCTTAATTGTAACTAAAATGAATACTTTGCAATTAAAAGAATGAATTATCATTATTCTAACGCAACGACTTAGTGTGATCATTATTTATCAGATGAATTATACAGTATCGAGCCCTCAAATATATCCCCATCATGGAAGATGAAGCTCAGCAGTCAATTGCTTAGGTAAAGAACTCCGGCTACAAGGGCCCATTTAGTGCCCTGATCGAAGTTGACTATATTAAATCTATTTTTATTTTGGTACGTAGATTTGCTACACAACTTAAAAGTGTTCTACTACAAGCTATCTGGATCGTTCATCAATGAAAACTTAATTAAAAGAACACTTAATACTCTAATCAAAGTTAATTAAAAGAACACTCCATCCTCCAAAATTCCATCATAGAATAAGCATGGACATAATAAAATAAAACAATGAATTTACAAGTATAAACAGTATTATCATTCAGAAATGGATCTAGGTTATATCTAATTCAAAAGCATATATCATTCGAATTATATATTCCAGTTCTATATTCTTTTCTAGAAAAAGCTATTCATGACCGATGAAATTCCAGGAACAAGAACTTATATGGGCCAGAAGAACTAAAAACTAGATTACGTATTTAACTCTGTTTTCAAAACATCCACATATTAGCAAAGTCATACACGTTACAATCTCCTTCAAAAGGATCAACGTGATGAGCATCAAATGCTGGATTTGTTGGTATCTCTAGAAATTTTGAATCAAATAGTTCCAATTGTCTGCACCTGTCTGAATCTTACAATTCTTTTGGGATAATACCCATCAACCATTCATTTTCTTCATCCAGGTCGTATGATCCTGCAGCGAAAATATTATCCATTTCCGGATGTAACGCCAGGCCTTCTCCGCCTAACAAATTCGTACTGCTGTGCTCTGCAATATGCTCTTCTTGTTGTTCTTTTGCAATATGCTCTTCTTGCGGTTCTTCTGCAATATGCTCTTCTCCTTGTTCTTCTCCTCCAGCCACTCATGTTCCATTCGCAGCTTTTTCTGCAATGTAGTCTGACATGAACAAACCATAGTCTGAATCCCTTTCCTGGGATACCTCCAACGGCTCCATTGGCCCAACTTTATTTAACGGTGGAATATCATTTACGCAGTGGCTAAACCCTAGATTTGGGGTGGTCACATTTTCACTGGAATTCTCCAAAAAAGTGAAAGGAACAAGCTCAGATCCTGAATGACCATCATAAGGAGAAAAACAAGGTGTGCCATAAATATCTGACGATCCACCATTATGTGGTAGCCACATTCCCAGGTTTCCATTGCTTCCTGAATTAATATTGCTGCATGGATTGACCAAACTACAAGTGGATAAATTCCCTCCAAGAAAATGGGTTCCTGCCATATCTGTTCTTAGCATCCGACAACTATCTGATGGTTGTATATGCAATCCATTTGAAGAATGTCCAGCTCCATCTTGATCAGGTGAACTCATGTAAAGAGGAGAAGCAGCATCAAAGTTGCTTTGGCAGCTATTAGGCAGAATTCGAGATTTTGAAGGGCAGTGTGAGGAAGTGTTATAGAGCTTTCCTCCAAGAGTGAAGTACTTGTTACAGCTTCTACAGATATATCTAGGCTGCAACTTCTTGCAGCGTCTCTTGTTATTCAGAAACCTAAACTTACAATCTTCCTGAAAATCTCCTCCATGTTTTACTATAACTACTTGTAATGCAAAATTATTTGCAAAGATGAAAAGCCTTAGAGCTCTGGTGCTCTCTGTATAAAAACAAGCGGTTGGTGCTCTCTCTATATAAACAAGCGGTTGTAGCTTTCTTTTGGATTTTTGCTTAGCTTTATTTTACTTTCTATTTTGGTCTGTGAAAAAGCACCTGCGATTTTCACGTCTCCCAAATTTAGAAACGCTGTAATTTACCGCGATCATCCATCTTCCTCATGCTCGCAGTAAATCGTGGTAATGAGCTTGACCAACTATCTTCAAACTTTCTGCCGTTGGATCGTGGGCGATTGAGATAGTGATGTCATTGTCATTAACGTGTTTATCCATCAACAACACTGTCAATGGATGGCATCGGATGCCTCGATTCTTTCTGAAAGGCAATAACGGTTAACAAGACCTAACTTTTTATATATATATATATTTGATTTTTTTCAAATTTAATATTTTGAAGACAAAAAGCAAGAGCTTAATAGCTTTTATTTCTTTCTTTTCTAGAATTTAGAGCCTTTTTCGCATATGAAAATTCACCCATATCATAAACTTGTTAATTATTGAGGAAATGTATACAAGTTGTTAATTATTGAGGAAATGTATAAGCTATCAATTATGAAGGAAATGTATAAAATGGAGTACAATAAATAAGAGAAAATTCATCTATGCGGACAACATTTATGATAAGATTAGTTTACTTTTAGAATTAAGATTATATGGTAGTAAAAAGTATATGATTTTAATGGATATTTTCTAGATTTTAGAATATCTAAAAAAATTAACTTTTAATCTTTTTGAAAAATAAAATCTAAATATTACAATATCTACATACTAAATAATTAAGAAGTACATTAGAATGAAAAATAAAATCTAAATATTACAATATCTACATACTAAATAATTAAGAAATACATTAGAATAGTATCTAGTTTATGTATAATACTAAAATTATATGATATTAGAAAACATCCAACCCCAATAAAAATTAAGTCAATAACAACCACAAAAGATATATATATTTTTTAAAATATTATCTAAGTTAAAACAATTAAAAAAATTGACTTTTCATAATTTTGAAAAATAAAATTCAAATATTATTTTTTCCCTCAAAAAAAAAACGCAATTTCATTTCATCTTTCGAGTACGAAATTACATTGATCATCTGCACTCTGATAGAGTGTCTTAAGAGAGCTGATAGTCATAAACAATCATAGAAATCGATGTTGTGATACCAGATGTTCCCACCACGTTGGTAATAACATCTATAATACAAAAAAAATCAAGTTTGAACCATGGAAAATACAAGCTGTAATTATGATCCGTGGCTTATACTGCCATCGAGGCTGGTAATTAACAAAATTTTATGCCAAAAAATTCTAGCTGAGAAGTTCTTCATTCTATGTATGGTTGGTGGAAGAGGTCCCTGCCTTCCCCATCCACAAATTCTCGAACTTTCTAGAATCCTATCCTCAGAAGCAGCCCCTCTTTCAAGGCCCGGTCCGCTTCTGTGTTGTTTTCTTGAAATATATGCCTGCAATTAAAATTTTCAATGGAGAGTGAGGCATTTTGAATATGTTCCAAAACTGGTGTTATCCTTCGATTGTTTCACAGTTGAGTACCAGCAACCCATTTGATAACATTTAAAGAGTCTCCATAAACAGAAAAATTCCTTAGACCCCGATATAAAGCAAAAGAAAGAAGGTATCTTAGGCTTAAGACTTCCACCCAGTTGTTGCTCCCCCTCCCAAGTCCTAGAGTCAATACAAAGAAGTGAACATTGTACAGATATAGAAGAGCCCCTCCCCCACATATATCATTTTGACAAGCTCCATCGAAGAATCCCCAAGACCGCGAGGAGTCAATAATTAGCGGCTAAATATCTCATGGAGGAGTGGGAGTTTTAAGATGATGATAAGACAAATAGATCCCACAGCAGTTAACTATTGTTTTTGCTGGTAAGCCATCCTTATCAAAGAACAATCTTTTATTGCAAGAAAGCCACACTCCCCAAATGAATAATAGAGGTAAATCCCTGTAAGAGTTGTATCTGGGGTTATGATACCAATGATTCCATGCATCTTCCATCGAAGTCCTATCCAATGGAATGCAAACTTTAAAATCCTGGAGACAATATTCCACACTTCCATCATAAATGAGCAGAAAAGGAATAAGTGTTCCACTGTCTCTTCCCATTGACAGCAAAGGTAGCATCGTCGAGGCCCGTGCAGACTTCTTTTCTGGAAGAATTCCCAGGTCGGAACTCTATTTTCCAAAACAAACCACATAAAGATACGTGTTTTATGTGGGCAGTGGAGTCTCCACAATTTACTCCACCACCATAATGGAACCTGGGGCACACGTTCCTCACTGATCCAGAGATAACTGCCTCTGGGTGTATAGCGGCTCGAGGGGTCACCGTCCCAGACCAGCTCATCTTCTTGATTGTTTAAGAAAATATGATCCAGTCCAAGGGTCTGCAGATATCCTCCCAACTCAATCTCCATATCCCCTCCGAAATCAAAAAAATAGTTGATCTCCAAACTTGGCATCCCATCCACATATTTTCCAAATCTGCAAGTTGATAAAGATAGTGAAAACCTTTCAGGTTCAGAGCTGCAATTGTCCCATCCGAAAGTAAATGCTGATCATCACATCCAACCCATGGATCCCTCCCAATCCTCACCCTCCGCCTATTTCCAACATCCCAAACCAAATGTTGTTCAATGATTGGGAAGGAGGTAACAACAGATTTCCAAATGCAAGAACCACCTGTGAATGATTTGTTGGGAGAGTGAATCCAGTCCTCAATTGAGTCCAGCAAAATATATTTGTGAAGCATGACCCGAGCCCAGAAACCACCTGTGTTGATTAATCTCCAACCACATTTTGTAGCCAATGTTGTAGAGAAATGGAAGATAGTTTTAAGCCCCCACCCACCACAAGACTTTGGAGCAGCAATACGATCCCAATTTACCCAGGGATTGACATGGGCTTCCTCCTTACCACTCCAGAGGAACCTGAAACAAATCTTCCTAGCCTGATTCAAGATACCCTGGGGCATTCATGCCAACGACATCCAGTAAACAGGGATTTATTCTAAAACATATTTTACCAGCACCAGTCTGCCAGCTCTCGATAGCCACCTGAAGCTCCAACTTTTCAACCTTTTCTCCAACTTTTCCAGAAGCCAAACCCAATCCTGTTTAAGATAATCATTAGGCTTCAAATTGAATCCCAAATATTTTATTCCTTCAGAGAGAGTGAGAAGAGTAAAAGGAAAAAGGCCTGTGTAAGTGTGCAGTTCCTCCTCAGAGAGAAGTGAGGATGTGATGGTGGATTTTTCCGCATTAATCTCCATTCCAGTTGCCAAAGAGAACAGATCTAGTATCTCCTGTAGAGTTTGAGCACCCCTTGGTGAACCAGAGCAAACGATAAGAATATCGTCCACAAAGAGTAGATGGGTAAGAAGTACTCCAGGGGCTATTATAATACCATCAAAAAACCTAGATCTCCTGGCTTCCTCAATAGATTTGCTAAGGCATTCAAAAACCAGCAAAAAAAGAAGAGGGGATAAGGGACAACCTTGATGAAGACCACGACCGAAGTGAAAAAAAGGGGTTGCCGCACCATTAAGCAAAACCGAGAAGGACACTATGGTAGTGCAGCTCATAACCCATCTGATAAAGCCAATCTCAAAGCCTATGTGAGTAAGTAATAGTCGGATGTATAACCAACTCACTTTGTCAAAAGCTTTAGAAAGATCAATTTTTTAAATGGCCCCTTTCATCTTCTTAGTTTTGATGCTGTGAAGACCCTCTTGGGCTATCCCTATAGCTTCATGAATTTGATGCCCATCAAGAAAGCCAAATTGTTCCTCAGATATGTCAGTGGAGAGAATAGATTTAAGTCTTTTTGCAATGACCTTAGAGACTATCTTATAAACACAATTACACAAAGAGATAGGCCTGAATTCATTGAGAAAAGAGGGGGAGTCCACTTTTGGAATAAGAGCTATGAAAGTGGTATTGATGCTAGCAAGGATTCTGCCTTCCTTCCTAGTGTCTTCAACCAGTTGCAGAAGATCTGAGCCAATAATGTCAAAAAGAGCCAAAAGAAATTCAATGGTCCAGCCATCCAGTCCCGGACTTTTGTCCTTCTTGAAGTTGCCCAGCACCTCTTTGAGTTCATCTTCAGAGATGTGATCCATCAGCATCCTGTTATCCTCCTCTTCAACAAAGCGAGGAAACAACTGAGCTACCCTGATGACCTCTTCAATATTAAATCCATCACTAGCTTTGAATAGATCTTGAAAATGATGAGCTCCAACTCCTGCCCTTTCCTCAAAGGTGGAGTGAGCAATGCCCTCCTGATCCTTCAGACTCTAGATAGTATTTGCAGATCTCCTGCCTTTAGCATAAGCATGGAAGAATTTGGAGTTTTCATACCCACTTTCTAGCCAGATGGCCCTACTCTTCAGTCTCCAAGACTCTTCGATGGTTTGAAGGATCAGATTCCTTCTTTCTTCTAGTCAAGCAAGTCCGTCCTTTGAGTCTTGGGAAGAGAACCCTCCTCCGGGTTCTAGAGATATGGCTGCAATTTCCTCTTCAATTTGCTTCAGGTCCTTCTCATCCTTTAAGCACTTGTTGGCAGCCCATTGTTTGATCGGTCCTTTCAGAGATTTGATATTTTTAGCGAAATGAAATGCAGCAGAATTGATGTCCCCAGGCTGGTAAGGAATCCAAAGAGTTTGAAATAGTTCGATAAATGAGGATTCCTTCAACCATAATTTATTAAACTTCAGAGGAGCTGGAGGTTTGTCCGGACTATCCTTTATCTCAAGAAAGATGGGTTCGTGATCGGAGCACCCTCCAGATACGATCCACTGTTGAAGATAGAAGAAGGATTCCACCAACTACTTCGAGACTAAGAACCGATCCAGTCTCTTAGCCACCCTATCTGCACCAATCCTCTTATTCCTCCAAGTAGGTTTCAAGCACAGTGGTTCAACATCAACCAAAGTTCCTTCAACCAATTTCCTGGTAAAGAAATCAGTGAGAGGATCCACCTGAGCACGAGGCCCCCACACCTCCACCCGGCCTAAAGATAAGTTTAGATCTCCTCCAAGAATAACTGAGTCACCCTTAACCAGGTCTCTGGCTAATAAGGACTCCCAAAATGGAGCCCTATCATCATAAGGTCCATAAATGTTAACAACTGTAAATTCTTTATCACAATCCATAGGTCGGCATGACATCCCCAACATAGAATCCATCCCCCAAAGGGAGGAAACCTTCACCTTGTTCTCCCTCCAACCAATAGCCAAACCCCTAGAACATCCCCTAGCATCAGAAGCTTCAAAACACCATCCCAGGAACCAAACCCTTAACCTTCCCAAAGCCTCATCACCTCGACACATAGTTTCCTGTAACATTCGAATGTCCGGATGTTCGAGCTCAACCATCCGCCATAATGTTGGTCTTTTGGAGGGACCAGCCAGACCCCGACAGTTATAAGATAGAACCTCCATCCGAGCCCCTCCTGATGGGATTTCACCGCTCTAAGTTCCCTTTCAATAGAAAGTTGCTTGCCATTGCGCAAGTCCGCACGAGCACAAGACTTGGCATGTGAATTAAATGATTTTCGGCCTTTGACTTTGGCTATCTTTGGCTTATCTTTTCCAATACCCCCCACAGCCAGCTTGTTCATAGAACGGAGGAAGTAACCAAACTCAGAGGAGTTCGAGGGGGAGGGGGGTTGATGGACATCAGTCTGCGACTCGGGTGGAGTATCCGTGATACAAACAGTGGGGAGTTCCAACAGGAGTGGTTCAATGGGGGATGGAGTGTGCGGAGCACATTCGGGGACAAATGAAGGAGGCAAAAAATGAGGGGAAATGTGTAAATTTCTGAGACCTTCCACCCAATCAAGCCCAGGAAATGAAATGTTCTTAAAAAAGAAATTGAATGAAGGAGAAGAGTATAGGGAAGAGGAGGTACTAGCTGCAAAGTCCATGGAGCGAAGAATCGAGTTCTGTAAATCTTCTGGTGCTGCATCCGAAACAAAAGTGGGATCCGATTCTTTGACTTCAACCGTGGCTGCAACATCCTGCTCAGTCCCCTCCACATCCAAAGAACCTTCAATACCATCTTGACCAGAAGGGGTCACCGAGTGTCCCAAAGCAGGAGGTTCAGAATTTAAATTAGTCGGGATAAAACAATCATCCGTCTCCAGATTCCTTCTTTTCAAAAAAGGTCCAAATTTCGTGCGAACAGGAAGAGGGCAATCGACAGTCGGGTGTCCATACTCATGACATTGTCTACACCAGAAAGGCACATTTTCATAGTCTAGGTTTTGTGGGAAGGTAAACGACCCCCAACATAGGTCCATACCATCAGCCAGCCCATCCTGAACATTTATTTTGACCAAAATTCTAGCAACTTTCTGAACTAAAGTCTCCACAAAGGAATAATCTGCACCGAGAAAGGTTCCAAGCAGGTTACCAATCCGCTGGAAGTGCTCCTCATCCCAATAGTGTAAGGGGAGCCCAGGAAGACAAACCCAAAGAGGGATAGTGTCCATGTGCTCTCTGCTAGCATCAAAAAGTGGGTTCCAAGGTTTGAGAAGGAGGGGCGCCCCAACCAGACTCCAGTGATTCCCTAAATCCCACAGTGCATGCTCATCCAGGTTGAAATGGAACGCAAACCATCCTCCCGAAAGTGCCACAATTCTTGGTACATAACCACATTGAACATGCCAAGCCCCATTGGCCCATTGAATTACTGATGTATGTGCCACTGCTCTACCATAAATCTTTCCTACCAGCATAGTATGAACCATCGAAATAATATGTTGAAACCCTATGTCTTCCCCTAAGGAATAGTTTGGGGCTTTACCATAGTTTTTAAGCCACTTTCGTCTGTTCTTTGTTTGCGTACATGGAGCCCGCAGAGTCTCCAAAACCTCAGCCGGTTCACATTCCTTCGGGGAAGAGGTCAAGGAGGGACTAGAGAATCCTCTATGTTCAGTGGATCCCAGGTTAACAACTAGAAACCCTTCGACACTAGATGCATCAACCACCTTGATATGACGAGGGGGAGAGACGGCCCTACAACCTAGATCCGATAACCGAATAGGAGGACCTACTGGAGAGGTAATAAAATCAGAAACCCCACTAACTTCAGAGAGCGCCACACCAGGGGAAGATGAGAGAGTAGAGTTTACAGGAATGCCCCAAATGTTTCCCAAAACAGCCTCTATTTCATGAGACACATCAAAACCCAAAACCGGAGATGAGAGCGCAAGTTTACCAATTGCCGCGGGGGAACTTCCACTTTGTGCATGAGGAATTCCAAGGAGCGAATGTTCAAACTTCTGGGGACGATCCTTACCAAAACCACCAAAGAGTCCGACACCAGAATCACCCCCAAAGTAGCCAGGTGGCGACCTCCAGATATCACAAGGGCGGAGAAAATCACACTCGTAGTCGACTTCATCAATCGGCTCCATAATTAACAGTAACCCTAAAAAAGAAAAAAGAAAATTCAAATATTATAATATCCACTTATTAAACAATAAAAAATATATATTAAAATATATTTAAAATAAACCCTCTTATACTCTTGCACCTATTTTCACCTATTTTCATCATCAAAATATCACGTAATGTAAAATAAACACCGAACTTAAAATTCGTAAATGTTAATGAGAATAAGTTTTAATTAATGAGTTCATATGTTTATAATATTATATTATTTTAAAAACTATAAACTTTTGTAAACTTGAAATAAGTAGATATTAATTATCAAAACTATTGTGAAAATGAAATATTAATAAATAAATTGATCACCAACATAATTTGTTATAGTACATTCTCATTGTGGATTTAAAACATAAAAGATCAATTACAATAGTTTAAAAATTTATTTTCATAATAGCATCTATTAGTGATCCCAACAACAAATTGTAAATTCTATTATGTCTATTTCCCCACTTAACTAGAATCTAAGAATCTCTAGAAATATTTAAATCATAAATACCTCGTTCCACAACTAACCATGGCGAAAGTCTTAGAGCACTCAACTCAGCAAAATTGTTTAAACCGTGACTAAGGATTATGTAGAATTTGAACTAGTGATGCTCAAATATGTAACGGATACCACCATATCCATAACACCAAGGATCACCCTATGTTTCTCTGTTGAAATAATCCCAAGGAACACTGAAATCAATTACTTTGTTTACCGCCTGTTGAACCAAAATCTTCTTCTTGTCCTAAGGAAAGTATTTGAGAATGCCTAGTCTCAAAGAAGCACATTGGAAGGGAGGATAAACTTATCCTCAAAACTAGTAGCATTTTTGGCTAACCAAATCCCCCACACAATGATTAAAGAAAGGGATCTGATATCATCTAGAACTTGATTAAAACACCAATTTTTTAGAGAGTCCTTGATAGAAACCCCTTGCCAAATGCCCAAGATATTTAACCAGTGTTTAATCTCTTGCAAAAAATATGTGTAAGGAAATTCTATTGCCAAATGGAAATTCGATTCTTCCATTGCATTGCATAAAGAACATCTTCCCAACTTGGATTGATTTTTCCTTCATAGTGCATCCCAAGTCAAATCTTTATTTGAGAGTAAGCACCTCATAAATGCCTTTGATTTTGAAGGGCACTTAGAGTTCTAGGTTTATCACCACCACAAGAGTGGGACAATTCTCTCCTCTTCCTACACGAGAACACTATATGCAAACATTCGAGTAAAAATTCCCAAGCGGGAGTATATCCAAACCAATGAATCCATATTTTTTTAATCCAAACATTGTTATTTGTTAAGTTAGAAATGAATCCTTCCCAAACTCTACAATCTTCTCCCTAAAATCTTAAGTACTCTATTGATAACCATCCTTATCCCATTAGCGAGGAAGCATTATTATCCACAATATTAGTTAGAGTAAAAAAACCTTTGCCCCGAAGAAACGTAATCATATGGTCCCAAAGAATGTGACCGGAGGAACTCCTTGTAACATTCCAAAAATTTGTAAAAATTAAAAAAAATACTAAGCAACCTTTTAAGTTATAAATGCTATGCGGACATATAAATTTTTCAGCATTTAATAACAGGGACATTAAAATCTCTTCATACATTTTCATTAACTAAATAATTTGTCTAATCAACCTTTAATAGTTCATGTCGCCAAGTATTTAACCCTATAATGTAGTCTTTCCTAATTTATCGTTATTAACTTATGACAGTTAATTCTTATGTCTGTTTTAATGTTGTAATATTTAATTTAAGGTTGTCGCCATATTAGGACATCATGTAAGTCTAAAGGACCTATATCTTGGCGTTGTTGTAACTCGAATTAAAGTGGTTTAGTCTTTTAATGTTAATGTGTGATAGTAATATTATGGGCCTACGACTATTTCACAACTCAGTTGTATCCTTTTATTTAATTTTACTGTCGTACTTATGTAATGAATATTATTCCATAAAGGATCTTGAAACATTGGTTATGATTAATCTTCCTTGTTTCGCAGGAGTACTTATGTAATGAATATTATTCCATAAAGGATCTTGAAACATTGGTTATGATTAATCTTCCTTGTTTGGCAGGAGTAGTCTGAGGCTTACTTAGATTTATTGCTAATGCATTTGTCCTTCCATTGAATAGGTCACAGGTTATTCTATACCCTATTTTGATTTCATACTTTAAGTATTAAGGTTAATAAATTGCAAGGTCACCCTAGTGAATTATCGACATTGTTTTAAATACAAAGTTTGGGTTGTTGGTTACCTAGCCAAAAACTATATAAACGTTATACTATTAGAGCTATATGAAGGTGGTGAAATGATATAGTGTTCTAGGAAATACAATGAGCACTTCATTAAAAACTATAGGATGTGGGTTTTGATTCCTAATCCGAATTTTATTAAAATGGAAAACCAGGAGAATGCGTTGATAATTATATCAAGTGGGTTTTGATAGAAGGTTGGTGGATGACAAGGAAAGATCTTAAATGCAATCACGTGAACAGTTTTAATATGTCTCGGGCTTACCAAAACCCTTCCGCTATTCTTCAGGGTTTGGTCTGTTGGTCACTAGTTGCTTCGGCTCCGGTATTGAGATGGCGATATCTGCCCCTTATGGCCGCCAGTGTGTTTTAAACAAACTCATAACCACTCGTTGAGACGGTTAGGGACTGTAAGTGATACTTGTGGAGGATTTATGGCGACCACGTTGTGTACAGAACTTCACCGAATGGTTCCTCTTGACCTGGTTTCGAAACCCTGCGAGGTAAAAGGATATATATTCATTTGTTTTAATTCATTAATTACAGTGTAGTTTTCCCAGTTTAAAATTATGGCGTTTTCTCCAATGTTTAACCACGAGTTGTGGTTGTTTGACAAGAATGGAAGTTTTGTTCTATGGTACTCGTTTCGTAAAGGGAAGAAGGGTTATGCACGAGTTTTTCTACCAACCGGTAATCCTCGGTTCTATCTCGACGTTCCTCTGTCAGCAAGATGTGTGGTTTAGAACTTCACCTAGTGCATACATCGTTTTATAACTGGACTAAGAGGCTGCCAGGAAGCATTTATTGTATTAGTTGAAAACTTTGGCAAGGTTCTGAGTTAGGGTTTTTTCCTTTCAGTTTTCAAAATAGGTTTTGTTATGGTATTCTTAGCGGTAGAAGACCTTTGGCCTCCATTAGCAGCATATCTGCGATTGTAAAAACTAAAGAAATGAAAATCCTGATTTCCAGTTTTGTTCTTTGTTATTGAATTAAACAGTAACTGTAATGTGCCTTATTTTGTTTCCTCGTCAGAAAAGATGGATTTTGTATTTGAAAAAGTTCAGGGTTCGACATTTGAAACTATCCTCTACAGGGTTTGAACCCTCGCTTGTGGTTTCCTAGCTTCTTTGTAAAAACATAAGTGTTATTATTTATGCCTGAGTGAGCTCTCCAAATGGGGCTCGAACTCTTCGCCTTCATGTACCACTTTGTTTATCGAGGGTTCATCCTAACCTTGGTTTCGATAATTTATAAAGTTGTTAAGGATACAGTAAATTCATGTAACTTTGAAATATGGGAATAGGTAATCTTATTAAGTGTTTTACTCTGGTTTAAAGATATGGGCTCTATTTGAACCTTCGGATGAGCCTTTGCAGGTCTCAATTCCTAAAACTTGTTAATGTATAAACATACTTGGACCTGAGAGTTGTTTAATTTAAAAGATAGTTTGAAAAGTGTGTTAGCACTCAAATGGTGTTGGGGTTTTGAAGAAGATCTTGGGATAGAGAAGGAAAATCCTGTGACTATGAAGAAACTTCTAAAGGGAGCCAAAATCCTTAGGCATACTCTCCCAAAGTAGAGAATAGCATTGACACAGGTATGGTGTTGACCAATGGGCCTCGGCCTAAAGCAATCGACGTGAAATATATGAAGGAGCGAATATCTACGATAGGGATGCTATAGCACTAATCTAACATGCATGGGAGATGGGTTGCACTCTAAATCATTGCGATCTGATTAAGTGGCGTGCTTCTTGCAACGGCTCGGATTTGACGAGGGTAGATCGACGGTCTATAATAATGGCGGTGATTTTTATAGCCGGCGCGTTAAGCGCACCCAAAATCACCACAGTCAATTAATACGCATCATCCAACGGTTGAGATCAGGATTGTAATATTAACTTGAAAGGGCCGCGATGATAAGGGGAAGGTAAAGTAAGTAGATCTACGGTTGAAAGAAGGCCCAGAGAAATAGATGATGGACATGACTCAATCACTATTATACTTGCAAGGTTGATACGATGAATTCTATATTATAAAATGGCTCGCCCCCACGAATGTCCACATCCTGTCTGTCCATTTGCACGTTGAAGGGAAAAGAAGGCGAATCTAGCAGAAGCATACCGACCGACTAGGAGACCAGAAGGTGGTCCAATTGTCAGTTGATCGGGTAGGTTTTTGTCCCTTCTTCTCTTCACACCTGGGTATTCAAATGGCCGAGATAGTAGACTTCTCTGTTACCGAAGCTCCATTCCTTAGTTCCTTGTTGGAAGACAAGGATAGCGACATATACGACACCGTATTTCTCAATAGATCCCTGGATACGGCCAAAGAAAGGCTGGAGGTTATAAGGGCCAGATAGGTAGACGTTCACAAAGTATACTAGTTTTTTTTCCACTGGTTTACCACCACCCAAACCCCTAATTTCCCTGAATTCGTAGAATGGTGTGATAGCCATTATGCTCCAGAACAGAGGGAGATCCTCGATGCCTCAGACTGTATAATCCTTTGCCATTTGAAGGCTCTGGTAGTTAGAAAAGGCTTGGTTGTTCCCTTGGAATTCGGCCATAGAGCTCAGAGATATCAAATGGAAACCCTAATTCAACACTTCCGTCAGGCTCCTGATGAACTCAAATGAAGTTTCTTCCAGGCCTCCTTGTTACAAATGCATCTTCTCCTAGCTCACCTTTCCCTAACGAGACCAATCTTTTCCGAGAAGAGTCCAAATGTGTTATTTCCATGATAGCCGAGTTTTTGGGGTTAGATAGTGACCAGTACATCACGAAGCCATTGATCTGTCTGATGTTTGCCTTGAGCATTTTCCCAATAGAGCCAGACAAGCAAAGCCCACTTATCCAGACCGCATGCTTAAGATTCGATGATGCCCTTGCCGAAAGTATTCACTCCTAGTTGGTCGAATTCCCTAAAACTAGGGTTTTTAGGTTCCAATCCTATTTACTAAAAATGTTTTTAACAGCTGTTGAAAAAAACCTGAAAATCCCAAAGTTGAAGATTACAAAAGAAATGTATTCAGACTACTTGGTTTTCATGAATGATTTGATGGTCAAGGTATATCACATCTTTTGCCAAAAAGAATTTCCCAGAGTACTCCCAGAAATGAAAGATTTACTGTAGCCTGCTATGGGGAAGGGGATAGGGGATTGGTTTTTGATGAAACATGGGACAGTAATCAGAGTGTATGGTTTTTCACACCCCCCATATGTATTCCCCGATTTTTTAACACCCACGTTGTTCCATTTAGAGTTCATAAGACAGAAACTGAAGGTTGAATGCGATCACTTTTTAGATAATAAGATGTCCTGTGATATCGCTTTCCCATAGGTGGTAGGGTCTTTTATGATTAAAAATAAGACATCCCTCTCGGCAGTTGAACGGATGATGAGAGATATGGGGCTCCCTTCTAAAGCCGCGATGAATTATGATCCACATCACATAATCTCAAAAAGAAGGAGGCAAGCTGGCAGGAAAGGATATGAGCATTTCGAGATGGCTGGATTGCCAGAGAAAGAAAATTGGTTGGAATACATTGATCAGGAGCCGATGGACGATGATTCATCAGAGGATCCTCGATCTCTAAAATTCCTGTTTCAAGGAATCACACCTTCACCACTCGACTCGTCTACTAAAACCCTAGTAGGATCAGCTGGCATACCCCTTGTCACGATTCCAAGAGAGCCTAGCAGTTCAATGGTTAGCAGCCCTATGGACATAGACAATGACCCTGAAAGAGACTTGAAGAGGCAAAAGGTGGAGGAAAATGAGAAGCATGTAGTGAAAATCCAAGAAGAAAATCCTAAGAAGGGGCATATCAAGATTCAAATGCCCCCCTATGAAGTAAAACAACACGTGTTTGGAAAACCGCCAAAAGGACCTACAACATCTAGTACAAGTAGGGCCAAGATATTGGAGGAATATGAAGAAAATACAAATAACTTGGCAGAAGAGGCAAAGCTCTACTCTGAGGTAAGAAAGTTAGCCAAGAAGGAAGTGGCCCTAGTTGCCAGCAGGAATCTAGCTCATAACACCTTGAGCCTTGCTCTGGCTACCAAACACAAGGCTATAGAGATGAAATTCAACCTAGAAGACATCCTTGTCCCTGATATAATCGACATATACAAGGAGACAAGTGATGTCATTTATAATAGGTTGTTGAAGCTTGCCATAGAGCGATCAAAGGTGCAGAAAAGTAAGTCCAGGGTTCAGCACCATCTAAATTTGGAAAAGACAGAGAATAAATCTCTAAAAGCACAGGCAAAGAAACACCAAACACAGCTTTTGACGAATGAGATTGAAGAGGATAAGAGGAAGAATATCCAAGAGTTGATAAATGAAAAGGATCAAGAGATACTGACTTTAAAGAAGAATATGAAGATCTCTCCTGCTAAATTTGCAAGTACCCCTGAGATAGCAGAGCTGGAGGAAGAGAAGGAGAAACTAAAGGGGGAACTGTTAGACTGTAAAGCCCAATTGGTGGAGCTCATGGAGAAAGAGAAGAAGATGCAGTCTGATATGACCTTGGCAGTAGCCAAAGAGGAATCCCGGAAGACACGGGTTGAAGAGTTGGAGAGGAAAGTAAAGGAGATGGAGCAAGATGCCACATATCTGATTGCAGCTGGAGATTTCTCCCTGGTAGGGAAGATAGCTGATGCCAGCCTAGAAGATGTTGAGTTGCTCCGATTAAGGAAGCACGTTACCAACTTGAAAACTCTAAGGGATGACACAGAAAGAAAAAGGGAGGCTTGGGAAACCAAGTACCAGAAAATGCAGGTGGAGCTTGACAATTTGAAAGAGCAATTAATTGAGTAGAAAGTATTGCAAGAAACTAGGAGAATCATCTGGGATGATATTATAAAACAAGCTGAAGATCTACGACCTTATCTAAACTTTATATTGGATAAAGAGACTGTGGTGAATTTATCTATATAGGCTGTGGCGGTGGCAAATGAAAGACTCAATAAAAAGCCTTCAGGGTATGCTAGCAATGCAGTAGATTTCTTAAATGATTTATCAGAAGAACATGCCGATGATGCAGGCATTAAGGACAGGGTGGCTACCATCATATGGGCTAAAAGGGTAATTAACAAGCATGAACAGGTAAAGATCACCCAGTCAGGGATTGACATTTTGTCAAAGTAGCTAAAGATGTTCAGGGAAGCATTTGATCCTTTATTCAAGAGAGGCCTACCTGAGTTCTGGGGCGAGAAATGAGATATGTTGTCTAAGGAAGAGTATAAGGCCAAGCTGTGGGATTGCAGGATGAACCAGGACGACTTTGAGGGGACGGATCAGCCCTTGACCGACCAGCTAGTAGCTGAGAAGCTGACAAGAGATTTCAAGTTAGCCTCGAACTTCGGGGGAACTAGAACATTACATACTCGGTATTCTTACAAAGAACACACTGAGCTGAGAGTATTACTTAAGGAGCTCGCCACCATGAATTTACCTTCAAAAAAGAAGTGGAAACTAATCGAGAAGTATGGTAAAGCAAGGCTAAAAATCAAAGTGTGAAGAGCTCGAGAGTATTGACTAAAGAAACCATCGAGCAATGAAGCAGCAAGCTAGAGATATCAATTTTCTGTTTTGTTTTCGTTGAAGTAGTTAGTCTTATAGTAAAATAAGCTAGTGAATGTAATAAAGCGGTTAGGCCTATACCGCCTGTGTTTGTTTTTAAGTTGTAACGGTGAAATGACTTAGTTAGCTATCAAGTAATTACAACTGTTTTCTGTTCAGAATAGAGCCGAGCCTAGAGCTCTAGGGGCCTCTATAAATTCATTGTAATTAAAGACAGAAGGGTTGAAAAATCTTGTTGAAACCTTTATGGAAATTTTGTATCGTTCTGTAAGACATTTCTGAGTTATATTTTGAATAGAAACTGCAGAGCTGAGCTAATGTTTACAGGGATTCTTCTGTAATTGGTCTTATAGTCTGTTTTTCCTCTTCTATGTTAATTGTGTATCCCTCATTGTTATTTCCATTCTGTGACATTTTTCAATGCTTGGAGCAGTGTGATAGTTAAGTAAAATTCATGAACGTATGCTCTGCTTATCTTTTCCAAGTATTTCATTATTTTCTTCTCTGTTAAAGTTGATGTAGGATCCATTATTATATGCCTTACGTCAATGGGTTGTTTTTTTCTTCTCTATTTCATCAATCAAATTCACTTCGACTATGAGATGTTTATTATATTGCCCATGTGTTAATGCATTCGTGAAGCCTTTGTGAATACGTTTTTCCTAAGTTTTGTCTGACGTAACTCCATTACCCAAAAGAGAAATTCATATGTTTCAGTCGATAACGTTTAAATCATTTGTTTTCCAATAGAAATATGATCTTTTGTATGTTGTAATTGAATATCCTTAATGATGAATGCTGGTGTATGTTTTCATTGTTGACACCTTTGATTATTCCAGTCTTTCACATGTTTGTAGAGAGATCCCTCTCAGACTAAGCTGGGTCAGTAGCTTAAGTTTAAAGATTGGTTAGTGGTTACCCCAAATTACCTTCTCCACAACCTACGGGGTTAATTTGGGTGCTAACAAAGTGATTGAATGTTTGATTGCGATATTATTTTAATAACATTAGCTGGGTTAACTGTGTAGCATATGATTTAGTTGTTGGGAAAAGCCCAAGGGTTGTATAACCCGTGCTCCTTGAACTCGACCTGTGTAACTTTTAGGGTTCAACTTTTATTATGAGCCTATAATGAGTGTTTACTTGTAAGAGATGATATCAAAGGGTTTAAACCTGATCATGTATTAAGGATATCATATTTTTTCAGTTATGAAATGATAAGGAATATCATTGTATAGCTTTTTTAAGGTATTCGCAAATAAATACTTTTAGTTTATGAAGATCGATTCCTATTTCAATTATGTCATTTCTATTCCTCCTAGAAAATTAAATATGAAATTTGTATACTCTATTGATGAAGGATTATTCATTCATATGAATAATACTCTGATAGATGCTATTATTATAATTACTACATAGTCAGTATGATGTTTGACAAACTGTATAGAAATCATAAATAGTAAGCTATTTAAGATATATTGATTTCTGAAAATAAATGATGTTCAGCTCGTAGAATACTTGTATTATGTATGAAAACTTAGATGACTGTGTATTTTATTTTTGAAGGGTAAGGATAGTGTTGTTTATAAAACAGTATACCAACCTAAGGTTCTCTATGAAATTCTGTATGAGAGAGGAGAACAAATAAACAGTATATTATGAAACTATAAATGTATAGAAAATATATGCAAATGCTAAATGAAAGTGAAGTAAATATTTCCTAGGTCATGCAATATTTTTCTTCTGTTGAACACTACTGTTAGGACTTAGCTACATATTATGATGAGAATTTATAGGACATTGAAAATATTATATTCATCATTTGACAATCAAACCTAATCTATGTTAATTAACTGCTTCCTGTACTAAAGCACATCACTCAAGGGTGAAAGAAAAAATACAAGAAGTCATTTATTCTCAATCATTCATAAATCTAAATCTGTTCATTCATTTCACTACACAGAAATAGTTTAGTAATAGAGGAACCTATCCTTTTCCAACCTGTCTAATATATATGAGTTACTAATAGAAATTTTATAAGGCATTTAAATAATTTTCAAAAATAGATAAACAATTTTTCAGAGATAGGCAAACAAATTTCAGAAATAAAAAGAATTAAAACAAGTAGAACCTGATAATCTTGATAGGGTGGAAAAACACCCAGAGATGCCTGTTCCTCCCAACCTTCTCTAGAAGAAGAAGCCAACTCACTTGCTCCCTTCGGCCCCCGAGCCTGTTTAATGAACCACTAGGAAGGAGACTCTGTGTAGAAGCAAGGAACTCACGTTGTACTTCAACAATCAATGGAGACTTGCATACACCTCAAAACCTCTGCACTTAGCAGGAAACTATGCACTCAGTAGAAATAAGACATTCTTACACTACAACTCAAAACATAGCTTCCTCTCATCGAATCTCTTGTGTGCATACAGCAAAAGTACAAGGTAAATTTTCTCGTCAGAAAAAGTGTGAGCCTCTTATTAAATTCAATGGCTTATAAAATATGCCTAGGTCTTTTATTGGTCAGTTTCAAATAAATGAGCCTCAAGCTCCAGTTCCACATTCCAAGGAACTTGACCACAATTTAAGGGATTTGTCTCATAACAACAACTAGTTACTGAGTTTATGATGCCGCTACTTGTCCATTGCCTTCTACCCCAGATTACATTCCTCCTAGTGGTCAGTAAACACTCTTTCAACAATCTCTTTGCGTGAGTGTTTCCTGTTTTAATTTATTAAATAATAATATTATTCATTTACAGTCATCCTTGACACTTGGTCAAATATAAAACTTTACAATAAAATTTAAGATAATGTTTTTCCACAAACATAGAATGTCTCAAGTACTGGGTATGTTACAAACACCCCCACTTAAGCTCAACATTGTCCTCGATGTTGCTTATTCTTCATCAGAGCCTCCCTAGAAAAGAATTGGATATAATGCCCGCTTATTACTTTCCAATTCCCAGGTAGCTTCATCTGAGATAAGATGCTTCCATTGCACCTTTACCTACCCTATAGTACAATTTTGGAGCATAATTTCTCTCCTGTCAAGGATAGAGTCCGGTTCCACATGAAAATATCCTTTGGGTTCCACCTGTATGTCATTCCAATTTAACACATGAGTAGCATCGTACACATACTTTTTCAAAATAGAAATATGGAAAACATTATGTATTCTCAAATTAGATGGTAAAGTCAACTGATATGCAATTGGTCTAATTCTTGATAGAATTTCGAATGGTCCACAATACCTTGGTGTTAGTTTAGCACAACTCCCAAGCTTAAAAGAACTTTTCTTGTGTTTTACCTTGACAAAAACATTATCTCCTACTTGAAATTTCTTTTCAGTTCATTTCAGATCTGCATAACGTTTCTGTCTATCTTGTGCAATTTTTAAATTGCCTTGTACTTTTTTCACTGTTAGCTCCATCTCTTTTAACAAATCTGGTCCTAACATCAATCTATCAATAGGATTACTCCAAGAAATAGGAGTATTTCATTTCCTTCCATATAAAATCTCAAATGGACTAAGTCTAGCAGAAGCTTGATAGTGATTATTGTAAGCAAACTCAACTAAATGTAAATAGTCTTCCCATTTACTTGGTTGATCTTTTACATACATTCTTAACATGTCTTCTAAAATCTGATTCAACCTTTTAGTTTGTCTATCAGTTTGAGGATGAAAAGATGTATTGAAATTTAACTTAGTATCTAAACCTTTAAACAATGCTGTCCAAAAATTTTCAGTAAACTTATAATCACGATTAGAAATTATTACCTTAGGAATTCTGTGTAAACGAAAGGTTTGTTTCATAAACACATCAACAATGTTAGCATCTTTAAAAGTAGTTTTAACAGGAATAAAATGATTTTCTTTACTGAGCTTATCCACAACTACCATTATTGAATCATTCTGTTTTTTACTCTTAGACAAACCAGTTATAAAATCAATACTTATAATTTCCCACTTCCATTATGGAATTGGCAATGGCTGTAATAGGCCAGTTAGGTGTTAATGCTCAGCTTTAATTTGTTGACATTCAAAGCACCTAGCTATGTATTCAGGCACTTCATTTTTCATGTTTGACAAAAAGTAATAATTTCTCAGCATAGTTATCATTTTCTGATAACCGGGGTGTTAAATTTTGAGCATTAATTCACAATACTCTAGGATCTTTACTGAGAGAATAACATATACAGTATATCGATGCATAACAATCACAATAAGCATGACAAGGATGACAAGAATCAAAAGCATGAGACAAGAGACATAGAGTTTTCATGGGGAAAACCCTAAGGTGAAAAACCCCACAACTTCCTCAGAGATAGAGAAAACAATGGCTCAACCAAAGTACAACCAAAATACACTTGAGATAGTTTCCTAGTAGCAGATGATCCTCCTCCTCACTAGTGCGCCACTTTCTGAGTGAGAGAGATATGACTTTCCGAATTATCTAAATAGAGATCTCCTGATCTCTATTTATACTAATCTGTTTTCCCAGTGACCTTATGGGGCCGACTTGTCTAGCTAGGTACATCCACAATATAATATATATTTCAGGGCCGACCCCACACATGGTGGTCTAATAACTCATCGGCAAGTACACACACTTGCGACACTTGTCAATCCACATGACAACACTTCCTTATAGAGGAATAACACATCTCTAATAAGGGTACAATAAATATATATGAAATACATAGATGAAATACATTCTGAAGTTACATATACATCAACACACCCTCTTAACTAGCAAGGTATTTCTTGACACAGATCTGCTAGACAAGTCTTCTTCTCGGGATCATCGTCATCATCATCGTCACTACTCCTGCTATCTCAACCATTCTCTGACTCTACTCATCATAGGAAATTCTACAGAGCCAGTCCTTTTTCATACTGGATGTAGGCCCACCACCTGCGGGTCTTCATTATCACTGGCCATACTATGGAAATCTAAGGACTTATTACGTGTGTCACAAAACGTTAAAAGAGTCTCTTGACTAGTAAGAACCCTAAAGAGCATCTGAGGCCTTTTTCATCCTGTCAAGATCTCCAGGACTTATTACATGTGACCCCACCACAAAACCTCGAAAGAGAATCCCAGGACTGATTACGAGCACAAATCTCAACCTATCGGATCTCCCAGGGCACAAATTACATGTGGTCACCACAAAATCTCGAAAGAGAATCCCATGACTGATTACGAGCACAAGGATCAACCTATCGGATCTCCCAGGACACAAATTACATGTGGTCATGGAAAAACCTCGAAAGAGCATCCCAAGACTGATTACGAGCACACAGGTCAACCTATCGGATCTCCCAGGGCACAAATTACATGCCATAGGACAAAACCTCGAAAGAGCATCTGCCAGAAATCCCAGGGCACAGATTACATGCCATAGGAAAAACCTCGAAAGACTATCTGCAGATCTCCCAGGGCACAAATTATATGTCCTCCCAAGCAAAACCTCGAAAGAACATTTTCCAGATATCCCAAGGTATAGATTACATGTCATAGGAAAAACCTCAAAAGACTATCTGCAAATCTCCTAGGGCACACATTACATGCTTATTTGCACAACCTATTCCACGGCCACAGAGTATCAACCTGATACTCACCATATATCATCCTGATATACACATGATCATCCTGATCATCATTACTCCAACATCCTGCTGCATGTCATCTGGAGCAACATCCTGAAGCTCGTCATCCATGATCATCCTGATCATACAATGCATCTACCTGATACATATCATCATACATGATCCACCTGATTACATAGTGTATCCACCTGATCACACAGTGTATCCACCTAATACAAATATAAATACATTATACATATCAACATACATGATCTACCTGATCATACAATGTATCCACCTGATACATATACAGATACATGGTCCAAGCATCCAACTTGATGCTTATACAAAATACATACACATGATCCAACCGATCATATCCAGCATCCAACATGATCCGTACATACATATAAATGATCCAACTGATTATATCTAGCATCCAACATGATGCATACATACATATACATATAAATGATCCAACTGATCATATCCAACATCCAACATGATGCATACATACATACATATAAAAATGATCCAACTAATCATACAATGCAGAAACCAGAACATCATCCTGATGCTCATCATCCAGCGCTTACATCCACAGCCATGTGAAGGATCCTCCTTCCAACAAGCTTGGAATGGCTTCAGCAAATGTGTCCATCACTTCTTCCTCGAACTGTCATCAATCCGAAGAACACCAAGCCTCTCTCTGAGGTACTCGAACTTCACCCTGGCTAGTGGCTTCATCAACACATCTGCAATCTACTCGTTCATCGCAACATACAGGAGCTTCAAAGCTCCTCTCTGCACCATATCCCTGATATAGTGATATTTGATCTCTATGTGTTTCGACCTGTCATGAAACACTGGGTTCTCAGACAGCTTCACACAACTCTGGTTATCACAGAATATACCAGTAGCATCCAACGGGAGATTAAATAATTCAGACAGTAGCTTCTGTAGCCATACTGCCTCACAACTAGCTAAACAGCCTGCAACATACTCTGCCTCAGCTGTACTCAGTGCTACACAGGACTACTTCCTGCTAAACCAAGAGATCACACCTAATCCCATACTGAAGCAACACCCAGATGTGCTCTTCCTATCTGCAGCACTGCCAGCCCAATCTGAATCATCATAACCCTACAGGTTAAACTTTTGATTTGCCTCATACTTGAGCCCATAATCCATTGTACCCTTCAGGTACCTCAGAACATGCTTTACAGCAACCAGGTGAACACTCGTCGGATCTGTCAGGAACGAACTCAATGTGTTCATAGCAAAGCAAATATCGGGTCTCGTGTTCGTCAGGGACATCAAGGACCCAATCATCTGACGATACATAGAGACATCAACCGGCTCAGATGAAGCATCACATAGAAGCTTCAGATTTGATGCCATAGGTGTGGCCATGGCCTTGCAATCTATCATCCTGAATATCTTTCGTATATCTACTGTGTACTTCCCTTGACCGAGGAAGATCCCACCTGCATTCTGCCACACCTCCATACCTAGGAAATAATGCATCATTCCCAAATCTTTCATATCGAACTCAGGAGCAAACTTCCTCTTAGTATCTGCAATTAATCTGTCATCTCCTATTACAAATAAGTCATCTACATATAGGAGCAGAATCATAGGATTCCCTTCCTCAACCTTGTAGTAAAGGTTGGAATCCGCTTTACTCTTGGTAAATCCCAAACTAGATAGGAAACTGTCCATCCAACCATACCAAGTTCTGGGAGCTTGCTTCAAGCCATACAAGGCTTTCTTCAATCTGCACACATATGACTCCCTGTCATTTATTTGTAAACCGAGTGGCTGCTCCACATATACTTCCTCTTCAACTACACCATTCAAGAAAGCAGTCTTGACATTCATTTGGTGTATTTTCCATTTCATCGCTGCAGCCAGGGCAAGTACTGTTCTGATGGAAGTATACCTGGCTACAGGTGCAAAAGTTTCTTCATAATCTATTTCCTCTTTCTGACAGAAGCCACGAGCTACGAATCTTGCTTTGTATTTTTCTACACTACCATCTGCAGCATTCTTGATTTTGTAGATCCATTTGGAAGTCACAACAAACTTCTCTTTAGGTCTTGGGACAACATCCCAAACATCATTCTTCATTATTGATTGGTATTCCTCAACCATGGCATCCTTCCATTCTTTATTTTCCGCTGCTTTTTCATAACTGGAAGGTTCTTTGTTCATAATGTCACAGAGTAAAGTAATGTAGCTGGTATGTGATCTGATTCTCTTCTTTGCTCTGTGTTCTTCTTCTGGAATGCCAAATCTTTATACATCTTGAGTGAGCTCCCTAGCCCATGCAGGTTTCCTCTTGTGAGAGTTATCCTCACGGGGTGGATCTACAGGTTCTTGTAGATCTTCAAACTCACGAACAACTTCTGGAATTGCTTCAGTCATGGTAGTGTCCTGAAATATAGTTTCCTTAGGTTCTTCATAAACTTCGATACGTGCCTTCCTTGATTTGATGAATGTTGAGTTTTCATCAAATGTTACATCCCTGCTAACATCAATCTTCTTGAACCCTGGAAAGTATATTCTGTAAGCCTTCAAGCTTTCACTGTAATCCACAAAGATACCCTTATTTCCTGAAGGATCTAGTTTGTTCCTCTTTTTCTTTGGGACATGAGTGTATACTGGACAACCAAATATTCTGAGATGGTTGACTTTAGGTTTCTTACCAGAAAATACCTCTTCTAGTGTCTTGCTGTCTAATATCTTGTGGGGTGTTCTGTTTTGCACATATATAGTTGTTCTAGCTGCTTCTGCCCATAGATGCATAGGAAGATTCTGATCCTGCAACATTGCCCTTGCTGCTTCCATGATTGTTCTATTCTTCCTTTCTGCAACTCCATTCTGTTCAGGATTATAAGGAGCAGTCAACTCCCTCTTAATCCCTGAATCACTGCAAAGATTCTTGAAGTCACCTGAGGTGAATTCTCTACCATTGTCGGATCTGAATGTTTTTATCTTCTTGTCAGTTTGATTCTCCATCAAGGTTTTGAATTCCTTGAACTTATCAAACACCTCATCTTTGTTATTCAAGAAGTATACCCAAGTCGTTCTGGAGAAGTCATCAATAAATGAGACATAGTAAACATACCCACTCAGAGAACTGGATGACATAGGACCAGATACATCTGAGTGGATGATTTCTAGGATGTCTTTTGCCTTGCTTTCACTGCTTGCGAAAGCCTTCTTAATGTTCTTACCTTTTGCACATCCTTTGCAAACACCTTCATGTTTGGTCTTGATTTCAGGAAGACCCTCTACAGCCTTGCTTGCAATTGGAAGTTCCCTATAGTGCATATGAGCAAGTCTTTTATGCCAAAGTTCACTTGGATCCATGTATTCATGTACCATGACATGTTGAGGTTGTCCCTTCAATTTATACAAACCTCCCTCTTGCTCTCCAATCACTACTGCATCATCTATGTTCTTTCCCTTTGGCCACATTAGGACTTGACCATCCACAAATGCAACCCTCATACCTTTTGCATCCAATGCAGAGATGGAGAGTAAGTTCTTCTTGAGCCCAGGTACATAAAGGACTTCTTTCATCTTCAAATATTTTCCAGAATCTAGGTTGTAGGAGGCTTCACCAATTCCTTTGATTGGGTATTGATAATCATCCCCAAGTTTCACCTTATGGGGTGATTCATGTTCAGATAGATTCACAAAAGATTCCTTAAATCCAATCATGTGTTTGGAATCCCCACTATCAATCAACCAATCATTACAACTATGGGAGATAGTACCTGTGAGAGCAGGAATTAGAACATATTCTTCTTCGCTTGATGAGTCATCATCACTATCACTTTCTGCCCTAGCCTTCTCCTTTGGGGGTTCATCATCTTCGGCAGCATGAGCATGATATCTTCTTTTGTTATTCTTCTTCTTCTTATTGAAGTTGTTGTTGTTGTCTTTCTTCTTCTTGGGACAATCTGAAGCAAAGTGTCCCTTCTCAGTGCAATTGAAGCATCTGAGATCTTTCTTATCTTTATGATAATGGTGGTTTGAGAATCTCCTATTATGAGATGATTCCTTCTTGGACTTTCCTTTCCTAGCATGTGCTGTGAGAGCTTGATCTTCATTTCCCATCTTTTCTTCTCGGGCCATAAGCTTATCTTCTTCTTGAGAGCATTCTTCCTGCAATTTGTTGAAGGAGATCAACTTCTTCCTTAAACAAATTCCTTAAATAAATGAATCCCATGACCTGGGTAGGACATTTAGAGTGGTCATCACCACTTCACCATTCTCCACCATTTCATCCATTGCTTCTAGTTGTTCCTTGATCTGGGAGACCCTTGAAAAATAAGATTGAATGGTTTCTCCATTATGAAACTTTACTCCTTTGAATTGGTTCCGCAGGGTCATCTTCCGATTTATGTTCTTCCCTTCAAATAACTTGGTCAAAGAGTCAAACATCTCCTTGGGTGTCTTTAGAGAAGACACATGGGGTATGGGATGGTCTTTGATAGAATCAACAATGATTCTCTTTTCCTTGACCAAGTTTTTCTTATGCAATACCTTAGCCTCTTCATCCTCTGGGATAGGGATGTCTTCTTTCACATATGAGTCCAACTCATTCTCTTCCAGGATTAACCCAATCCTATACTTCCAAGCTCGAAAGTTATCAGCTCCTTCAATCTTATTCTGAAGCTTGGTGTGGTGAGACATCTTAAAGAGTAGTTCAAATGGAAATAGAAAAGATTTAGGTCTTACCACTTGAAATGCTCAAAACTAGATCTCGTCCTCGATTAGAGTTTGTTGGAAAAACCCTAAAAATTCAAAATGTGAATTGCAATTTTCTGAAATGATAGAAAGATGCGCTTTGATGAGCTGATCAACCTAGTGTATTCAGAATTTGAGATCAGCAAAGCTTTACCCTTCAGATTTTCCTTTTTGTCCTCCCAGGTTCACTAGGGAGAGCCCTGAATTAGGGTTTGAATTTCTCGGAGATCTACCCAGCCAAAAATATCGATCCAAAGCTCTAAACTTCGATTTTTGCAAGGAGCTTCCAGCTATGTCTTCAGATTTCAGAAATTCCTATTTTTATGGAAACTCTAATTTTTAGGGTCAAATCTGAAAATGCTCAGAATTGAATTCTGATTGGACAGATAGATTCTCCTTTATGAGTAGAGTCAATCTACTATACTGCTTTTCCAAAATCTGTGGAGAGAAACCCAATAAACAAGAAACTCAAGTTTCCGTCACTGCGAAATGTCTTCTTCTTAGTTTAGCTCTGATACCATGTTAAATTTTGAGCATTAATTCACAATACTCTAAGATCTTTATTGAGAGAATAAAATATATAGTATATCAATGGATAACAATCACAATAAGCATGACAAACATTACAAGAATAAAAAGCATGAGAGACAAGAGACACAGAGTTTCCATGGAGAAAACCCTAAGGTGAAAAACCCCACAACTTCCTCAGAGATAGAGATAGCAATGGCTCAACCAAAGTACAACCAAAATACACTTGAGATAGTCTCCTAGTAGTAGATGATCCTCCTCCTCACTAGTGCTCCACTTTTTGAGTGAGAGAGATATGATTTTCTGAATGATCTAAATAGAGATCTCCCGATCTCTATTTATACTAACTTGTTTTCCTAGTGACCTTATGGGGCCGACTTGTCTAGCTAGATACATCCACAATATAATATATATTTCAGGGCCGACCCCACACATGGTGGTCTAATAACCCATCGGCAAGTACGCACTCTTGCGACACTTGTTAATCCACATGTCGACACTTCCTTATAGAGGAATAACACATCTCTAATAAGGGTACAATAAATATATATGAAATACATAGATGAAATACATTCCGAGGTTACATATACATCAACACAGGGTCTCCCGAATAAGGACTTTTATGAATTTCATCCAAAATCAACAGCCTAACTTTTGAAATATTAGGCACATAAAGTCTGTTTTTATAAGTCATTACACCTTTTTTGTTAATGCTGTAATATGTTATTAAATTTTCAGATATATTTTCAGCACTTTTATCATGTAATTTCTGATAATTTTCATCTTGTTTAATTCATTCTTCAATCTGATTTTCTAGATTTGTTTCGTAAGTGTTGATTGCTGCCACAAAATTTAACTTAACATTTCTGCTTAAGGAGTCAACAACCTTATTTTCTTTACCCTTGATGTGTTGAATCTCGAAATCATATTCACTAAGGAAAGCTAGCCACCTAGCTTGCCTTGCATTAAGATTTGTTTGTTCCAACAAGTATTTAAAGCCTTTATTATATGTCATTAGTGAAAAATTCCTTCCAATCAAGTGATGGCACCGCATATTTAATGCATGTATCATGGCTGCCAACTCTAGATTATAGGTTGCGTAGTTCTTTTCATGAATTTTTAGCTTCCTAGATGTTAGATTTTCAGAATTTACTTCAATTTGATCTAGGATCTTAACTGAGAGAACAACATGTATAGCATATCTACAGCATATCAATCATGGAGACAATAATGCAAGCACACAAGAGACACAAAGATTTACTTGGGGAAAACCATAAAGGTGAAAAACCCCAATAACTTCCTCAGAGATAGATAGAGCAATGATACAACCAACCAAGAGAGATAGCCATAACCTAGCAGCAGATCCTCCTCCTCCATAAGTGCGCCACTCCTCCTTGAGTGCATGTGTGAGAAGTGAGTGAGTAAATAGAGTGCCTCCCGCACTCTATTTATACTTGACTTGACTTGACTTTTTACCTAACTCATGTAGGCTCGAACTTAACCACATAACATAATGCTGAGTGGGCCGACCCCCAATAGGGTGGTCTAATAACCCTTTGACCCACATGACTTATACAGGGCCGACCCCAACAAGGTGGTCTAATAACCCATCAAGAATAAGTTACGACATTTACAATATAAATGACGACACTTCCTTATAGAGGAATAATACCATCTCTATAGGAATACAATATACATATATGTGAAATACATTCCGAAGTTACATATACATCAACACTCCCTCTTAACTAGGAAGGTATTTCTCAGCACAGTTCTTCTAGCACAAGTCATCTTCTCTGGATCATCGTCACTGGATAATCATCATCGAGTCATCATCATTGTCACTGCTGTTGCTATCTCAATCAATCTCTGAATCTACTCGTCATAGGAAGTTCTACAGAGCCAGTCCTTTTTCATACTAGATGTAGGCCCACCACCTGTAGGTCTTCATCATCACTGGTCATACTGTGGAATCCTCAGGACTTATTACGTGCATCACAAAACCTCGAAAGAGCATCCCAGGCTGTTACGAGCACACAACTCTACCTATAGGATCTCCCAGGGCGCTATTACATGTGACCCCACCACAAAACCTCAAAAGAGCATCTCAGGATGTTACGGGTACACAACTCCAACCTGAAATCTCCCAGGGCACAAATTACATGTGGTCCACCACAAAACCTCGCAAGAGCATCTCAGGATGTTACGGGTACACAACTCCGACCTGAAATCTCCCAGGGCGCTATTACATGTGGTCATGGCAAAACCTCGCAAGAGCATCCCATGACTGATTACGGGCACACAGCCCAACCTATCGGATCTCCCAGGGCGCTATTACATGCCATAGGACAAAACCTCGCAAGAGCATCTTCCAGATATCCCAGGGCGCTATTACATGCCATAGGCAAAACCTCGAAAGACTATCTGCAGATCTCCCAGGGCACCGAATTACATGTCCTCCCAGAGCAAAACCTTGAAAGAGCATTTGCCAGATGTCCCAGGGCACCGATATTACATGCCATAGGAAAAACCTCGAAAGACCATCTGCAAATCTCCCAGGGCACAAATTACATGCTTATCTGCACAACCTGATCCACGGCCATAGAGTATCAACTTGATACCCACCATACATCATCCTGATGTACTCATGATCGTCCTGATCATCATCACTGCAACGTCCTGCTGCATGTCATTTGGAGCAACATCCTGAAGCTCATCATCCATGATCATCCTGATCATCATCACTGCAACGTCCTGCTGCATGATCCACTTGATCATCAATGCATCCACCTGATGCATACCAAGTATCTACCTGATACATATCATCATACATGATCCTCCTGATCATACAATGTATCCACCTGATACATGATACATATCACCATACATGATCCACCTGATCATACAATGTATCCACCTGATACATATACAGATACATGGTCCAAAAATCCAACATGATGCATATACAAAATACATACACATGATCCAACTGATCATATCCAGCATCCAACATGATGCATACATACATAAATGATCCAACTGATCATATCCAGCATCCAACATGATGCGTACATACATACATAAAAATGATCCAACTGATCATATCCAAGCAGAAACTAGAACATCATCCTGATGCTCATCATCCAGCGCTTACATCCACAGCAATGTGAAGGATCCTCCTTCCAACATGCTTGGAATGGATTCAGCAAATGTGTCCATCACTTCTTCCTCGAAGTGTCCTCGATCTGAAGAATGCCAAGCCTCTCTCTGAAGTACTTGAACTTCACCCTGACTAGTGGCTTCGTTAGCACATCTGCAATTTGCTCGTCCATCGCAACATATAGGAGCTTCAAATCTCCTCTCTGCACCATATCCCTGATATAGTGATATTTGATCTCTATGTGCTTCGACCTGTCATGAAACACTGGGTTCTCGGACAGCTTCACACAACTCTAGTTATTACAGAAGATACCAGTAGCTTCCAACGAGAGATCAAATAACTCTGACAGTAGCTTCCGTAGCCATACTGCCTCACAACTAGCTGAACAGGCTGCAACATACTCAGCCTCAGCTGTACTCAGTGCTATGCAGGACTGCTTCTTACTAAACCAAGAGATCACACCTGATCCCATACTGAAGCAGCACCCAGATGTGCTCTTCCTATCTGCAGCACTGCCAGCCCAATCTGAATCAACATAACCCTGCAGGTTAAACTTTTGATTCACCTCATACTTGAGCCCATAATCCATTGTACCCTTCAGGTACCTCAGAACATGCTTTACAGCAACCAAGTGAACACTTCCTCGGATCCGTCAGGAACTGGCTCAATGTGTTCACAGCAAAGCAAATGTCCGGTATCGTGTTCGTCAGGTACATCAATGACCCAATCATCTGACGATACATAGAGACATCAACCAGCTCAGATGAAGCATCACATAGAAGCTTCAGATTCGATGCCATAGGTGTGGCCATGGCCTTGCAATCCATCATCCTGAATCTCTTCAGGATCTCTACTACATACTTCCCTTGTCCAAGGAAGATTCCATCACTCTGCCACACCTCCATGCCAAAAAACAAATAGTGCATCATCCTCAAGTTCTTCATCTCGAACTCGGTAGTAAGCTTCCGCTGCGTGTCGACAATCAATCTATCTTCACCATACCAAGTTCTGCACATATATGATTTCCTATCATGTGTCTCAGAACCAAGTGGCTGCTCCACATGCTTCTTCTTCAACTACACCATTCAAGGAAGCTGTCTTGAATCCATATGGTGTATCTTCTATTTCATCACTTTTATATTTCTCAATGCTGCCATCTGCAACATGCTTGATCTGATAGTTCTATTTGGAAGTCACAACAGACTTCCCTTTAGCTCTTGGGATCGCATCCCAAACATCATTCTTCATGATTGACGGATCATGGCATTCCATTTCTTCATCCCAGATCCTGGGAACTTCAATATCTTCAATAGATATCTTTGTTGCTGGAACAAATGTTGTAGTCCTTTTGTAGGTGATGACATACGATCTTTCCTACACAAGTAGTTAAATTGCATGATTAGAAAACATCTCATAGTTTTTAGAACAAATTCTTACACATAAAGAAATATGTCATACAGTCATGCAATTATCTTTGCCAATGCTTCAATACAACATTTATCCATATCCCGTAACTTTCTAGATGCCTTCCAATCTCTACCAGAACATTGTTAAGAGTGTGCACAACTCCCAACATGTCAGCAAAGAGGTTTCATTCTAGATAAGTAGCAATGGAATGTTGTGCAGTGCCATAGGCCACTTACCCATGTATATTAGTAGTATACTGTTCATCAATGCAACTATTCTAATATGCACAATACATATCCTATGAGCATATACATCATTGAACAATTTTATTTAAACAAACAAATATGCAAGAAATTAAAATACTTATCTTTGTTTGTTCATTGGGTGGACTCCCTTTGAGTCTTTGCTTCCTTACAGGAGCTGCTGGAGTCCTAATCTGAAGTAGCTTCTTCTACACCTTTATGTTGAGGAAAGATCGTCAACTCCCTCTAAATATCTGCATCCTTGCAGAAACTACTGAAGTGTGTTCCTTTGATTTCTTGCCGGAACAACTGGAGTGTACTCCCTCTTGATCTTTGCTTCCTGGATTACCTGTTCTTGCACTCATATTCATCCTTGGTTCCTATGCATGCTTATTAGTATCATGATTGTGTTATCCTTGTGATCTCATATAAAATCATACATTCATTAGTATACTATTAAAACACAATAATCTCAAGCATGTATAGTCATGATCATTTCAAACAGAAAATAATAAGCATTAGCATTCAAGGTTTATGTAGAATTCTTAAGGTTAGTCAAATCATAAGAAACATAACATGTCTAAACCTGTAATTACTCAAACCTATGACTCTTCAGGTTAGTTGAATCATCAATCAAGATAAGAGATATATTATGCATAAAACATGTGATTATTCAAACCTATACCTTCATGATTCTTCTGGTTAGTCATATCATCAATAATATGCATACAACCATGATTATTCAAACCTATGACTTCATGAATAATCATTATCAACAACAGTATAGGATCCTAACACAAGGTAGGATTCTAGCTTGATATAGGAAAAACATACCTGGATTAGCATGCTAGCTATTTATGTCTAACATACTCACATGATGTCTTCTTGTTCTTCTTCAATGACTTGTGCTAGTAACCTGTATATATCATAGGTTAACTATTACAAAAACCAAGTTATACATACCTCGTAAATGGATCTTCTATGAGATCCATGACAATGGATGAATCTTTGTCCTCATGATATCATGACCATATGTTCTTGGACCAGAACATGATTTGTCTTTCTTGGTGTACCTCTCATGTTAGTAGACAACATAAACCTCATCCAACACCATAATGCATTAGTACAATCATAAGTGTCAACACCCTAATCAATGAATATTTTCTATCGTGCATTCATAGTTTTATTAAGGTGATATGACAAGTCTAAAATCAAGATTGTACTAACCGTAATAACATGAAGACAAACATACCATAAAACTAATCATGAACAAATCTCAAAACATACCTCGATGATTCATACCTGTCGAGATCGCTTGTAATCTTCTTATGTAAGGCCTTAGCCTCATCTCCCTCTGAAACATGAACTTCTTCACTTATGTAAGTGACCAATCCATCTTCTTCTAGGATTAACCCAATCCATTTGATTTGTAAGAACTGGACCTTGAGCTGGATATGGGTTTGTCAGAGAAACCCCAAAAATTCAAACTTTGAATTTCAAACTTTTGAAAGGATAGAAATATGCACCTTGATGAGTTGATCAAACTGGTATATTCAGAATATGAAAACTGCAAAGTTTCACTCCTCAATTTTTCCTTTGAAACTTTTGGATTCACTAGACGTGACCCTAAACTGGGATTTGATGAAGCCCACTCTTTTTCCCCATCAAAAGGTTTGATCCAAAGCTCTAAGCTTCTATTTTTCTGAGGAGCTTCCAGCCGTGGTCACAAATTTCAAAAATTCTCATTTTTACAGAAGCCCTAATTTTCCACTTTTCTGATCAAAGTCCCGAACTAGGGTTTGATGAAGCCTGGCCTTCTACCCAACCAAAAATTCTGATATTGGTCTCCAAATTTCTATTTTGATGAGTAGCATCCAGCCATGGTCTCCGATTACAAAAATTCCTACTTTTTTCGAAGCCCTAAATTCTGGAAGCCATGAATGAAGGGACTCAAAAATAATTCTGTTTTGACAGAAATATGTACCTGATTGTTTCTGGTGTAACTCTGAACTTTTTGATCCATAGGGTCTGAAAACATTTCCTGAGATAGCCTGACCTGTTAGCTTTCCATCCTCACAAGTCTGACCTCAATTGGATTCTCTGAGAGAGAGTTATTCCAAATGTCGCAACATGACCTGTTTTGGGATAATTCAGAAGAGCGAACTTGTACAGTGTGCCACGTGTCACTGTTTGAACTTCGACCTTTGAAAACGTTTCCTGAGATAGATCGGCCTATTATATTTCCATCCTGACAGGTCTGACCTCAATTGGATTTTCTTAGAGAGATTTATGCCAAGTGTCGCAACATGACCTGTTTATGGGATAATACAGGAGAGCGAAATTGTACGGCATTCCACGTGTCACTGGTTCAACTTCGGCCTCTGAAAACGTTTTCTGAGATAGTGCAGACTGTTTACTACCTGTCACTTTTTACGAAATTTCATTTGGAGCTTCCTATCCCAAGATATGACCTTTTTCCCAAGGTCACCTGATTTTGACTCAGATCTGGAAGAGGCAGAAACCCTATATTGTACAGATCATAAATCACAAAGTACAACGAAATAGAGGTTTTCCTTTGGACACAAGGTACCTAGAGATTTAATCTTCGTCCTGTAACAATTTCAGATCCGAAAAATTCGCCAAAACGGATTTATAGCGAAAGTTCTACGATGACTGGTTTTTGTTATATCAAGCCCTAGCATCGTAAGTGCAACAAGTGTCATACATGCCATATCATGCCTTCTTTCAGGCTAGCTCTGGTACCATGTTAGATTTTCAGAATTTACTTCAATTTGATCTAGGATCTTAACTGAGAGAACAACATGTACAGCATATCTACAGCATATCAATCATGGAGACAATAATGCAAGCACACAAGAGACACAAAGATTTACTTGGGGAAAACCATAAAGGTGAAAAACCCCAATAACTTCCTCAGAGATAGATAGAGCAATGATACAACCAACCAAGAGATATAGCCATAACCTAGCAGCAGATCCTCCTCCTCCATAAGTGCGCCACTCCTCCTTGAGTGCATGTGTGAGAAGTGAGTGAGTAAATAGAGTGCCTCCTGCACTCTATTTATACTTGACTTGACTTGCCTTTTTACCTAACTCATGTAGGCTCGAACTTAACCACATAACATAATGCTGAGTGGGCCGACCCCCAATAGGGTTGTCTAATAACCCTTTGACCCACATGACTTATACAGGGCCGACCCCAACAAGGTGTTCTAATAACCCATCAAGTATAAGTTACGACATTTACAATATAAATGACGACACTTCCTTATAGAGGAATAATACCATCTCTATAGGAATACAATATACATATATGTGAAATACATTCCGAAGTTACATATACATCAACACTAGACTTGTAGGCTATTACATGACCTTCTTGGGTTAAGACCCCACCAATTCCATCGTCGAATGCATCATTGCATACAACAAAGTCCTTATTTGGATCTGCAATTTTTAATATAAGTATTGTTGTTAATAATTCTTTTAATTTCTTAAAACTCTCCTCACACTTTTGATCCCATACGAATTTGTTTCCCTTCTTCTGCAAAGAGGTTATGGGATTCGCAATTCTGGAGAATCCTTCAATAAATTTTCTATAGTAGCCTGTGATTCCCATAAAATAATGTAAATCTATTACGTATTTCGAGACAAGCCATTCATTAATTACTCTTAT
The DNA here is from genome assembly GCA_027924585.1 of Larix kaempferi. Classification (NCBI taxonomy): domain Eukaryota; kingdom Viridiplantae; phylum Streptophyta; class Pinopsida; order Pinales; family Pinaceae; genus Larix; species Larix kaempferi. Next base: position 1,288,917 of record BSBM01002357.1, on the reverse strand, counting down.
TTGATCTAGATCAACCGCGATCCCTTCTTTAGATATTATGTGACCTAAGTACTGTATTTTATTTTTATAAAAGTCACATTTCCTGAACTTAGCATAAAGTTGATGTTCTCTTAATACTTACAGAATTATTTTTAAGTGTTCGTCGTGTTTTTCTTTATTCTTAGAAAAAATTAGAATATTATCAACGAACACAATTACAAACTTATCTAGATACTTATGTAGAACATTATTCACTAGACACATAAAAACTGCTGGAGCATTAGTTAGCCCAAAAGGCATAACTACGAACTTGTAATGACCATAACGGGTCTTGAAACCAGTTTTAAAAATGTATTTGTCTTTTATCCTGACTTGATGGTATCCCGACCTCAAGTCTATTTTAGAAAATATCGATGCTTCGTGTACTTGATCAAATAGATCATCGATGCGAGGCAGAGGATATCAATTTTTAATAGTCATTTTATTTAGTTGACAATAGTCTATGCATAATCGCAAGGTACCATCCTTCTTTTTAACAAAGATAATCGGTGCTCCCCAAGGAGACACACTTAGCCTTATGTAGTTTTTATCAATTAGTTCCTTCAACTGATTTTAGTTCATTAAGTTCCAAAATGTTCATTATGTAATGTCACATACCCAAATTCTGAACATTTTATGTTGTCAGAAAAACAATATGTTTTTATGTTATTGTAAAGTTTTATGTTAATTGACCAAGTGGGGTCAAGGATGACTGTAATTAATTACTTTGAATATTTTATTATTTATAAATAAAAGAGTAGACAAATATCCAAAGGAGACTGTTGAATGAGTGTTCACTGATCCACTAAGAGGAGTGGATTGGGGTGGAGAGAAAACTGACACTTGGTAGCATCCTCAACTCACTTCTTGTTGTTGCAGGGGGAAACTTCCCTATTATTATGATCATGTTCCCCAAGAAAGTGGAACTGAGCAGGTGGCTCATTAACTAAAGAAAACTAACCAAAGACCTAGGCATGCTTTATCTACCCATTGAATTTAGCAAGAGGTTGTTCAGTTCTTACCTTGTGAAAATTTCTGAAAGAGAAAGACAAAAGAGCACAAGAGATTCGATGAGGCGAAGGTTAGAAGTGATTGAGTGATTTAAGACTGCATTCTGAAGTAGTGCATCCACATTGCTGAGTTCAATATTGCTAAAGGCAGAAGTATTACTGTCAAGTACTACTGCTGAGTTGCAAGGAAATTTATTCCATTCTCTACACAACATCTTCATCCTGGTGGTTTAGTGAATAGGCTCGGGGTACCCATAGCATCCCTTCATAAAAAATAAATCAAATAGTTAGTACTTATGAATAAATCAATACTATAGGTAATTGATATTGTTTATGCATTTAAAGAAGTAACCATAATTATTCAGAAAACAAAAATGGTATTAAGACATCCAACAATAAATGACAAACATAAATACATGCATTTAATCATTCGTAAACAGAAAGGACTTTCTGAAAAACATAGCATGTAATAGACGTAACATGTTTTTAACATTCATGACAAATTGAAGAAGGTGTTGTCATATTACAAACTTTAGGGTGTTGTTTAAATACGCAAATATTAATTTATTATACTTCCGCATAACAAATGTAAGCATTTAATGCTACTTAGAAATTTTTAAATTTTTGTGATTTTTGGGGGATGTTACATGTGGTATTAGAGCGCGGTTCAAATACTAAGCATAAACTGACTCAACGCACACATTTAAACTCTAAAACAAAATTGCAAAATTATTGATTTTATTTTATTTTGTTTTCAATTTCGATATTTTATAAATTTAGTTTGCAGGTATGGAAGAACCAGAAGAGTCAGCTGAGAACGGGTCCCATAATAATGAACAGAATAATAATGAACAAGGACACATTAATGCAGAAAATTTATTTGTTGAATTGATTGATAATTCATTTGAATTATTAAGAACAGTAAAAGATTTAAAAATATAGATAAAAACTGTTAAGGAAGAAAACAAATGAATTATGAAAGCTCAAGAGGAGCTGAATCAAATCCTGTTGGATAAATTCCATAATAACGACAAAGATACAATAACGTAACATAATTATGAATCTGGAACTATGTCCTACCAACATAATGATAAAAAGTTAAAATTGACTAATTATGACAGCAGCTCATCTTCTGAATTTTATGAAAAAACACGCAGGAAAAGGCACAAGTATTCTAGCGATAGTAGTGAAAGTGACTGCTACACTAAAATGAAGAAGTATAAGCCTTATGAAGAAATTTCTAGAGAATTTAAGAAGATTAAACCACCAAATTTTAATGGAAAAACATATGAGAGTGAGATAGCCAAAGCATGGTTGTCTGGTATGAATAAGTACTTTTAGATTTACAACTACTCAAGTCATCTAAAAACTAAAATGACAATTTATAATCTGACTAGAAAAGTAGACATCTGGTGGCAAGATCTTAAACGAGTAAAAGGTTTAAAAGAGAAAAGTGTAAATTGCAGTAATTTTAAGAAATATTTTAAAAGAAAGTTTTTGTCGGAACAATATTATGAGGAACAAGCTAAATAATTTTATGAGTTAAAGTTATGTTCCATGGATATGAGGGAATTATGCAGTAAGTTTTTAAATTTACGAAGATATGTGTCTTACATCACTGAAGAAAAGCCTACGGTACAAAGATTTCTGAGTTGTTTTTTCTCTTATATAAAGGACAAGATTGAGTATGATGGTCCTCGAACTCTTGAAGAGGCCATGAGAAAAGAAAATATCTGTTATGAATAGAACAAGAAGAGAGAAGGCATACCAAACAGGAAGGTAAAAAGGCCTAATAAATTTGAATAAAGGAAGAGCAGTTCTCTTTTAATCGCAACTTTGGAAATAATAATTCATGCAATTATTCTAATATAAAATTTCAAGGGAATAATTCAACAGGTAATATATAGTTAAAATTTACAGTTGCAAGAAACAATGATTCACCTAAAATTTTTGATGAAAACAATGAACAGAAAGAACCTGTCAAATGTTGGGACTATAAGGCACCTCAGTATGCATCAAATTTTCCACTCAGAAAAAGGACCATCAACAACATACACACAGTACAGGAGGAGGGTACTATTGGTGACTTAGGAAGGGAAATGCCCAGAATCAATGCAACCTTGTAAAACATACAGGCTGATCATCAAACTTCCATGGTGGAAGTAGAAGGTATGTTGAAAGATAAACCTATTTCTATTTTAATTGATCCAGGAGCAAGTCTTAGCTATGTGTCACCTGAATTACCTAGATGTTACAATTTGAAAATAGACAAGTTTGAAAAGTTATGGTTGGTTCAATTAGCTACTGGAACGAAAAGAAAATTGACTGATTATGTAAAAGAATGTGAATTCCTGATGAATTAGTTTAGGACTCATGTCAAGTTGAATGTGTTACCTCTAATTTCTTACGATGTTTTGATTGAAATGGATTGGTTGGAAAAGAATATGGTAGTATTAAATTGCTTTGAAAATAATTTTACTTGCTTAAATGATGAATGTGATACTGTAACAGTAAAGGGAATTCCTAGAAAGATTTCTGCTTTGCAACTTAAAAATGTTGTTCATAAAGGGTGTAAGTTGTTTGTTGTAAATGTAATTAATGACGAACAATCAACTAAGGAAGATAAGTTAAAGTTGGAAGACATACCCATTTTAAAAGAATTTTCGGATGTATTTCCAGAAGAAAGTTCAGGACTACCTATGAAAAGGGAACTAGATTTCACCATTGAGTTAGTACTGTGAGTGGTACCAAACTCAAAGACTCCTTACAAAATGAACATTTTGGAAGTTAATGAACTTAAATCACAGCTTAAGGAACTAATTGATAAAACTTATATAAGGCCCAATGTGTCTCCATGGGGAGCACCTGTCATTTTTGTTAAAAAGAAGGACAAAACTATGCGTTTATGCATAGATTACCATTAGTTAAATAAAATGACCATAAAGAATAGATATCCTCTGCCTCGCAGTGATGATCTGTTTAATCAACTACGCGACACGAAGATATTTTATAAGATAGAATTGAGGTCAGGGTACCATCAAGTCAGAATTAAAGAAGAGGACATCTTGAAGACTGTTTTCAAAACCCATTATGGGCACTACGAGTTCGTGGTTATGCCTTTTGGGCTAACCAACGCTCCAACAATATTCATGTGTTTAATGAATAATGTCTTACATAATTACTTGGATAAATTTGTAGTGGTATTTATTGATGACATCTCAATTTATTCTAAGACTAAAGAGGAATACAAAGAACATTTAAAGATAATTTTACAAGTGTTAAGGGAACACCAACTTTACGCTAAGTTCAGCAAATGTGATTTATTCAAAGATAAAATACAGTGCTTAGGGTATGTGATATCCAAGGATGGAATCACGGTAGACCCGGACAAGATACAAGTAATTAATGAATGGCCTGCCCCTACAGATGTAACTGATGTACGATCTTTTATGGGATGTATAGGTTACTATCGTAAATTTATAGAGAGATTTTCTAGAATAGCGAATCTTATATCCTCTTTAATGGAATTCCTAGAAAGGTAAGAAATTACAAATTACAAGGATGCTAACATTGCTGAAATTTTTATGAAACAAATTTTTCATCTCCATGGGATTCCAAAAGTTATAATTTCTGATAGAGACTCAAGTTTATAGGAAATTTCTGGAAGTCTTTATTTAAAGGTTTAGATACTACTTTAAATTTCAGTACAACATGTCATCCACAAATGTATAGGCAGATCGAAAGAGTCAATCGGATTTTGGAAGATATGTTAAAAATGTATGTTAGAGATCAGCCAGGTAAATGGGAGGAATATTTGCATCTTGTTGAGTTTGCTTATAATAATCATTGCCAAGCTTCAACAAAACTCAATCCATTTGAAATTTTATATGGCAGAAAATGTAATACTCCTATTTCATGGAGTAATCTAGTTGACAGATTAATGTTAAGACCTGATTTATTAAAGGAAATAGAACTAACCATGAAACAGGTTCAAAGCAATTTGAAAATTGCACAAGATAGACAGAAAAGTCATGCAAATCTTAAAAGAAATCAAAAATAGTTTCAGGTTAGTGAACATGTGTTCCTCAAGGTAAAACCCCAAAAAAGCTGCTTAAAGTTAGGAAGTTGTGCTAAACTAGCACCAAGGTATTACGGACCTTTTGAAATATTGTCCATGGTAGGACCAGTGGCATATCAGCTAGCCTTGCCACCAAATCTTAAAGTACATAATGTATTTCAAATCTCTCTTTTGAAAAGGTATGTGCATGATGCTACTCATGTGATTAATTGAAATGATGTACATGTAGAACCAGAAGGAGATTTTCTGGTGCAACCGAATTGTATCCTCGACAAGAGGGAAACTTTGCTTTGTGATCATACCATTGGATAGATAAAGGTGCAATGGAAGCACCTAAGTCCATATGAAGCAACCTGGGATTTGGAAATTAATATGCGGGTGGCATATCCGAATCTGTTCTAGGAGGAATTAGAGGATGATGAATAAAGCAACATTGAGGATGATGTTGAATTTAAGAAGGGGTGTTTGTTACATACCCAAATTCTGAACATTTTTTGTTGTTAGAAAAAAATTATGTTTTTATGTTATTGTAAATTTTTATGTTAATTGACCAAGTGGGGTCAAGGATGACTGTAATTAATTACTCTAAATATTTTATTATTTATAAATAAAAACGGAGACACATATCCAAAGGAGACTGTTGAATGAATGTTCAATGACCCACTAGGAGGAATGGACTGGGGTGCAGCCACATTGCTGAGTTCAATATTGCTAAAGGCATAAATATTACTGTCAAGTACTACTGCTGAGTTGCAAGAGAATTTATTACATTCTCCACACAACATCTTCATCCTGGTGGTTCAGTGAACAGGCTCGAGGTGCCCATAGGACACATTCATCAAAATAAAATCAAACAGTTAATACTTATGAATAAAAAAATACTATATGTAATTGACATTGTTTATGCATTTAAAGAAGTAAGCATAATTATTCAGAAAACAAAAATGGTATTAAGACATCCAGCAGTAAATGACAAACATAAATACATGTGGGTGGAAACACGAAGGTGGGTAACACTTTGGTGAGAATCGGCGGGCGAAGAATTATAGCGGAGGTTATTCGGCCGTATAAGTTTAATTGTTCGGTCGAATAATTTAATTGTTCGGCCGAATAAGTTTAATTATTCGGCCGAATAACTTAGTATTTATTCGGCCGAATAACAGTTAATGGGCCATCGTTAGACCTAACGGTGGCCTTGATGTATGTGCCAAGGTTTAGCCGGACGGAGGAAAGTCACGGCGTTGTATTCAGTTGTTCAGCCGAATAATTGTTCGGCCGAACAATTATTCGTCCGAATAAGTATTCGGCTGAACAATGATTCAGCCGAACAATTATTCTACATAAAAGCTCGATCGCGGCCATTTCTTGTCACTTTCCCGTGATCTCGTGGAACCCCCGGCGCTGATGGTGGTCCTACCTCCGTGTTGACGGTCTGCTCTGTCCCTTTTCCGCCATCTGATTCGTCGTGGCCATGTGTTGTCCATCTGCCGCGCTGCGTGTATGCCTGTCGATTCGTCCTAGATGGAGTTTTACTGCCCCATCTCGCCTCGTCTTTCGTTTGTCCGCCACCTTCTAGTTTAGCCATCTGGATGTGATTGAGGTTTAACCTATCCTGCGTGTTCGATTTTATGTTTCGGCCGTTGAAAGCGATAGTGTGGAGTCTGCGTCTGGTGTAATGCTGTGGATGTTCGAACATTGCTGAGGTGCTGTCGGTGGCGACATATCGGCACCGTTTGTAGAGGTAAAACTGTTCTTATTTTCCTTCTGAAATTCTGTTTTTCTGTCTTTAAGATTGTTATTGAAGTTGCAATGTTTGTTGCAGGTTTTCTTATTGAAGTTGTTGTTGTGTTTGCAGGGTTTCATTTCTGTCTACTTCGTTTGTTCTGTTTCGTCTGATTCAAAATCGTCTCTGGGCTCTCTTCGGCCAGATTTCAAGCCTGCTTTCGTTTTGGCTGCGTCTGAAAAGGAAAGTAGAACTTATTTGTCAAATTTGTCTGCATTCTTCTTGCATTTAATCGTTCTGTTTGCTTTTCGTTTCGGCTGTGTGCATGGAGTCTCTCCAAAATTTTGCAGAGACCATGGACTCTGTCCATTTGGGCAGAGTCCATGGACTCTGTGCAAATGGGCAGAGTCCATGCACTCTGTCCATTTGGATAGAGTCCATGGACTCTGTCCAAATGGGTAGAGTTCTCGTACAATGGCTAAATTGTCTGTGGAAAATGATTTAAATTTAAATATAGAGAGAAATATTGTTAGTGTCCAGTTAGTTGTTTTTTTTAAATTGTTGGATTTGCATGTGCTAAGAAATGAAAATAGAAGTAGGACACTAATTTTGTTTGTAGAGGACATATCCTATTTATTTAAAGGCTTATTTTATTCATGATCTTTGTCAACATGGACATGGACAGAGTTCATGAACTCTATCAACATGTCCATGTTGATAGAGTTCATGAACTCTGTTGAAATGGACGAGGACAGAGTTCATGAACTCTGTCAACATGGACATGGACTGAGTTCATGAAATCTATCTATGTTTATAGAGTGTAGAGATCAATATATAAGTTCTATGGCAAACCGTGTGGATAGATAGCTGTAGACAACTAAACTCTATTTTTGATACAACAAAACTTTAAATGGACTTTAGGTACAATGAAACTATAGGCATGAATAGGCTTTAATTTAGATGTACTATAGTAAGTTTCATGCAATTGAACAATAATGGTCAGTCATTTTATGAACCAGATTAGGTGATCTTATCCCACAATGGTCTTGAGTTTTATTTTTGTAAGGGTGGCGATTCTGGTATTATGTTTTCCTTTGTTTGCAACATGGCAAACTTGGAGAACATAATACCAAGAATCGTTACCATTATCAGATTGAAATTGAAGACTATTGTCGAACATGGTCAATTGTTAAACATGTCATTTAACTCCAAACATAATACTAAGAACGATAAATTTTTTTTTATTCAATAGAATAATGAGAATAGTTGTAGATGTAATTTATGTTTTGAGTATTAAAATGTTTTGATTAAATTATTAATTTAAGAAGCTGAAAATCGTCATCAAAAAAGGCAAATTTGGAAAACATTTCAACTCAAAACGTAATACATGAATTGTCAATTTTTACTTTATTTTGTGCAATAATGAAAATATTTGAAGATGTAATTTATGTTTTAGGTATTAAAATATCAATTAAGTTATTAATTTAAGATTGAGTTTAGAAGTTAAAACAATTTCATGAACTCATTCTTTGACATAAAGAAATCAACCCTTCACTTAGTACCTAACTATATTGGTTCCATTCATTTTAAACACCAAAAACACTTAGAAAACTGGTACATTAATTCGTCACACATCTAACAATATTAGCTATACTCTTTTTGAGAACTATTAGATGATTAGTTAGGTAAATCTAGGTCCTTGTTAAGTAACTTAGTTTCTTTAGTAGTTAGGTTTTAGAATTCATAGAATTAAGATGTAGGATTTTAATATGTAATTAGTTGATATTTGTGTTTAAGTGTAGGCATTATATATCAAATGGAAAGAGAGGATTCTTTGAGGCAAAAACGTAGGAGGTCTTCACAAACTTCTGGGGTTGGTGTTACGAGTGATAATCGGAGGTTGTCAACTTCTCCTCGGGATTCTAATTTATTGTATAGTTTGCATCGACGAGGTGAAAGGGGTACAAATGATTCCCCTATATCTTCTGTGGGAGAACGTCGATCTCGACCCTCTATTGGTATATCAATATTGATCTTTTAACATTTATATGCAAATTGTTTTTTTGTGTGTGCAAAATTTGTATTTGTGTTTAAATAAGACTTTTTTTTCATTTGAAGCAGAGCATGGTTTGGAAGATGTTTGTAATTCTATAGGGAGGGAAGTAGAGCAAGAAAGGGAGATGGATGAGGGTACAGAGCAAGATTCTCAAGAGGCTCACCATTATACCCAAGGTGGCGATGGTCGAGCTAGGACTCAATATGTTGAATTAACTGAGGGTTGTACACCCATTACAACATATCCATCTGACTTACCTCGGGAGCTTCCATGGGAAGGGGGTGATCATCAAATGACTCTTGAAAGATGTAGATCCCACTATGAAAGTTGGCAAATGATTTGTCTACTATGGACCTCCCTCTAGAGAGTAAACAAAGTTTGGAGATTGTCTTGGGATCATTGCAAAACTTCATTCAGGCATATGCGAATCTCGGACCAACTACAGATGGTTTTGTAGATTTGATGCGAAGACGAAGGGAACAAGTGATGGGTCTAGACAAATGGAATGTTGTGAAGGAAAGAGTGACAAAAGAACAGGCCAAATCAGTGTTTAATTTCAAACAAGGTCTGAAAAAAGAAATGTTGAAAGTGCAATATTTCAAGCATCCTCATCTTGCACATCTACTTTATGATCGGTTTCTTGCATCCTATGGTCGATTTCGGTTGAACGATGAGGTTTCACAATATTTTGTTAGATTTTTTTATGTTGAGTTTTTTTTAAATATGAAGCCAGACTATACCGATGTTCATTCAAAATTTTATGGAGTTGGAAAGGGTCGAATATATGATCGAGAAGGTACATTTAGAGATCCTGCAACTCTTCGACCTCCACCCCAGATATCTTGTCCACGTAGGTTGGTGGCATTAAAATCAGAGATAGAGCCCACATCTCAGCTTGGGACAATTGCAAGGAATTTTGTTGGCGATGGTTTATCGTCAGCATTAGTCGGAGTGGATGTGGGATTGGTTCGAGAAAGGGCTCGTTCTGCTATTCGTCAAAAGTTTGTTTACAAAACTGATGATGAGATAGATGGAATGAGCATTGAAGATCTCAGGGCATATGTGAAGGTTTGTCGAGACCTAGCAGCAAATGTGATATCCAATGACACATCAAGTTTGGGAGAGGTTTGTTGACTATGATATGACTTGATCTTAATTAAATATTTTATTTATTTTGAATTGATTTTTTTTGTTACATTATATGAATGATAAATTATGTTTTTTGATGTAAAGTAATAGGTACATTATGTAAATGTTTAAATTGGTTGCAGTTTTTGAGATTGATGAACGAACATTCTTTCCACATTTCAATTAGTGAAAATCTAGAGAGAGAGGTACATATTTATTATTAACATATTTGTAATTATGTTTGAATTTGATATATATATATATATATTATTATTTTTTGAATGTTAATTTAACTATGCATCTTATTGTTAATTTGACTTATACGTGCAGGTTTCTTTAGATACGAACTTTATAAATGATTTACCATCTATTGTGAGCTAATGTTTTTTAATCTTTTTGTTTTAGTTTTAAGTTAATTGGCATAGTAATTTTTTTGGTTTGCATTATGTTTTATTTATTAATACAACTTAAATTTTAGGGGGGAGATATAGGTTCTTTGCTTAATGGAGCAGATATTGGTAGAGAGGTAATTTCGTTGAGTGCTTTAATTTTGTTTATTGTTTTAATACTTTATTTTTTATGGATTTAGATTTATGAGATCTTTATAAATTGATTTTATATATGTTGCAGCTTGGGAGGATGGTGGTGGACAAGCATTTGGAGAATTTGATGTAATATTATTAATATTTGAATTGTTTTTTGATATATAAGTTTAATATTTTAATTTTCTGAATATAGTTTAAATAATTTAAATGATATTCATAATTTTATTTTACATATGTTGCAGGGTGGGTTGAGTCCAGGGGGAGGTTCAAGTGGAGGGGGAGGTCCGAGTGGAGGATAGCATGGTGGACATTTTATTTTTATAGCATGCTGGACAATTTTTTTGTTGTTGATATGCATCTAAATTGAAAACATTTGTTTTGGACATGTTGAGAAGATTTATTTTTGGACTAGATATATATATATGTGGGTACATTGAACATGCATATGTTTGTGAATATTTTTTTGAAGATTATATACATGTTCTTTGAATTTACATATTTTGTGAATCTTGGTTTAAAAATGACCTAGTTTATTTTATTTGACATATTTTGTGTGATTTAAAGGTTTAGAATATGTAAAAATTGATGTTAAGGACATGATATTCTTGAATATTATGAAGTTTAAGAAATGTTATGGATGAACATAGGTTTAAAGATCATAAATGATGAACTTTTGATTGAAACATGAATGAATGTTAAGATTTGAATATATTAAGTTAGAAGTTTTGATAGAAAGTTCAAATGATAGAAATATGGATGAAATAAGAAAATTTAGGAATGTTATGAAAATTAGGAATTTGTTAAGAAGATTATGAATGTTATATAAGTTTTGATAAAAATATGGATGAATTAGGAAGTTTTAAATGAATGTTAAGAACACATGAATCTTATCTTTAAATGTTAAGAAGTTTATGAATGTTAGAAGTTTTGATAGAAAAATGGATATGAACTAGAAAGTTTACAAATGTGTGAAGTTTTGATGGAAATATGGATGAATTAGAAAGTTTAAAAATGAAATTTAAGAACATGAATGTTAACTTTGAATGTTATGAAGTTTTATGAATGATAGAAAGTTTAAATGATAGAAATATGGATGAAATAAGAAAGTTTAGGAATGTTATGGAACTTAGGAATGTTATGAAGATTATGAATGTTATATAAGTTTTAATAAAAATATGGATGAATTAGGAAGTTTAAAATGAATGGTAAGAACACATAAATCTTATCTTGGAAGGGAACACATGTTACTTGTTCAAATTTTAGGAAGTTTGAAAAATAAATATTATTTGTTCAAATTTTGATATATGGATTTTTAATTAATAATAAATTTATTTTCAATGTTCAGGTACATTTGATGCAGCTAAAATGATGGCAAATGGAGATAACGGTTTTTTGTTTTTTAATCATAAGCGAAGATTACAAGATTGTGAAGTTTGTGTTAAATTAGAGCAATGATTTTTAACAACAATTTTGATGAATTTTCATCGATTTGTTGTAAATAATCATTTCTCTAATTTAGCATAAGCTTCACAATCCTGGAATTTTTTCTTGTGATTAAAAATCAAATAATCGTTATCTCCATTTGCCATGATTTCAGTTATATGAATTTACACAAGTGATATTTTAAATTAAAGATTTGGGGCGGAGAGTGGCGACAATTACAGATTCGTTAGATCTCATCATTTAATTGGTCTAATAGACATATGGGTCCACGTGAATGAAGTATTTCAAACAGAATTAAGACAAAAATTTTATATATTTAGGTGTCCGTTACTAAATAATTTTATACAAGCGATATTTTAAATTAAAGATTCGGGGCGGAGAGTGGCCAAAAACACAGATCTGTTATCTCATCCCTTAAGTAGTCTAATAGACATATGGGGACCCGAATAAAGTATTTCAAATAGAATTAAGTCAAAAATTTTACACATTGAAGTTTTCAATATCAAATAATTTTTTAATTCAAATTTCAGCATACTAGAATACGATTATTTAAACTTTTATATTATAGTTCTTTTCAAGATCATAAACATAAAAATAAAAAAATATAGTGTACACATTCGACAATGACATAGACAAAACCATTGATCTATTAATTTTAAATATATAGTTTTAAAAACGTCGCAATGGAATGGCGTCTTCAATTATCCGTTCATGGTCATATTTGGACAGTTTCCATTTTTTATTTTTTAATTTTTTTTTCGATGGAACTTGAATCAATTTTATTCGACATGCACATACTAAATGGATATATTGACAACATATGACATCAGGTTCATAATCGTGAAAGTAGACATAATTTTGAGTCATATGAGTTTGCTAAAAAAAATAGCCCTTTAAAATGATGGATCCTCTTTCGTATGTATATCCGTTGTCATTGTAGTCTTCCAATAACTTCATTTTTCCTTCAGTGAATCACATCAAATAATACTTCACATTTTCGTCGTTGTCGACAGGTGCAATAACAACAAAAACGTCTCCTGTGCAAATTACAATTGATGTCAGGATTTTTAGTTCAACTAAATTGACTAATATACATGTGTGTATAAAGTGAATGACAAGAATGAATAATCAACATTGGTCATAACCTTCTCTAACGAGATCTGAAATTCTGTTGCCATCAGATGATATTGCTATATCTTCTGATTCTAATTCTTCTATGCTTGCTAGTGGCATTTTTCCTTTAGGATTAATTTCTGTGTGTTTCCAATGTTTCACGTAGTTGTTCGTTATGTTTTCACAAAATTCTGTAGATTCAATATTTTCAATGCAAATATGGCAAAAGCATTATTGCTTTCTACTGTCAAATGCATAAATGTTTTGGAAGGCTTTTGTTTGAATAGAGTGAAAATATCTAGTCCCTTGTATGGTGCTAGCGTCGTAGGGTATCGATCTATTTATATCTTGGATCCTAACATGCCAAAAAAACCTAGTAAACAAATGACAAATTTTGATGTTAGGTACATATACTTTTTTTTAAATTGACTATAAAATATAAATTAAAACATTTGTGTGTACATACCTGCGCACATTTTTTGATTGCTGATTATAATCATGGTTTAGATGTGATTTACACCATTGGACAACCTATGCAGCTGAATGGAATCGTGCAGAACTATGGTTCATTTGCCATCTTCGAAGTGCTCTTTTTACGCATGCTCCTGCACCATCATGTTCACCTTTTCCATGACCAGTTTCAAAGAAATTTCAGTGATGTTTAATGTTCAATGCTTTATGAAGTCGACATAACCAATAAAATGATCGCGAAGATTTAAATTGTCCGGCACATCCATCTGACCATATCCAATGCTCATTGAATTTAATGTTACGTTCCTTTAGTGAATTGTAGAAAATACTTTCAATACAATGTTGAACAAAATGTGTATCATGTGTACGATCGTCACTGATATAAAAGTGATATTCTTTAATCGCATCTCGATTGTCACACGTGATTTCAATGCCATCAACATCTTGTTGAGAATGTCTATATAAAACATGGATGAATATTGAAACTTGGTCAGAATGATAGTATTCACTCTGTATCTCTTTTTGTGCAGCAAATGAATAATTTTCTGCAAAGTCAACCACTGACAAAATTGTTCCTGGTGGAAAAATTTCACGAGATTGTTTGAATTGAAGGTCTTGCCATCGTGCTCTATGTGAATGCTTGGTGTATTTATAAATTTCACTTTCGAATTTCTTGAGAAAATCTGCCACACCTATTTTATCTTCTCGCAAATCAATCCTTTTGGAATGTACATCACTAGTACTTGTAATGTATTCATATCTTTTCCAATCTACGGTGATATTTGACAATGAGTGATCATCAGTATCGATAGGATATTTATTGTGGTATAAAACGAAATTTCCACAACGATTACAATGTTTTCCATTGACACATTTTTTATTATAAAATACTTCGTCATGATTTCTCTCACATAGGGTTTGAGATATGAATTCACGTATTGTAGGTGGAGGCGGTGAATTTGTCCAAAACATTTTACCAAATTCAAGAAATGTGTCGTAATATAATTGGAATTGCACATGATAACGACAACAACATGTGTCACGGATAGTAATAAGTCTAACATACCATGGTTTTAGTTGCACAAATGTAGTGATTGACACATTAATTCCACGATGATCTTCCTTGAATTTATTGAATAATTGTACTTGTGTCATATCCATTATATGTTTTGGACTGCTTACATATACTCCTCGCGATACTCTTTGTCGTATTACATCTCTTGAATTTGGTGAAACTCGAGCATGTGTCAACCAATATTTCCGTACAATATCTTTAACCCTTGCCCCCATTCTATCTTTGTAGGGCTGTCTACAAATAATTGCCCAGCAAGCAAGTTCATCATTTTCATCTCTTTGCATTCTGAATTTGCTATGTATGTATAATGTCTTTCTTGAGGTTCCAACTGCTTTTGCTAGTTGTGTTGTCAAACGTTTTTGTTTAGTACTAGTCGAAATAATTGATGTATGAATTGTTCTTCGTGCAGCACTAATGTCTGTCTTCCTAGATTTTCCAAACTTTTTTATTGCATCACCTATATTTTCTATCACATTATGTTTTAATTTTGACTCTTTGGTCGCCTTGTGAATACCCAATAATGATGTAGCATCTTCTAACTTCTTGGTCACTAATAAACATCTCAAAATTTGTGCTTGTCCTGTTGCTGAATAATTCTTCAGAACATCATCATAAATTTTTTGAGCTCGATATCGTGCAGTGTGTATGGGTATTTTTTTCCATATTTATTGCAATCAACGTTTTCTAACGTTTCATCATCAATGGTGAAAGTACCTATACATCAAGATAAATTTAATTTAAAACATGCATCCAAAAATACAATTTATTATAAAAAATCAATTTGGAAAATACATTCAATATATACATACCTGGTCCAATTTTTGGTTCTTAAACTCGATCTTCAACATTGACTTCATCGACATTAGTATGTAAATCACTATTTGCATCCAAAACAATGGTTTCTTCAACTTCAATTTGTTCCTCTTGTACTCTATTTTCAATTTCCATTTCATCGACATTATCATGTAAAACTGTATTTGTATCTTCAATAATCGTTGCTTGCGTTTCTGCAAGGCTTGCTTTGTTGGTGTGATATTTAATTTTTTTTCTTTTCTCTATTATCATCATCATCAACTCGTTTACGATCATATTTTCTTTGACGGTTTCTCTTACTGCCCATGATTGTTTAATCTATAAATGATAAATTAAGGAAGATCATCATTTTATTGTAAATAAACAAAATGAATATTTAAAAACAGTTACAAAATTTATGAACACATGAACTGAAATTTACTTCACCTTATCAAAATCTTGTACTTGAGTCTTTTGAAGAAAAAGTCTTTGGAAACAAGTTTCTTTTGAAAAGAACCTTCTTTGAATGAAATAAGAACTCTTCGACAATAAATCACCTTTGAAAAAATTCCATTGGAAAAGAATAAGAACACTTTCAAAATAAATATTCTTTGAAAAAATATCTGGGAATTTTTTTTTGTAAAAACCTTTGCAACGAAATAAATTTTTTGCAAAAATAACTATGGGAGACTTTGAAAAAATCCCTTTTCAAATAAATACGAAGGAAAAATATATCTTCTTTGTAAAAATAACTTGAAATAAAATCTTATTTGCAAAAATGCCTTGGAATAAAAACTTTGTAAATGCACACTTTGGAAAGAAACATTTGTTGAAAAACCCATTGGAAAAGAATAAAAATACTTTCTAAATAAATCTTCTTTGTAAATCCATTGAAAAAAAAAAAATTCTTTGTAAAAACCTTTGCAACAAAATAATTTTTTTGCAAAAATAGCTTGGGAGACTTTGAAAAAACCCATTTTCAAATAAATAAGAAGGAAATAAACGTTTATTGCAAAAATATTTATAAAAAAAAACTTTGAAAAAAGTCATTTGAAAAAATCACTTGAAAAAATAAGAAAGAAAAAGACAATTCCTTTGAAAAAATAACTTGGAATAAAAACCTATTGCAAAGAACTAAGAAGTATAAAGCTTGGAATAAAAATTTATTTTGCAAAAATGTCTTAGAAAAGTAATCTTTCAATGTATTTCTTAGAAAGAAGTAACAAAAAGAATACTTCATAAAAAAAAACTCTCTTTACAAAAAAGTTTTTTAGAAAACCCTTTGAAAAATAACTCATTGCAAAGAAATGAAAAGTGCAAATAGCTTGAAAAAAATATTTCCTAAAAAAAACTTTCATTGCAAAGAAAGGCTCCTTAAAAAATCATTGGAAAAAAACCCATTGCAAAGAAATAAGAAGTGCAAAAAACTTGGAATAAAAACTCCTTTTGCAAAAAAATTCTTTCAATGTATTCTTTTGAAAGAAGTAAGAAAAGAAATACCTCATAAAAAAAATCTCTTTGCAAAATAAGCTCCTTAGAAAATCCCTTCCAAAATATTCTGACCAAAAAGTATGCAAAATTAATCGAAGTATTTAGTTTTATTTATAGAAGTGTAGAATTTTTATTTTTTTTATTTTTTTTATTTTTTTCGGTCGACGTGTTTTTTTTATGTTTGGTTATTCGGCCGAATAACCTCTAAAACCTGAAAATGTGCGAAATTAATCGAAGTATTTAGTTTTATTTATAGAAGTGTAGAAATTTATTTATTTATATTTTTTTTTTCGGTCGACGTGTTTTTTTTATGTTTGGTTATTCGGCCGAATAACCAAACGTTAAATTGACGTCGTCGTTACGGAAAATCATTATTCGGCCGAATAACCTCTAAAACCTGAAAATCTGATTGCCACTCACAGTTTTCAGGTTTCTCTATTTTCGGAAGGTAAAAATGATCTGTTACACTATAAGGCGACTGTCAGACTTGATACCATTAGTTTTGTTATTTAATCGACTTTCCAAATATGTAGATTTCTTTATGTATAGGTAAGATCTGATATTTGTAATTGTTTGTTTTCTTAATAGGTGTCAAGTCTAGTTTCAGTTCTTTCACAATGTGGTGAAATGACAAATCCATAACTTCAAAAATACACCATGAAAAAATTTGAGAAAACTATGGTGCAATTAATTGGTGTGTCTACTTCAAAAGGGTATTCATAGAATTTTTAGTTTTATATTCAGTTGAGAGAAAAATGTTGCGACAAAATATATGTTGAAAATTGGCAGGGTTTTCCCATTGATTGAATTCAAATAAATATAATAAGAAGTATATAGATCCATTTGCTACAAACTTATAGTGATGCAGTAGTATACTGTGTGTAGATTGTTGTAGCATATTTGTTTTTTGCAAAAAACAAGTTTAACAACGATTTTAGGTGTGCAACAAACATGACTATTTTGTATTCCTTTCGTTTTACAAGAACACACTATCAAACATTTGTCGAATCGACATATCAAATCTCAATATAAAAAATTCAAAAAAAATATGCATAGCAAGCTAACATAATTCTCTAAAAGTTTTCTTTTTTATGGAAAGTGAAATTCCAAACAAAAATATCACTTTTATTCACCCAAAGATGGAAAACATGAAAAATTTAGAATTATTTTCTCACGGAACCCCCCAAAATAGACACCCATCTTCATGGATTCACCCATGCATTTAATCATTCGTAAGTAGAAAGGACTTTATGGAAAACATAGCATGTAATTGACATAACATGTCTTTAACATTGATGACAAATTGAAGAAGGTGTCGTCATATTACAAAACTTAGGCTGTCGTTTAAATAAGCAAATCATCATTTATTATACTTCCCCGTAACGAATGTAAGAATTTAATGCTACTTAGAAATTTTTAAATTTTTGTGAATTTATGGGGATGTTACATGTAAGGAGCCTTTGAGTTCGGTACCACACCCAGTACTAACTCAATGGTCATATCTAGTTCCTTTTTCGGAGGTAGTCCTGAAATTTCTTCTGGGAATACATCCGAAAAGTCCTTAAGAATAGGTATGTCTTCCAATTTTAACTTATCTTCCTTAGATGAATGTTTTTTGTTACTTATATTTACAACAAACATTTTACACCCTTTCCTCACTGTCGTTTTAACTTGTAAGGTAGAAATTTGTCTAACATAAGTTTTTCTAGGAATTCCCTTTACTGTTACAGTCATTCTAGCATTATTTAAACAAGTAAAAGACTTTTCAAAACAATTCAGTACTACTCTATGCTTTTCAAGCTAGTCCATGCCTATTATTACGTCATCAAACTCCAAAGGTAAAATACTCAATTTAACTTGCGTCTTTAACTGACTCATAAGCAAATCACAACTTTTAACAAATTCTACAACCTTTCTTTTGGTTCCTGTTGCTAACTGAACCAAACATGATTTATCAATTTTTTCTACTTTTAACTTGCAACTCTTCACTAAATCAGGTGATATGTAACTCAAACTTGCATGTGGATCAATTAGAATAGAGATAGTTTTGTTTTGTTTTGTATCATACCTTCCATCTCGACCATGGATGTTTGATGGTCTGCTTAACAGTTTTCCAACACTGCATTGATTCTGGGCATCTCCCTTGCTAAATCACCAACTGTTAATTCTGTCTGCATTGTATGAATGTTGGTGACTGTCTTTCTTTTGAGTGGGCATTTTGCTCTAGTATGCGGTTCATTATAGTCATAACATTTTAAAGGTGGTCTTTGTTAATTTATCCTACCACTATTATTATGATAATAATTATTATTATACATATTTCTTGCAGCTGTGTAATTTTGCGGTGCATTACCTCTGTAATTATTACTTGAAAAATTTTTGCTATTATAATTTTTAATTAATATTTCTACAATTCAGATTAAAACTCTTCTTTTTATTTTCGAAATTACTAGATTTGTTATTCCTCCAGCTAGATATTCCTTCTCTTCTTCTGTTTTGTTCAAAACAAAATTTAGCCTTTCTAATGGCTTCTTCAAAAGTTGAAAGGTTGTCATATTCAATTATGTCTTTGATGTGGAAAGGTAGTTAACTCAGAAACCTTTGTACCTTAGGTTTCTCTCCAACTAAGTAAGGTACATACCTTAATAGACTGAGAAATTTGCTACTTAATGCCTTCATACCCATTGAACCCAATTTTAAGTCATAAAACTCTTTTTCCTTATCTTCATAATACTGTATAGACAAAAAAAATTTCTTAAAAAATTTCTTAAATATATTCCAATTTATAGTCTTTTCTTTAATGCTTTTAACCCTGTTAATATCTTGCCACCAAATATCTGCCTTTCTGGTCAGATTGTAAATGGCCATCTTAGCTTTTAACTAAGATGAATAATCATAAATCTGAAAATACTTCTTCATACTGGACAACCATGCTTCGACTGCCTCTCCCTTTTCATTTTCACCATTAAATGTTGGGGGTTTTATCTTCTTAAATTCTCCTGAAATTTTTTCATAAGGCTTATGCTTTCTTTTCTTATTACCACAGTCACTATCACTGTTGTATTGATCATAATTATGTTTTTTTCTATAAATTTTATCATCAGATTCATAAGAAGAGTCACTTTCACTTTTATAGTATTTTATCTTCTTATCTATGTGTTTATAGGACATAGTTCCAGACTCATATTTGACTTCCGTTCTCTTATCTTTCTCATCATTATGATATTTTTTCAGTAAAATATGGTTCAGCTCTTCCCGTGCTCTTAGAATCCTTTTGTTTTCTTCTTTAACATTTCTTATCTCAGTTTTTAGATTTTTAACCGTACGTAAAAGTTCAGATGATTGATCATTTAATTATACATAGATTTCTTCATTAATATTCTCATGTTCATTATTATTATGTTCACTATGATGAGATATGTTTTCAGCAGATTCTTCTGGTCCTTCCATACCTGCAATTTAATATCAAAAACTCTTCTGTACAGAAACAACATTAAAACAACAATTAGTCACTATGTTTTCTATTTTTATTTTCTGTTGCACGTGTTGAGCCAATTTCAGGCCTAGAGTTTGAACTCACGCTCTGATACCACATGTAACATACCAAAAATTCATAAAAAATAAAAAAAATTATAAGCAGTCTTTTAACTTATAAATGCTATGCAGACATATAAAATTTTCAGCATTTAATAACAGGGACATTAAAATATCTTCATGCATTTTGATTAACTAATTAATTTTTCTAATCGACCTTCAATAGTTCGTGTTGTAGCATACTAAGCCAAGTATTTAACCCTATAGTATAATCTTGCATAATTTATCGTTATTAACTTATGACAGTTAATTCTTATGTCTCTGTTAATGTCATAATATTTAATTTAAGGTTGTCACCATATGCAGACATCATATAAGTCTAAAGGACCTATATCTTGGCGTTGATGTAACTCAAATTAAAGTGGTTTAGTATTTTAATGTTAATGTGTAATAGTAATATTATGGGCCTACGACTATTTCACAACTTAGTTGTGTCCTTTTATTTATTTTTACTGTCGTACTTATGTAATGAATATTATTCCATAAAGAATCTTGAAACATTGGTTATGATTAATCTTCCTTGTTTGGCAGAGGTATACTGGAGTAGTCTGAGGCTTACTTAGCTTTATTGATAATGCATTTGTCCTTCCATTGAATAGGTCACAGGTTATTTTATACCCTATTAGGGTTTTGATTTCATACTTTAAGTATTAAGGTTAATATTGCAAGGTCCAACCCTAGTGAATTATCGACATTGTTTTAAATACAAAGTTTGGGTTGTTGGTTACCTAACCAAACACTATATGAACATTATACTATTAGAGCTATATGAAGGTGGTGAAATAATATAGTGTGCTAGGAAATACGATGAGCACTTCATTAAAAACTATAGGATGTGGGTTTTGATTCCTAATCGGAATTGTATTAAAATGGAAAACCAGGAAAACACGTTGATAGTTATATCAAGTGGGTTTTGATCGAAGGTTGGTGGATGACAAGGCAATATATTAAATGCAATCATGTGAACAGTTTTAAAGTGTCTTGGGTTTATCAAAACCCTTCTGCTAGTCCTAGTCTAAATTGGATTTTTAATAAGGTTAAGAAACATTTCCATTAGGTTTGATATTATAGGATGGAAGTTAGCTCAAATGGCTATTATTTTATAGTGCAAAGCCTCATAGAAATGTGGCTTAACTATATTTAAAATCCAATTTAGAATAGGAATAAGTCCAAAATTAATGAAATTGGGGTGAACCTTTGGATGAGCCTTTGCAGGTCTCAATTCTGAAAACTAGTTAATGTATAAACATACTTGGACCTGAGAGTTGTTTAACTTGAAAGATAGTTTGAAAAGTGATTAATGTTTTATTGCGATATGATTCTAATAACATTAGCTGGCCTAACTGTGTAGTGTATGATTTAGTTGTTGGGAAAAGCCCTAGCGTTGTATAATCTGTGCTCCTTGAACTCGACCTGCGTCACTTTTAGGGTTCAACTTTATTATGAGCCTATAATGAGTGTTTACTTGTAAGAGATAATATTAAAGGGTTTAAACCTGATAATGTATTAATGATATCATATTTTTCAGTTATGAAATGATAAGGAATATCATTGTATAGTTTTTTTTAGGTATTCGCAAATAAATACTTTTAGTTTATGAAGATCGATTGCTATTTAAATTTTGTCATTTCTATTTCCGCTTGAAGATTAAATATGAAATTTGTATACTCTGTCAATGAAGGATTATTCATTCGTATGAATAATACTCTGATAGATGCTATTATTATTATTACAGCATATTCAGTATGATTTTTGACAAACTGTCTAGAAATCATAAATAGTAATCTATTTAAGATATATTGATTTATGAAAATAAATGATGTTCAGCTCGTAGAATACTTGTATTCTGTATGAAAACTTAGATGATTGTGTATTTTATTTTTGAAGGTAAGGATAGTCATGTTTATAAAACAGTATACCACCCTAGGGTTCTTTATGAAATTCTGTATGAGAGACGAGAATATACAAATAGTATATTATGAAACTATACATGTATAGAAAACATATGCAAATGCTAAATGGAAGTGAAGTAAATATTTCGTAGGTCATGCAATATTTTGTTTTTGCTGAACACTACTATTAGGACTTAGCTGCATATTATGATAAGAATTTATAGGACATTGAAAATATTATATTCATCATTTGACAATCAAACATAATCTATGTTAATTAACTGCTTCCTGTACTAGAGTACATCACTCAAGGGTGAAAGGAAAAATATAAGAAGTCATTTACTCTCAATAATTCATAAATATAAATATGTTCATTCATTTCACTACATGGAAATAATTTAGTAATACATGAATCTATCCTTTTCCAACCTGTATGAGATATATGAGTTACTGATAGAAAGTTTATAAGACATTTAAATAATTTTCAGAAATAGATAAACAATTTTCAGAGATAGGTAAACAAATTTCAAAAATGAAAAGAATTAAAACAAGCAGAACCTGATAATTTTGATAGGGTGGACAAACACCCAAAGAGGCCTGTTCCTCCCAACATTCTCTAGAAGAAGCAGCCAAATCACTTGCTCCCTTGGACCCCTGAGCCTGTTTATTGAACCACTAGGAAGGAGACTCTGTGTAGAAGCAAGGCACTCATGTTGTACTTCAACAATAAATGGAGACTTGCATACACCTCAAACCCTCTGCACTCAGCAGGAAACTCTGCACCCAGTAGAAATAAGATAGTCTTACACTACAACTCAAAACATAGCTTCCCCTCATTGAATCTCTTGTGTGCATACAACAAAACCACAAGGTAAATTTTCTCGTCAGAAAAACTGTTAGCCTCTGCTCAAATTCGATGGCTTATAAAATATGCCTAGGTCTTTTAGTGGTCGGTTTCAAATAAATGAGCATCAAGCTCCAGTTCCACATTCCAAGGAACTTGACCACAATTTAAGGGATTTGTCCCATAACAACAACTAGTTACTGAGTTCATGATTGTTCCACTTGTCCATTGCCTTCTACCCCAGATTCCATTCCTCCTACTGGGTCAGTAAACATTCTTTCAACAGTCTCTTTGGGTGAGTGCCTCCTATTTTAATTTATTAAATAATAATATTATTCATTTACAGTCATCCTTGACACTTGATCAAATATAAAAATTTACAATAAAAGTTAAGATAATGCTTTTCCATAAACATATAATGTCTCAAGTACTGGGTATCTTACACTCCTCAACAAAGGATCTTCACTAAGGCACACCCAGGATCCATTTCCATCCTTCCAGATTAAACCTGAACCAACTAGATCAAAGGCATGGATAGAATCTTTTTAATAGATAAAAACATTACGGGTGGATTTATTCATCCTATGGATCCAACCCATAATCAATAAAGGAGCTATGTATTTTTGATATACTACCTCTACCCATAATCCAGAACCCTTAGTTAGCCTCCAAATATTTTTCACCGCCAAATATTTTGCAAGTAGGATAGGATTTTTGAATCCCCATCCCCTCATTCATTTTGGAAAAGCTAAAGCTTTCCAAATTATCCAATCCTTACCATACCTTTCCAAACTCCTAATCAAAAGGAAATGATACCTGATTTTTCTTATTTTATCAAGCACTCTAGTAGGGATCCAAGATTTCATCCAAAAAACCAAAGTCACCTCCAAAAAATCCTTTACAAAAAATAGTCTACCTCCTGTTTATAACCATCTATATCTCCATTTTGATATACGCTTCTCACACTTTGATACTAACCAATACTAATCCTTGATAACATATGAATACGACTTTATCCTATATCCCAAATACTTCAAACCATATCTATATTATAGGCAATAAAAAAAACTCTAAAATAATCCATCTCCTAAGCCTCAATACCTTCCCAAAAAGAGATTATTTATCTTCATTTACTAACATACCCAAAACCACACAGAAAATATTTAAAATTTCATGAAGCTTCATTATATCCCACCTTAACCCATTAGTAAAAATAAGAATATAATCTACAAATAGTAGATGAGTTAAGATTATATTACCCCCTATAAGAATACCTTTAAAACCTCTAGTTATTTTGGCCTCTAAAATTTCCTTATCAAGGCCCTCAACTATAATAAGAAACAAAGGTGGAGCTAGGGGATAGCCTTTCCTTAATCCTCAACTATAATAAGAAACAAAGGTGAAGCCAGGGGATAGCCTTGCCTTAATCCTCGGCTAGGATTGAATAAAGAAACCATTGTTCAACCATTTACTAATATAGAGAAAGAGATTGGTGATAAACAACCCATCTCCCATGAAATGAAAGGTGCATCGAATTTGTTGGAGATAATGCTTATCTTGTGGAATTGTCTAGAAGTCAAGATAGGTGTAGAAAAATATGCTCAATAGTTTGCAAACAAGTAGTTGATCATTTGTTTGTAATAGGGTTCTATAAGAGACTATTTCATCCCTTGATCTATGCTCAAGATAAATGGTTAATATGGATCCAAATCTGTATAAATATGTCGATTGTGATTGAAATAATCGATCAGCATTTGTGTCTATTCCTCTCTGTGTGCTTCATGATTTTTTCCAATTTGGTATTAAAGTAGATATGGGTCTAACTTCCTCACAAGAGAGACCAGAATTTTGTTAGAGCTATGAGAGTAATTTGTTGTTAGTGCATGAGTGTAGATTAAATTATATTTTTTATGTAGTTTTTAGTTAGGAAGATTGCAACAATAATTGTGTGAAAATCATCATGAGCTACGTCGTGAGAGACACTTTCCAAATTTGTAGCTATGTTTTTTGGGGGCCATTGTCAAATTAAAAAAAAAGGCTTTCAAGGAGAGCCATGCTGCCACCAGCAAGAAGATCGTTGCTCATATCATTGAAGAAAATACGCCATTTGGAAGATGTGATGTGGGAGAACCACTGCTATGAGTAGTGAACCAAAGGATCGTGAGAACCATGAAGGATCTGATCTATTCTTATGACCCCTAGGAAGAAACAGAAACCAGTGTGAGGGAGAATTAACATATGTCAATCGATTAGAATTTCTAGAGGGTGTTTATCCATGAGAAAAGTTAGATAGGGTGCCGCAGAGGAGAGACACACTGAACTAATCCTTCACTAAGTCACCTAAAAGGTTCTTGATTATAACTATAAGCAATTAAGGTAAACAAATAAAAATTAAATCAATTTCCATCTCTAAAGCATTAAAGCGTTTTCTTGTTTTAGGTGACTTACCCTTGAATATCACATCATGAAAATTATATTTTTGATGATGTTCATAAATTGGTTCACTTTGGTCATGATATGAAGTTATTACATTTTCAAGATGAAGTGACTGAATTCATTGAATGTAAGAAAAGTTTGTTCTCACCATCAAAGTTGTGGGTGTCACAGTATTTCAAAGGTCTTTGTTTGTAAAAGAACCATATGGATGCATTTTTTGTGGTAACTGACACCTCTAGAATTATGGTAAAAAACGAAGTTGACACCTCTGGAAAATTCAATATATCTATTAATTATGTATGTGAAGAACCAATTTATAAATATAGTAACTTAACTTAAATCGGTGTGTGGAAGACGTTCCTTGCTACTAGATGGTATCTGATTTAGTTTTGTTTATAGTCTGTTATAAGCTGGTGGGTCTTGTGAAGCCAAGAACATTAGTTATGGGTTATCCTTGTTTCAATAGATGTCAATTTGCATGATTGACTTTTGATTTCTTTTATGAAAATAAGCTAGTAGCACCGGATACATTGGCAGAGTGAAGTATGTCAATATTTTTAGTCATTACAAGTGCATCAGTGATGGTAAGAAGAAATCGTATCTTAAATGGATCAAAGTGGTAAGCTTGAAGTTGATGGTTGAGAAAGAGCATAATCCGTGAGATTTCAAAGTGGATCAAGGTGATGATGAAGCCTAAACCATACAAAGTTCAATGTTGTAATTCCAATAATGTAATTTGTGATTTAGATATTATAATTTGTAAGATAAGCATTAAGGGGAGGTGTTGGACATAATTCTTATCTTGTGGAATTGTCTAGAAGTGTAGAACTCAATACAGGTGTAGAAACATGTGCTCAATAGTTTGCCAAATAAGTAGTTGAGCATTTGGTAGTACTAAATAGGGTTCTAGAAGAGAATTTTTCATCCCTTGATATATGCTCAAGATAAATGGTTAATATGCATCCAAATTTGTATAAATATCTATATTTTGATTGAAATAATTGATCATCATTTGAGTCTATTCTTCTCTGTGTGCCTCATGATTTTTTGCAATTGAATCCCATATGGGTGGGAACTAATTTAGGCCCACTTTTTGGTGCCACCATAGATTTCATAAACATGCCTTCATTAAGGAAATTCATAATGGAGGTGCGTTAATAGGTTTAGGCTCAATAAAAATCGAAGCTATAACCAATGCTAAGGCTAAGAAACACAAATGCGTTACAACACATTTATGTTATGAAAATTTTGGAAACATAACACAAGTGCGATATAATGCACATGTGTTTCATGTTGCATATGTGTTATAATGCATTTATGTTATGAAAATGTTTAAAACATAATTCAAGTGCGATATAAAATACACGTGTTTCATAAGACAAGTTCATTATATTGCACTTGTGTTATATTGATTAAAAAAAAAGTGGGTAGACCGAACCATTCCATTTTCTCATTTGCAAAACCCAACAATGATTAAATGAGGGAGAGATTTAATGTACCTGTGATTTGGGCATATTCACATTGGCATTTGGACGATTTGCTCGATTCGGAAAGTTTGTTAGCTTAATTATCTCTGTTGGGTAGCATTCAAGTTATTTTTTTGTCTTAATTTTTCGAAATTCCATATAAAAAGTTTAATATATATGGATGTTATGAATATTGAATCTAATTTTAAGAGATTATTGTGTAAAAATAGAGTATTCTCCATGGATCCACATAATCATGAAGAAACCATTAATCCTTCAAGAAACCCAAACCTTCAAAATATTGACCTTGAAAACCTAATAGATGTTGAAGAAGAACAACAAATCCCACCAAGACAATGGATTCCAAATAGAAATGTTGAAATACTATCAAAATTGGGGTTTTTTTAATGCCTGAGTGCTACGTATAAGAGGGGATATCAACTACGTTGTTATCTTGGGAAAGCAATTGATACTATCATTTACACAATTGCCAATGCCCAAGGAACATTATATAACATTACTTCTTTTAGAGAGTCTAGTAGTTATTTTTATGGTAATGGACTTACTTACCAGGATGTTATCAAATTAAAAATACAAAAAGACCATTTGTATTCCATCTTTTGAGACCCTCACACTAGTTGTGTTCCTCCAAATAGAAGATAAGATATATCCATTTCTTGGTGCATAGAACCAAGTATAAAATAAAATTGGATGTGTTGTCACCACAATTATCCTCACTCAAAAGTTAAAATTCTGATAACACAAACCTTGATCTTCATTGGCAGAAAACATACAAGTATTCTTGAGTCAGTTATATTTGCTTTACGTTTAAAATACCAAATGCATAACTCAAGCTCAAGCTCAAGTCAAAATTACATGGTACGCCAAGTGTCAAGTCTCGTCAATCGAACCTGCCAGAATGCTCGAAAGTATTCTAAGTCAGTCTGGTCAGTCTTCACTTTTTGTCCTAAAGCTTTGCCTAATAACCTCATTATCTCTCAAAGTCTTTTAACTTTTCATCCTCGAGTTTATACTTCACATATTACATATCTCATATGTGCAAATGCCAAATTTTATGGGTATTGGATTCAAGAACAGAGCATGATCATATGGTCCAAGAGTATTGCATTCATACCAAAGATTGGGCCACTGAGTTTCTGATATTGGCCAGCGATGGAGTATGGAAAATGATTTGGAATGAAGAGGCCATAGATTTAGTAAAGGAGTTTGTTAGCACTCGAATTGTGTTGGGTTTTGAAGAAGGTTTTGGTGAAGAAAGGGAGTTGCAGGATCATAAAAATTTCCAAAAGAAGCCCAGACAAGTAGACATCCACAAAGTATATCATCCCTTTTTCCACTCCTTTACCATCACCCAAACCCCCAGTAGCCTTGAATTCGTAGAATGGTGCGACAAAAACTATGCCCCAAGGTAGAGGGCAAACTTCGATGCCTCAGGCTCCAAAATCCTTTTCCATGTGAAGGCCCCAGTTGTTAGAAAAGACCTAGCTATTCCCCTGGAGTTTGGTCATAAAGCTCAAGGGTATCAAATGGAAACCCTGATTCAGTATTTTCGCCAGGCCCCAAATGAACTCAAGCAAAGCTTTTACCAAGCCTCCTTGTTACCCAATACATCTTTCCTTGACTTACCTTTCCCTGATGAGGCCAGTTTGTTCAGAGAATAGTCTAAATGTGTGATTGCCATGATAGCCACGTTTTTGGGGTTCGATAGTGACCAGTAGGTCACAGAGTCATTAATAAGTCTGATGTTTGTCTTAAGCACCCGTCCAATAGAGCCATCATATCAAAGTTCACTTATATAGACTGCATGCCTAAGATTTGATGATTCCCTAGCCGAAAGTATTCACTCCTAGATAGTTGAGTTCCCCAAAACTAGAGTCTTTAGGTTCCAGTCCTATCCGCTAAAACTATTCTTAATAGTCGTTGAAGAAAATCTACAGATGCCAGAGTTGAAAATTACAAAGGAGATGTATTCAGATTACTTGGTTTTCATTAATGATTTGATGGAAAAGGTTTATCACATCTTTTTCCAGAAGGAATTGCCAAGGGTACTCCTAGAGATGAAGGATTTACTACAACCCTCTATGGGGAAAAGGATTGGAGATTGGTTTTTGCTGAAACATGGGACAGTAATAAGGGTGTATGGTTTTTCACACCCACCATATGTATTCCCTGCCTTTTTAACACCCAGGTTGTTCAATTTAGAGTTCATAAGGCATAGACTGAGAGCTAAGTGTGAACACTTTATAGATAACAAGAATTCCTATGATATAGCTTTCCCGTGGGTAGTAGGTTATTTAATGATCAAACATAAGACAGCCCTCTTAAGGATTGAAAGGATGATGAGAGGCCTGGGACTCCCTTCGAAAGCTACAATGAATTATGATCCACATGATATAATCTCAGAGAGGAGGGAGGGGTATGACCACTTCGAGATGGCTGGCATGCATGAGAAGGAAAATTGGATAGAATATATTAATCAGGAGCACATGGACGTTGATCCCTCATAGACCTTTCAAACTCTAAAATTACCGCTTATCACCATTCTAGGAAAACCCAACATTTCAGTGGTTAGTAGCCCTATGGATGTAGATAGTGACCCTGAAAGAGCCTCAAAAAGGAAAAAGGTGGAAGATGATGATCAAAAGGTAGTAAAGATCCAAGAAGAAAAACCTAAGAAGAAGCATATCAAGTTTCAAATGCCTCCTTATGAAGTTAAATAATATGTATTTGGAAAACCACCCAAAGGACCCACAACATCTAGTATAAGCAGGACCAAGTTGTTGGAGGAATATGAAGAAAATCCTGATAACTTATTAGAAAAATCAAAACTGTACTCCGAGGTAAGGAAAATATCCAAGAAAGAAGTGGCCCTAGTTGCCAGCAGGAATTTAGCTCAGAACACCTTGAGCCTTTCTTTAGCCACCAAAAACAAGGCTACAGAGATGAAATTCAAACTAAAAGACATCCCTATCCCTAATATAATCAACCTACACAAAGAGACAGGTGATCTCATTTATAATAGGCTGCTGAAGATTTCCTTAGAGCTATCAAAAGTGCCAACAAATAAGTCAAAGGTTCAACACCAGCTGGAGCTAGAAAAAGCAAAAAATAAGTATCTAAAGGCATAGACGAAGAAGCACCAAACACAGCTGCTAACCAATGAGACCGAAGAAGATAAAAGGAAGAACATCCAAAAGATGCTGAATGAAAAAGACCATGAGATCCTGGGTTTAAAGAAGAAGTTAAAGATCTTGCCTTCTCAATTTGCAAGTACCCCTGACATAGTAGAGCTGGAGGAAGAGAAAAAGAAGGTAAAAGGAGAACTATTGGACTGTAAATCCCAATTGGTAGAGCTTAGAGAAAAAGAAAAGAAGATGCAATTTGATATGACCTTTGTAGCAGCTAGTGAAAAATCATGGAAGACCCAGTTTGAAGAGTTGGATAAGAAAGTAAAGGAAAGGGAAAATAAAATGGAACAGGAGGTCACAGACCCAATTGCAGCTGGAGATTTCTCCTTAGTAGGGAAAATAGCTAATGCTAGCTTAGAAGATGTTGAGTTACTCCGATTAAGGAAGAAGGTTTCCAACTTGAAAGCTCTAAAGGATGATGCATAAAACAAAAGGGAGGCTTGGGAAACCAAGTACCAGGAAATGCAGGTGGATCTCAACAATTTAAAAGAGCAAGTGATCAGGCAGAAAGTGCTGCAGGAAACTAGGAAAATCATTTGGGATGATGTTATAAAGCAAGTTGAAGACCTAATGCCTTACCTTAAATTTATAATGGATAAGGAGACTAATGTGAATTTGGCCAAACGAGCTGTGACGGTGGAAAATGAAAGGCTTAATAAAAAGCCTTCGAAATATGCTAACAATGTAGTAGAATTCTTAAATGGTTTATCAGAAGTGCAGGCTGATGACGCAGGCATGAAGGACAGGGTGGCCACCATCATATGGTCCAAATGGTTAATTAACAAACATGAACAACTGAAGGTCACCCAATCAGGGATTGTCATTTTTTCAAATCAACTAAAGATGTTCAAGGAAGCATTCGATCCTTTATTCAAGAAGGGCCTGCCTGCGTTCTGGGGAGGAAATGGAAAAATGTTGTCAAAGGAAGAGTATAAAATCAAGATATGGGATTGTAGGATGAACCAAGATGACTTGGAGGGGATGGATGATCCCCTGACTAGCTAGTTAATAGTTGAGAAACTGACAAGAGACTTCGAGTTAGCCTCGAATTTTGGGGGAGCCAGAACATTGCATACCAAATACTCTTATAGGGAACATACTGAGCTAAGAGTACTACTTAAGGAGCTCGCCATCGTAGATTTACCCTCAACTAAACAGTGGAAACTAATCGAGAAGTATGGTAAAGCAAAGTTAAGAATCAAAGCATGAAGGGCTCAAAGGGTAGCAGCGAAGCACTCTGCCAGCAGAAATTTTTTAGCTAGAGTAGAGGCAGCAAGCTAGAGTTGTTATCTTTTTGTTTTGCTTTTTGTTCAAGTAGTTGGTCATATAGTAAAATAGGCTAGTAAATGAAAAAAGTGGTTAGGCCTATACCGCCTGTGTCTGTTTTGAAATTGTAATTGTGAAAATATGCCTTGGTTAGTTGTCAATTAGGTGTCAAGTAATTGCAATTGTTTTCTGTTTAGGAGAGAGCTGAGCCTAGAGCTCGAGGGGCATCTATAAATTCATTTTTAATTGAAGACATACGGGTTGAAAACTTTTTGAAACTTTGTGTATTGCTCTGTAAGACGCTTATGAGCTACTTTGAATAAAGTTTTGCAGAGCCGAGCCGATTTTTTTTTTTAGGGATTCTTGTGTAATTGGTCATGTAGTCTGTTCTTTCTTCTTCTCCTGTGAATTTTGTATATTTCATTGTTATTTCCAGTTTGTAATATCTCTTCATACTTGGTGTAGTGTTATAGTTAAGTAGAATTCATACAAATTATGCTCTGTTTATCTCATTCCAAGTTTTTCACAAATGTTTTCTACTAAAGTTGGTACGGGATTCATTATCATATGCCTTGTATCGATGGATTGTTTCTTTCTCTTTTGTTTCACCAATTAAAATCACTTGGACTATAAGATGTTTGCTACCTTTCCCCTGTTTATATGCATTTGCAAATAAATGTTCAGAGTTTGTTTGATGTGACTCCATTGCCCAATAGAGATTCATGTGTTTCAACCAAACAACGTTTAAACTATTTTGTTCCAACAGAAATCTGATCTTCTATGTATGTTGTAATTGAATATATTGAATGATGAATGCTGGTGTACATTTTCATTTTTTACACCTTTGATTATTTCCAGTTTTCATGAGTTTATAGAGAGAGCCCTCTCTGTTTGTGTTGGGTTAGTAGCACAAGCTAAAGATTGGTTAGTGGTTACCCTGAATTTCCTTCTCTCACAACCTTGGGGGTTAATTTGGGTGTTAACAAATTGGCATCGTTTCCAGGGAATGTGAGTTTCTTATCATCCCTGGTGGAACAACAAAAGGTTCTAAGATTCAAAGAAAGGAGAGATCCCTGTGGGAAAACAGAGATTTCCATATTTTCGAGGGTTGTGTATTTTTTTGCCCTGGCGACTCCACTCGTTAAGATTTGTATTCAAGAAAGACCGACAATCCAAAGTCCATTTCTTAAGAAGTCTTGAAAAAGGCATCCTGGCCTCATGAAAGATCCATACCAAAGGTAATCCTATTTCCAAAATTCTACTAAGTGTTGATAATCCAGAAATTTTGCTTAAACATAGGATTGGAAAGAGTAAATCTAGTACTTCTAGTGGTGGAAGAAGTGAATCTAAAGAAGAGCTATCTATTTTTCAAGAATTAGATATAGAGATAGACATTGGGAAGTCTTTGCCAAGATCAAGATCCGAATCATATTTAAGCTTAGGGGAAGAAGGGTTGAATACTCCCGAGTCCTATTTGTTAGACCCTAGATGGCGTAAGTTGCATAATATTACCAAAGCCGAAAGAGCTAAGCCTTGTTTTCAAGTCTCTTAGCCCTGTACCACAAACTCTACTCAGAATATCCCACCCCTTTTGCAAAATCCGCCTATCCTCATGGCTGCCAGATTTACACCTTTAAACTTACCAGCAGTCTTACATGACCTCCCTAAGAACTATGCACAGAGGATCATCTCTTATGATGGAGAGGGGTGTTTTTCCGCCAAACATCATATAGACAGATTTGAAGATTTCATTGATTTGGAGGAAGTAGATCATGATGATGCTAAGATGAGGTTGTTGGCCCAGAGTTTGTTTGGAGAACCTAAGAAATGGTTCAGGCAGTTGGAAAATGCTTCTATCAATGATTTTGCAGCCTTTAAGACATTGTTCTTAGAAAGGTGGGAAACGATAGGGAGTCCTTCCCTAGTCTTTTCCCAATACAACCATTTGAAGAAAGTAGGTTTCGAATGAGTTCATGAGTTTTATGCTATGTTTATGAAGGCATACAATTCTATCCCAGACGGCCTAAGACCCTCGGTAGGAGCTGCAAAGCTCCATTATGAAGATGCCTTTGATGGATATTTCTCATGTATGTTGAGAGAAAGAAAATCGGCCTCTTTACTTGCTATGCTAAAACACACAATAGAGGTGCAAGCAAACATGATGGCTTCAGGGAAAATAAAGGGTAAAACAGAAACAGATAAAAAGAAGCAAGAGACCCAAGCCTCTACCTCCTCCTCTTCTAGTGACGCCAAGTTTGACACAATGATGAAAGTCATGGAAAAAATGATGGATAGGTTATCCCTAGATAAAAAACCTCCTGCGAGAGATCAGCTTGAGAACCAAATGATAAATCCTAACTTTAGAAGACCACCCCCCCAAAGAAATCAAAGAAACCATGATGACCAACAGATAAGGCCTCCTTTCCCTTAAGGTTTAGTTGATGACGAAGGACCTGTAGAACCCATGGGTGACCATATCCATCTCTTTGACACCCTGAACCATGACGTATATTTGACTGAAAGGGAGCATGATTTTTTCACCAAGGAAGGAACTGACCAAATGGCTGAACTAGATTCTGAGCAGTACCAAATGAGTTACCAACATTTTATCGATGACACTGAAAGGAAGATGAAGTTGAGGAATTGGGATGTGACCATAAATAAAGGAAAGCCTGGCCAAACTCAACCCTCCAATGCTCAACAGAATGCAGAAAAGCTAAAGGATAAACAGCCATAGGTTGCTGCACAGAAAGCACCAGAAGATAAAGGGTAGCATTCTAAAGAAGTTAGGAAACTAGAAGTCACTGAAATAGTGAAGCCAGCTTCAACATTCAACCTGAAGGCTGAATTGTCCAAGGTAAAGATATCTATCCCCCTAAATGAGCTGTTAAGAAACAATGAATATAGGGAAGAGATAGCTAGCATGGTAAAAGGATAGGAAGATTGTCCATAGGACGTGTTGGAAGTAACATAAGATGATCCTACTATAATTTTTGGATCTAAGCTTGAAGAGCCAGAAGATGAAGAGGTTCCTCCCTTTTATTTAAGTCTAAATGTCCATGGAAAAATTTTACACAACGCATTAATAGACTCTAGGGCGTCGCATAATTAGATGCCAAAGTTAGTGGTAGATCTGCTGGGGTTAGAAGTCACCAGACCCTATAAAGACCTCTCTATTCTTTTGATTCCAAAAGAGTGCAATTTCTAGGGTTGATTAAAGATGTGGTAGTGACCCTTGCCCAAATCCTAGCTAAGAGCATTATGATGGATGTTGTAGTGGCAGAGGTACCTGCCAAGTTTGGGATGTTATTATCATGGTCTTGGGTTAAAAACTTGAAGGGGACCATGCAAATGGACCTATCGTATGCCAGTATACCTCTTTTCGGGTGCAATAGAAAGCTGTATAGGGAAAAGAGGATGCTTATGTGGTCAGCAGTGACGACAAACCTGAAAATCACCCCTATCTATATATGTTATAGACATTGAGGTTGGGTCCTCTATTTTCTTCAATGATAGTCCACATACTGATCTTGTACCTCTAGCATACCTCGAAGTAAATGTAGATAAAAAATTTGCAGCAAGGTATGAGGCCTCAGAGAAGCAGAAAAATGAGGAGGGGCTATGGAAGATGTACTTTGATGGATCCCTGAGCAAGAATGGCGCTGGTGCAGGGGTTTCGATCATACCTCCAGCCAAAGTGTCCACAACCTTATCATATAAGCTAACTTTTGAGTGTACTAATAATGTGGCTAAGTATGAAGCTTTGCTCCTGGGACTGAGAGCTCTGAAAGACTTGGGAGCAAAAAGAATACATGTGTTTGGAGATTCAAAACTGGTGGTAAATCAAGTGAATGACAGCTATCAAACCAAACACCTTATAATGAGGGCTTATAGAAATGAAGTATGGGATATATTTGGGAATTGTTTCACAGAACACAAGATCAGGGTGATCCCCATATGTGAAAATCAGGTGGCAAACTCTTTGGCCACTACTACTGGTGGTTTTAAAACTTCTATTTTTTCTCAGGAAAAATATGAGGTGGAGGTGGTGAACAAGCCATCTATTCCAGACAATTCTAAATACTCGTAGGTATTTGATGATGATTTACAAATTAAGATATTTTTGGAGCTATCTGATGAGTTTTCCAATGTTCATATTGATGCCGAAAATGAGAACTTGGAAGGTCTGATAGACCAAGAACAATTAGAAGATGAAGAGAACGAAAGCGAGGAGTGGAAAAACATGCTGGGAACAAAAGATATCATTCAATTGAAGAGCAATTATATCCCTAAGGGACTGATACCCCTGGAGAAGCTGTTTGACTAGAATGATGTGGCAAAAAACCCAAAGTTTGAACCTCCCAGCGACGCTGTAGAAGACCAAAACTTGGGTACTAAGGAAGAACCTCGGATGGTGAACCTGTCCAAGAAACTACATGCTAAGAAGAAGGAGCGGTATATAGAGTTGATGAAAAAATACGTCGATGCTTTCGCCTAGAGTTATGAATAACTAAAAGAGTATGACACCTCTATAATACAACATTCTATTCCAATCAGACCAGGGGAGAAACCTTTCAAGCAGAAGTTAAGAAGGATTAACCCCAAATTGGTGCCTGTAATAGAAAAAGAAATCAAAAGACTATTCAATGCAAAAATCTTTATCACCCTGAGATTCTCTCAGTGGATCGCAAATTTGGTCCCTGTAAGGAAGAAGAATGGTGAGATTATGATCTACATAGATTTCAAGAACCTGAACAAAGCCTCACTAAAAGATAATTACCCTTTGCCTAAAATGGAGCATATTTTACAGAAGGTAGTAGGAGTAGAAAGAATCTCTACTATCGATGGCTTCTTAGGATAAAATCAAATCAAGGTATGCCAAGAAGACCAAGAGAAGACTATTTTTACCACTCCCTGGGGTACCTTCATGTATGCGAAGATGCCTTTTGGGATGATGAACACAGGATCCACTTTCCAGCATGCAATGGACATAGCATTTGCTGAGGAGAAAGATAAGTTTATGGTTGTATACATGGATGATATAACCGTGTATTCCAGATCTGATGACAAGCACCCGAAACACTTGGAGCAGGTTTTCATCAAATGCAAAAAATATGGTATCTCTCATAACCCTAAAAAGTCTCACTTTGCTTTAGAAGAGTCTAATATATTAGGACATATTATTTCCAAAGGAGGTATCAGGATTTACCCTAAGAGAGTTAGTGCTATTTAGAAAGTAGGGGAGGACAGAAGCAAGAAAGAAGTACAGTCTTTCATAGGGCAAGTGGGTTTCCTGAGGAGGTTTATTCCTAGCTTCGCAGAAATACTGGAGAATATCACAAATATGTTAAAGAAAGAGAATCAGATAAAATGGACTAAAGAGGCCAGGGAATCGTTCACCCGCATTAAGAAATCTATTACCAAGGCCACAGTATTAGCAAGTCCATATTTTTCCAAAGAATTTTTTATATCTTCCTATGCATCTAAACATACGGTAGCAGGAGTCTTGTTACAAAAGAATGCCCAGAATGCTGAACAACCTATTGCATTTTTTAGCAGGATGCTGAGAGATGGGGAGCTGAAATATGACATTATGGAAAAATAGGCATATGCCCTGATAAAATCATTGAAGGATTTCAAGGTCTACATCCTCCATTCCCACATTATTTCCCATGTCCCAAACAACACTGTGAAGAGTATCCTCACCCAAACATATCTCGAAGGGAGAAGAGCCAAGTGGATTGTTGTGTTGCTGGAGTATGACCTATAAATCAGACCCACCAAGCTGGTAAAGGGTTAGGGTCTAGCTAAATTGATGGCTACAACTAACTATGGCTCTTTGCAGATGAACCTTTTGGAGGAATATTCAAATCAGTTAGACACTGGAGTGTAGATAAGGCCTAAATTCTCTGCATCCCCTTGGTATGATGACACTGTGTATGTATTACAAAACTTACAAGCTCCTACGGGGTTAAGCAAGAGCAAATCCATAGTTGTGAAACTAAAATATACAAAATATTGTATTATGAATCAGTTTTTATATTGGAAGGACCCTGCAGATGTGTTATTGAATTGCTTGTTAGAAGAAGAAGTGCAGTACACAAAGAAGGAATTCCACAAGGGAGATTATGGTGGGCATCATTCCTGGAAGGTAACAATCAACAAAATCTTGAGGGCTGGGTTCTACTGGCCTACCATTTTTACTGATGTGTACAAGGATACTGTTACCTATCACCAGTGTCAGATATTTGAAGGAAAGAGAAAAGTGGTTTCACTCCCTCTTCACCCAGTCATGGTGGAAGCCCCTTTCCAGCAATGGGGGCTAGATTTTATTGGGGAAATAAACCCAAACTCCTCTAGTCAACACAGATGGATTTTGACTGCTACATATTATTTTACCAAATGGATCGAGGCCATCCCTACCAGGAAAGTGAAAAAAATGTTATCATGGATTTTCTGGAAGACAACATCTTGTCCCGATTCGAGTGTCCTAAAAGGATCATGATCGATAATGCTCCTGCCTTTAGTTCCAAGAAAATGATAAACTTTTGTCATAAATACCATATTAGTCTGAACCATTCCACAGTGTATTATCCTCAAGGAAATGGGCTAGCAAAATACTCTAACAAGTGCCTGGTACGGATCATCAAGAAGTTGTTAGAGGAAAATAAGAGAGCTTGGCACAAAAAATTGAAATATGCTTTGTGGGATGATAGAATCAACACAAAGAGGGCTATTGGAATGTCACCTTTTCAATTGATATATGGAGCTGAAGCAGTTTTTCCATCATCTTTGGGGTTTCCAGTCATCAGTTTGTTGCAAGGAATAGAGGGAGAACCAAATCATATGTAGAGAAGAGTTAATCAGATAGTTGAGTTGAACGAATTGAGAAGTAAGGCATATGACAAAGTACAGGAGCACCAGGAAAAGATAAAGAATGCCTTTGACAGGAAATAAAAAGAAGATCAATTTCAGGTTAATGACCTAGTTCTGAAATGGGATGCTCCAAGGAAGGATAAACATGGGAAATTCGACCATATGTGGATGGGGCCATATATTATTGTAGCAAATCGAGGAGAAAATTCTTTTATCCTGGAACACCAAGATGGATCTGCATGGTCAGGAGGTGCAGTCAATGGAAGGTTTTTGAAGCACTACCTGTACTAGAGAAAGCAAGTAGTTCATGTTCCATAGCCGGTATAT
This sequence comes from Larix kaempferi, assembly GCA_027924585.1. Lineage (NCBI taxonomy): Eukaryota > Viridiplantae > Streptophyta > Pinopsida > Pinales > Pinaceae > Larix > Larix kaempferi. The sequence continues at coordinate 1,250,064 of BSBM01002357.1, read as the reverse complement.
ATTTTCATTTTTCATAGTTGTTTTGAGATTTTAACAACGAACCTAAAAGAATTGAAACCTAAAGCGAAGGCACTAAGGTCTTGAAGGGAAACCATGGTTTTTGTTTTATTTTTTGTATGTTCATCCTAGATATGAGGTAGGTACAGTTTCAGTTTTAGTTTTTAGAGAAGGTTCCAGTTCAGAGTTTAGAGTACTGCCCAATGGCTCAGGCACTTGGTCTACAGGGTTCTTTGCTACCTCGCAGGGAGGTTAGCATCCCCGGCTGGAGATAGTTGTTAGCACTCGAATTGTGCTAGGTTTTGAAGAAGGTTTTGGTGAAGAAAGGGAGTTGCAGGATCATAAAAATTTCCAAAAGAATCCCAGCTCTCAGGTCACATCCCCCAGAAGTGAAAAATTAGAGCACAGTGTAGTAGATTTTAGCCAAAGGAGAAAATATTGGGTACAAATCTCAAGGTCTATGGTAACTAGAGGTCAGATAACAGGCTAATGAGCCAGCAGCAAACAGAAGCATGCGTAGATGACTCAGATTAAATAACCCAAAGATCTATGGCTCTGATCCCTTGACGCAAAGTCAAGTTAGAAATGTTATATGCACGGGAGAAGTGTTAGCTAGTAGGCATATTCCTAAAGCTATCAATGATAGAGATCGGTGGGAACAAAGATCTACAGTGAAAAGGTGATACCGCTAATCTCACATGCATGGAAAAGAGGTTATGGTCCAAATCTCTGCGATTTGGTTAAGCGCTCCTTTCAACGACATGGATCTAGCAGAGACAAATTGACGATCTAGAATAAAAGCGGTGATTTTAATCATCGGTATGTTAAGCATGCCCAAAATCACCGCGGTTGGTAAGGATGCATCATCCGACGGTCAAGATTGGAGCAAGGAGCGGATCAATGGCTAGGAATGTTTTGAAAAGATGAACTATTGATTGGAGCTATGTGATATTAAATTGAAGGCCATGAGGGCATTGGACGGTAAAGTGGGCAGATCTATGGCTGAAGGTAGCTGATGGAGACGGACGACTGACATGGACCCATCACAATCATACTTGCAAGGGTGATATGGAAAAATATATATTATAAAATGGCTCAACTGCACGAATGTCCACATCCTATTTGTCGAGTGCACTTTGGAGAGCGAAGAAGGTGAATCTTGCAGAGTAGACCAACCAACCGAGAAACCAGAAGGTTGTCTAGTTGTTAGTGGACTAGGTAGGCCTTTGTCCTTTTTCTTTTCACAACTAGATATTTAAATGGCTAAGATAGTAGACCCCCTTGGTACAAAATCTCCGATTATCGGTTCCCTGTTGGAAGACAAGGATAGTGACATATATGACACCATATTGATCAATAGCTTTCTGGATACGGCCAAGGAGAGATTGGAGGTTATAAGGGCCATACAAGTAGAAATCCATAAAGTATATCAGTCCTTTTTCCACTGCTTTACCACCACCCAAATCCCCAGTTTCCCTGAATTCGTAGAATGGTGCGCCAGCAATTATGCCCCAGGGCAGAGGGAAATCTTTGATGCCTCAGGCTCCAAAATCCTTTGCCATGTGAACGCCCCAGTTGTTAGAAAATCCCTAGCTATTCCCCTGGAGTTCGGTCATAAAGCTCAAGGGTATCAAATGTAAACATTGATTCAGTATTTTCGCCAAGCCCCAAATTAACTCAAGCAAAACTTTTACCAAGCCTCCTTGTTACCCAATACATCTTTCCTTGACTTACCTTTCCCTGATGAGGCCAGTTTGTTCAGAGAATAGTCTAAATGTGTGATTGCCATGATAGCCACGTTTTTGGGGTTCGATAGTGACCAGTACGTCACAGAGTCATTAATAAGTCTGATGTTTGTCTTAAGCACCTATCCAATAGAGACATCATATCAAAGTTCACTTATCCAGACTGCATGCCTAAGATTTGACGATGCCCTAGCCAAAAGTATTCACTCCCATCTAGTTGAGTTCCCCAAAACCAGAGTCTTTAGGTTCCAATCCTATCTGCTAAAACTATTCTTAACAGCCGTTGAAGACAATCTATAGATACCAGAGCTAAAAATTACAAAGGAGATGTATTTAGATTACTTGTTTTTCATTAATGATTTGATGGCAAAGGTTTATCACATCTTTTTCCAGAAGGAATTGCCAAGGGTACTCCTAGAGATTGAGGATTTACTGCATCCCTCTATGGGGAAAGGGATTGGAGATTGGTTTTTGCTAAAACATGGGATAGTATTAAGGGTGTATGTTTTTTCACACCCATCATATGTACTCCTTTCCTTTTTAACACCCAGGTTGTTCAATTTAGAGTTCATAAAGCAGAAATGGAAAGCTGAGTGTGAACACTTTATAGATAATAAGAGGTCCTTTGATATAGCTTTCCCATGCGTAGTAGGTTCTTTTATGATCAAACATGAGACAACCCTCTTAGGGATTGAAAGGATGATGAGAGACCTAGGGCTCCCTTCTAAACCTACAATGAATTATGATCCACATCATATAATCTCAAAAAGGAGGAGGGAAGCTGGAAGGAAGGGGTATGACCACTTTGAGATGGTTGGCATGCCTGAGAAGGAAAATTGGCTATAATATATTGATCAAGAGCACATGGATGTGGATCCCTCAGAGACCTCTCAAAATATAAAATTCCTTTTTCAGGGAGGCACACCCTCACCACTCGGCTCACCTAATAAAGCCCCAGCAGGGTCAGCAAATTTACCCCTTGTCACCATTCCAGGAAAACCCAGCATTTTAGCGGTTAGCATCCCTATGGATGTAGACAGTGACCCTGAAAGAGCCTCAAAGAGGAAAAAGGTGGAAGATGATGATCAATAGGTAGTAAAGATACAAGAAGAAAAGCCTAAGAAGAAGCATATCAAGTTTCAAATGCCTCCTTATGAAGTGAAAGAACATGTATTTGGAAAACCACCCAAAAGACCGACAACATCGAGTACAAGAAGAACCAAGTCGTTGAAGGAATATGAAGAAAATCCTGATAACTTAGCAAAATAAGCAAAACTGTACTCAGAACACCTTGAGCCTTGCTCTAGCCACAAAAAACAAGGCTACAGAGATGAAAGTCAACCTAGAAGACATCCCTATCTATGATATAATCAACCTACACAAGGAGACAGGTGATGTCATTTATAATAGGCTGTTGAAGCTTGCTTTAGAGCTATCAAAGGTGCAAACAAATAAGTCCAAGGTTCAGCACTAGCTGAAGCTGGAAAAAGCAGAAAATAAGTCTATAAAGGCACATGTGAGGAAGCACCAAACATAGCTGCTAATGAATGAGACCGAAGAAGATAAAAGGAAGAAAATCCAGGAGCTGCTGAATGAAAAAGACCATGAGATCCTAGCTTTAAAGAAGAAGTTAAATATCTCACCTGCTCAATTTGCAAGTACCCCTGAGATAACAGAGCTGGAGGAAGAGAAAGAGAAGCTAAAAGGAGAACTATTGGACTGTAAATCCCAATTGGTGGAGCTTATAGAAAAAAAAAGAAGATGCAGTCTAATATGACCTTTGTAGCAGCCAGTGAAAAATCATGGAAGGCCTAGTTTGAAGAGTTGGACAAGAAAGTAAAGGAAAGGGAAAATAAAAGGGAAGAGGAGGCCATAGACCCAATTGCAGCTGGAGATTTCTCCTTGGTAGGGAAAATAGCTAATGCGAGCTTGTAAGATGTTGAGTTACTCCTATTAAAGAAGTAGGTTTCCAACTTGAAAGCTCTAAAGGATGATGAAGAAGCAAAAGGGAGGCTTGGGAAACCAAGTACCAAGAAATGCATGTGGATCTCAACAATTTAAAAGAGCAAGTGATCGGGCAGAAAGTGCTCCAGGAAACTAGGAAAATCATTTGGGATGATGTTATAAAGCAAGCTGAATACCTAAGGCCTTACCTTAACTTTATAATGGATAAGGAGACTGTAGTGAATTTGGCCAAACAAGATGTGACAGTGGAAAATGAAAGTCTTAATAAAAAGCCTTCAGAATATGCTAACAACGCAGTAGAATTATTAAACGGTTTATCAAAAGAGAAGGATGATGATGCAGGCATCAAGGACAAGGTGGCCACCATCATATGGTCCAAAAGGTTAATTAACAAACATGAACAGGTGAAGTTCACCTAATTAGGGAATGACATTTTGTCAAATCAGCTAAGGATGTTCAAGGAAGCTTTCGATCCTTTATTCAAGAAGGGCATGCGTGAGTTTTGGGGAGAAAATGGAAAAATGTTAGCAAAGGAAGAGTATAAAATCAAGATATGGGATTGCAGGATGAGCCAGGATGACTTTGAGGCGATGGATCATGTTATGTTTAAACTAATTTGACCATCAAGATCACTGAAAGAAACATAATCACAAGATAGATAGAGATTTTACCCTGGGAAACCCTCAAGGGGTAGAAAACCCAGCAAAGCTTTCCTCAATAAGTTGATCAACCAAAATACAATATGTGCTCCAAGACTTGACCTCCTTCTCTACCTCCTATGCAGACCTCTCAAACACAAGTGCGCTACTTTCTGAGCTATGCAAGTGTGTGATAAGTGAGGAGCATTCTCCTCTACTTATACTAGTTTCCCGACTGACTATTTCCCTTATGGGGATGACCTCTCCCAATGAAGTCTAATAAACCCTAATTAATTAACTCAGGGCCGAACCCCACATGGTGGATCTAATAACCCTGGTTACCACAATTCATTGGAGGAATAAACATCTCCGGATACATGATAGGATCACCTCGGAGGGATGAAACATCTCCGGAATAATAAAGTACAAATATAATATTCTTAGAAGTTACAATATTCAACACTCCCCATTAACTAGAAGGATATTATAACAACATATGCAAGAGCAAGGAGTCATCGACTACATCATACATGATACATCTATAAATCATCGGAAGCTTTCTTCAATACATAATCATTAGTAACTCAAGCAGTTACTAAAACATTGTCAATGCCGGAACATCAGCATCATCTTCATCTTCTGCAGCACTTGAACAGCTACAACAATATCAACATCATCATCACATGATCATCAACATCTAGATCATCTCAATCTACAGCATTTGAATCATCATCTCGATCTACAGCATCTGGATCATCATCTCGATCTACAGCATTTGAATCATCATCTCGATCTACAGCATCTGGATAATCATCTCGATCTACAACATCTGGATCATCATCTCGATCTACAGTATTTAGATCATCATCTCTATCTACAACATTTGTATCATCATCTCGATCTACAGTATCTGGATCATCATCTCGATCTACAGCATCTGGATCATTATCTCGATCTACAACATCTGGATCATCATCTCGATCTACATTATACTCTGCAATATAGATGATCATATTACAGGATGATCAATCCCGCTCTCTTTAGGACATAGGTCCATGGATGATACAATCTAGATTAAGTTCCAGGATGATCAATCTTTATCACTTTAAGACAGGTCTCATGTCTAGGGACGATGCAATCCTGATCAACTTCCAGGAGGATCATTCCTTATCCTTTTAAGACAAGTCTCATGTCTAGGGACAATGCAATCCCATCATGTACATTTTGAACCAAAGGCTCACGGACGATGCCGTCCTCTCACGTACCTTTTGAACCTAGTTCACGGACGATGTAGTCCTCTCACGTACCTTTTGAACCCAGTTCATGGATGATGCAGTCCTCTCACGTACCTTTTGAACCGAGTTCACGGACGATGCAGTCCTCTCACATACCTCTTGAACCTAGTTCACAGATGATGCAGTCCTCTCATGTACCTTTTGAACCAAGGTCCAGGGATGATGCAGTCCTATCTTCAATTCTCGGAGATTTCTATGTACGGATCAATTCAGGGACCGAAGTCCAGGGAAGATACAATCCCCACCTGTTCACTTAGGACTTCATTCTCAGAGACATTTGTCTACGAATCAATTCTGGGACCGAAATCCGGGGAAGATACAATCCCCACCTATCCACTCAGGACTTCATTTTTGGATACATCTGTCTACGGATCAATTCTGGGACCAAAGTTCGGGGAAGATACAATCCCCACCTGTCCACTCAGGACTTCATTTTCGGAGACATCTATCTACGGATCAATTCTAGGACCGAAGTATAGGGAAGATACAATCCCCACCTGTCCACTCAGGACTTCATTTTAAGAGACATCTGTCTACGGATCAATTCTGGGACCGAAGTCCGGGGAAGATACAATCCCCACCTATCCACTCAGGACTTCATTTTCGAAGACATCTGTCTACGGATCAATTTTGGGACCAAAGTCCGGGGAAGATACAATCCCCACTTGACCACTCAGGACTTCATTTTCGGAGACATCTGTCTACGGATCAATTCTGGGACCAAAGTCTGAGGAAGATACAATCCCCACCTGTCCACTCAGGACTTCATTTTCGGAGACATCTGTCTACGGATCAATTCTAGGACCGAAGTCTAGAGAAGATACAATCCCCACCTATCCACTCAGGACTTCATTCTCTGAGACATATGTCTACGGATCCTTTTAGAACATATGTTCAAGGATGATGCAATCCCCATAGTATCCTCATCAACACAAGTATCATTAGTACATCATCAGTACAAGTACATATATCATCAATATGAGTGTACTCATCAATACACGTATACATATCATCAATACAAGTATCCTCATTAATGCATGTATACATATCAATACAAATATCCTCATCAATACATGTATACATAACATCAATACAAGTATCCTCATCATCAATACAAGTATCCTCATCAATACATGTATACATAACATCAATACAAGTATCCTCATCAATACACGTATACATATCAATACAAATATCCTCATCAATACATGTATATATAACATCAATACAAGTATCCTCATCAATATAAGTTCTTTTATAAGAAATACAGGTAATATAAATATTCTAAATATACATATAAGTATCCTAAGCATATATCTAAATATCTAGGTGTAATAAATAGTTATCCTCATCATCGACCTTGTTGTCGATGTGGGCAATCTCATCATCAGTGACTATATCACTCCCCCTTTTGAGGAGGGTTCTTTTGAACCACACCAAGCTTGTCTCGGAAATACTCAAATTTCACACGAGACAGAGGTTTGGTCAATATATCAGCAATTTGTTCCTCAGTGCTCACATACTCGAGCTTAATAGTTCCTCTCTACACCATATCTCATATATAAAAATATCGGATTTCTATGTGTTTTGAATTATTGTGGAATATTGGATTTTCTGTCATCTTAATACACCTTTGATTGTCACACATGATCACAGTGGGATCCATCTCTAAGTCAAACACTCCAGATAATAGTTTTCGAAGCCACACTGCTTCACAACTAGCAGAGCAGACAGTTATATATTCTGCTTCATTAGTACTGAGAGCCACACTAGATTGTTTCTTGTTGAACCATGAGATCATGGCAGATCCAAGACCATAACATCCACCTGATGTACTTTTCCTGTCTGAAACACTTCCTGCCCAATCAGAATCTGAGTAACCATATCATCTGAGTTCATGACTTCCAAGATAATATAGAACAAAATCTAATGTACCCTTTAGATACCTCATCACATGCTTTGCTGCTATTAAGTGAACCTTTCTAGGTTCTACTAGATATTGCCTCAAGGTATTTAAAGCAAAGCATATGTTTGGTCTTGTATTTGTTAAATACATCAGTGAACCAATGATTTGTCTATATAGAGTCACATCCACTAATTTTGAAGAGTCATCAACTAATAACTTCAAGTTGGAGTCCATCGGAGTGGCCATGGCTTTACACTCCAACATATCGAATCTTTTTCAGAATACCCATAGCATACTTACTTTGATTTATAAAGATTCCTTTTGGTTCTTGCCATACTTCTAGACGTAGGAAGTAGTGCATTAATCTGAGATCTTTCATCTCGAATTCTAAAGAAAGCTTCTTCTTGCATTCGATAATTTGTTTCTCATTTCCAGTCAGAAATAGATCATCTACATACAACAATAGTATAACAGGTTCATCATCCATAACTTTGAGATAAATATTAGGGTCAAATTTACTCTTGGTAAAGCCCATGCTTGTGAATAAATTGTCAATCCTTCCGTACCAAGCTCTGGGAGCTTGCTTCGATCCATATAAGGCCTTTTTCAGCTTGCATACATGTGTTCTCCCATCTTTAACTTCAAACCCTTGTGGTTGTTCTATGTACCCTTCTTCTTCAATCACACCATTCAGGAAAGTTGTTTTAACATCCATCTAGTGTAATTTCCATTTCATCATAGATGCAAGTGCCATGATAGTTCTAATTGAAGTGTACCTAGAAACTTGTGCAAATGTTTCTTCATAGTCAATTCCCTCTTTCTAAGAGAATCCTCTAACTACAAATCTTGCCTTATAATTTTCAATGCTACCATCTGCAACATGTTTTATCTTGAATATCCATTTGGAAGATACCACACTTTTATCTTTTGGTTTGGGAACTATATCCCAAACATCATTTTTCATTATTGATTGGTATTCTTCTGTCATTGCTTCTACCCACTCTTTCTTCTGAGCTGCCTCTTCATAGCTAGTAGGTTGTTTATCCACAAGATCACACATCAAAGCCACATAGTTGGATACTAGCTTTGGTTTCTTTCTTTCTCTAGGGGAGCCTTCAGGAGCTCCATATTTTTCAACTCCTTGAATAATGTCTCTAGCCCATGCTAGCCTTCTTTTTCTAGACAAATTTGTAGTGGAGGGTTCTTGTGGTTCTAACATGTCATGGTCCTCTAGTGTATCATCTTCAGGGATGGGTACAACTTCTGTGATTCTAGGAGGTGTCTCTTCTTCATAGAATTCTTCAAGTTGTCACTTCCTAGATTTCTTGAGAGCTGCTTCTTCATCAAATGTCACATCTCTACTTATTTCCATATGATGAAAACCTCATATGTAAATTCTGAAAGCTTTGGATGATTCACAATATCCAACAAATATTCCCTTCTTACCAAAAGGATCCAACTTGGTTCTCTTTTCTTTTGGAATGTGAATGTACACTGGAAATCCAAATGTTTTGAGATGACTTACCTCAGGCTTCTTTCTTGTGAACACTTCTTCTGGAGTCTTGAATTCGAGAGCACTATGGGATAGTCTATTTTGTACATAGATTGCTGTCGTAGCTACTTCAGCCCATAGATACATGGGTAGATATTGGTCATGTATCATAGTCTTTACAGCTTCCATGATAGTTCTATTCTTTATTTCAGCAACCCCATTTTGTTGGGGATTGTAGGGAGTGGTTAATTCCCTCTTGATTCCAGCTTCCTTACAAAAGTATTCAAAGTCCTTTGAACTATATTCTCCACCATTATCTATTCTGAGAATCTTGATTTTATTTTATGAGTGATTTTCTATCAAGGCCTTGAACTCTTTGAATTTTCCAAAGACTTCATTCTTCCCTTTTAGAAAGTATATCCAAGTCTTTCTTGAATATTCATCAATGAATGTGAGATAGTATTCAAACCCAATTAGGGATGTGGTGGGAATTGGTCCACATACATCTGAATGTATTAATTACAGAATGTTCTTAGTCTTTGTTTCACTCTTTGGAAAAGGGTTCTTGACATTCTTCCCTTTTTCCCATCCTTTGCATGTGCCATTATGATCAACTCTCAAGTCTGGTAATCCTACGACTACCTTGCTCACATAGGGTAGCGACCTGTAGTTAATGTGAGCAAGCCTTCTATGCCATAGCTCATTGGGGCTAGTGGTTTCATGGACAAGAGAAACTTCTGGGTGACCCTTGAGTTTCTAAAGACCTTCTTCTTCTTCACCAATAACAATTGCATCCTCATTTGATTTTCCTTTGGGCCATATAAGTACTTGTCCATCAATAAATGCAATTCTAAAGCCTTTCTTATCTAGAGCTGAGATAGAAAATAGGTTCTTCTTTAAACCTGGTACATATAAAATTTCTTTCATCTTTAAAGGTGTTCTAGAATCAAGCTTGTAGCTTGCTTCACCAATTCCCTTGATGGGGTATTGGTAATCATATCCTAGAGATACCTTTTGTGGAGAAGTCTTTTCTTCAAGTCTTGAGAGAGTTTTCTTTTGACCTGTCATGTGCTTTGAAGCACCACTATCAATGAGCCATGTATTTTCTCTGGGTGACACAGATCCAGAGAGTGCAGAAAATAGGACATATTCTTCTAGGTCTTCTTTCTTTACTTTAGATGTTTTCCTTCGAGGCCTTTCGTCTTCTTCTTATTCTTCTTCTTCTTCTTCTCCACTATCATATTCTACCATATGTGCATGCTGTCTTTTGTGAGCAAACTTCTTCTTCTTTGCTGGTAAAGTACAGTTTCTAGCAAAGTGTCCTAGTTTAAGACAATTGTAACATTGGACTGTGAAGATGCCTCTTTCTAAGTTTGTTCCTTCTCTCCTTTTGAAGCTATGAGAGGGTTGAGACTTATTGTGGTCCACTTTCTTGAAGTGACCCTTTCTTCCTCTTTTGGTGTGTGTAGCCAAGGCTTGGTCATCCTCCTTAAGAAGGGCTTCTCTGTTGGCTACCCTAGCTTCTTCTTGAACACAATCCTTCCATACTACATCAAAATTCATACTTTCTTTTCTGGCACACATGGTTTGTATAAATGACTCCCAAGGTCTAGTGAGACCATTTAGAGCAGTCATCACAAGTTCATCTTCATCAAGAGTATCTCCAATGGAATCTAGTTGTTCCTTGATTTGAGAAACTCTTGAGAAATAGTCTTGAATGGATTCTCCTTTGTGCATCTTGGTACTCTTTAACTGAGTTCTTAGGTTTATCTTTCTATTGATGTTCTTCCCTTCATACATTCTTCCTAGGGCATCATACATTTCCTTTGGGGTCTTCTTGGATGCCACTTGGGGAATCAAGTGGTCCTTGATAGAATCAGAAATGATTCTCTTTTCCCTAATTATATCCTTCCTATACTTTTCTTTGGCTTCATCTTCAGTGGGTTTTGCAACTTCATCCTTGATATATTGAGCAAGATCATTCTCTTCAAGAATGAGACCAATTCTGTATTTCCATGCCCAAAAATTCTCTATGCTTTCTAGCTTGTCTTCAAGCTTAGTGCTTGGAGCCATCTTCTCTTGGGGGAGTCCAAGAGATTGGAGTTTCAAGAGATAGAGTAACACTTACCAGGAGATGTGCTTCTTCAACCTTTTGCTTTCTAGATCTGTAACAGAATTTTTTGTTTATCACACTTTTGGTCAAACTAGGGTTTGACTTTCCTAAAGTTCTACCCAACCAAAAATACCGATCTAGGGCTCAAAACTTTGATTTTGAGAAGGGCTATTCAACCATGCAACCAGAATCCAAAAATACTAACTTTTGCAGAAACCCTAATTTTTTTACGGGGGGGAGAGAGAGAGATAATTTTGCCTTGTGAAAGATGTTCTAGTCAGGCTAGATTTGATACCATGTTAATTTTAAACTAATTTGACTAGCAAGATCACTAAAAGAAACATAATCACAAGATAGACAAAGATTTTACCCTGGGAAACCCTCATTGGGTAGAAAACCCAGCAAAGCTTTCCTCAATAAGATGATCAACCAAAATACAAGATGTGCTCCAAGACTTGACATCGTTCTCTACCTCCTATGGAGACCTCTCAAACACAAGTGCGCTACTTTTCGATCTATGCAAGTGTGTGATAAGTGAGGAGCATTCTTCTCTACTTATACTAGTTTCTCGACTGACTATTTCCCTTATGGGGCCGACCTCTCCCAATGAAGTCTAATAACCCCTAATTAATTAACTCAGGGCCGACCCCCACATGGTGGATCTAATAACCCTGGTTAGCACAATTCATTAGAGGAATAAACATCTCTGGATACATGATAGGATCACCTCGGAGGGATGAAACATCTCCGAAATAATAAAGTACAAATATAATATTCTTAGAAGTTACAATATTCAACAGATCAGCCCCTAACTGGATAGTTAGTAGCTGAGAAGCTGACAAGAGACTTCGAGTTAGCCTCGACTTTCGGGGGAGCCAGAAAATTGCATACTGGATACTCTTACAGGGAATATACTGATCTAAGAGTACTACTTAAGGAGCTCACCATCGTAGATTTACCCTCACCTAACCAGTGGAAACTAATCAATAAGTATGGTAAAGCAAAGTTAAGAAACAAAGCATGAAGGGCTCAAAGGGTAGTAGCGAAGCACTATGCCAGCGGAAACCTTTCAGCTAGAGTAGAGGCAGCAAGCTGGAGTTGTTATCTCTCTGTTTTGTTTTTTGTTCAAGTAGTTGGTCATATAGTAAAATAGGCTAGTAAATGAAAAAAATGGTTAGGCCTATACCGCCTGTGTCTGTTTTGAAATTGTAACGGTGAAAATATGCCTTGGTTAGCTGTCAATTAGGTGTCAAGTAATTGCAATTGTTTTCTATTTAGGAGAGAGCCGAGCCTAGAGCTCGAGGGGCATCTATAAATTCATTTGTAATTGAAGACATACAGGTTGAAATTTTTTTGTATTTTTCTGTAAGACGCTTATGAGCTATTTTGAATAAATTATTGTAGAGCCGAGCTGATGTTTTTTTTCAGGGATTCTTGTGTAATTGGTCCCGTAGTCTGTTCTTTCTTCTTCTCCTGTGAATTGTGTAGCTTTCATTGTTATTTACAGTCTGTAATATCTCTTCATACTTGGTACAATGTTATAGTTAAGCAGAATTCATACAAATTATGCTCTGTTTATCTCATTCCAAGTATTTCACAAATGTTTTCTACTAAAGTTGGTACATGATTCATTATCATATGCCTTGTATCGATGGAGTTTTTCTTTCTCTTTTGTTTCACCAATTAAAATCACTTCGACAGAAGCTGTTCGCTACCATGCCCCTGTTTAAATGCATTCGCAAAGCATTTGTAAATAAATGTTCATAGTTTGTTTGATGTGACTCCATTTCCCAATAGAGATTCATGTGTTTCAATCAAACAATGTTTAAACTATTCTGTTCTAGTGGAAATCTGATCTTCTGTGGATGTTGTAATTGAATATCTTGAATGATGAATGCTGATGTACATTTTCATTGTTGACGCCTTTGATTATTTCTAGTTTTCATGAGTTTATAGAGAGAGCCCTCTCTATTTGTGTTGGGCTAGTAGCACAAGCTAAAGATTTGTTAGTGGTTACCCCGAATTGCCTTCTCTCACAACCTTGGGGGTTAATTTGGGTGTTAACAGAGGTGATGGATCTAGAGACTCTAAACCCCTTGTTGACAGAGCTGCTGAGAAGGTAATTAGCTCGAGAAATCTCTCGTGTATTGTTATACGCTTCAATTAAATGATCATGGTAAAGCTATCAACATTTTTGGAAAATTAATGTTGATTCAGTGTAGTGATGTATATGTTGTTTTAACCATGTTGATATCCAGATATATTTGTTCCAATTCTGAGGATCGATCCAATATTTTATGAGTATTGTGTTGCTAAAGAAGAGAGAGCTCTTGCACAAATGAGTGATTCTAAGAATGGTGCAGCCAGTATAAGCAATACAACATCTCGACAAGGTAACAATTTGCAAAAAGGGTGCTTCTCAACAGCAAACAAATTATCAAATTCCATCCTCTGCACTCTATCAAATACCTCTGAGGATTTTCAATATTTCCCCCAAAACGCACCGTCTCCACCTAATGATCCAAAGGTAAATTTGTTGGCATTTAAAACATACAGATGGCAAATCTCGGTGAAATTCTTCCATGCTAAAAAGGCTGGAGGGAAGCTACAGGATTTTGAGGACTCATGACAAGTGGCAAGGTATACAAGGAAAAGATCAACTTTAGCAGTAAAGAAGGATATCCCATATTTAAAGGAATACCAAAATTAGTATCAATTTCGCATCTAAAGATAGGTGGTCAAATGATGGATATTTATAAATCTCTTCCTAATTTCAACCAATGGTTAAAGGATTGATTTCAAATCTCCAGGAAAAAAATTTCATTAGACAAGCCACTTACCACTGATTCCCAGGCAAGGTTTTTTTCATTTTGAGGCAAATAAGGAGTAGTAAAATATTCTCAGGAATCGAACCAGCATTCAAAGGATCTGCTGGGAGTTGAATAGAGCATTTTCAAATGTAATTTATTTCTAGGTAGATTCAAGTCTGAGATTTTTTAGAATAGCTTGGTCATTGTATTTGTCTATTTAAAAAAAACTTATCATTATGAAGAAGGAGAGATTTCCAGCCAAGGGATGATACTGTATTGGCAGAAGCATGTATTACATTTCCTAGTTTATTATAGCTGTTTTTAAATGATTTTGATCATATGAGCCTATTCTGTTTTAATAACTCTGTTACATGTTAGCATTATTTTGTCTATGTGTGGTCTTATCAATCCATGCCATGATTCTCTTGATTAATATGCAATTAACTTTAATTCTTGAATACAGAACTTGATTCACTTCTTTCACAAAGTTATGCTCGTAGCTCTGTCTTATTAATATCCATGATAGTGATACATTTCCTGTTGTTCAATATCTTTAAACCTATCTTGATCTTTGTCCAATTTCTACCTTGTTTATAACTATCATTCTTATCTTTTACATAATGTTAAGATTCACTAGCCATGCTCCTTATGCAGTTAAGGTGCATCTTTTAGTGATAACAGGATGGACAAGTTGTATATGGTATTTGATGAAGAATTGCATGGAAATAGAGAAATACCATTATATTTCATGCAGAAGTTGTATGCTAAATTTATTCTTCATAAGGATGTCAATTACTTTGACATTTTAGAGTTATGAGAGGATGGGAGGAGGGATTCCCAGGATAGGAAACATGTGATCCAAAACATGTATCTTCCCTCCTCTCCCTAAAAATACCCCCTCGTATATATACTCCTACACCTATCCTATTGGATGACACACACTGGGGCATTGTTACGGTTGACCGAGACATTGGTTTGTCATGTGAATTTTGTTGACAACTAGATAGTTGCAGGCTCATATAAGGGGGTCAATCATCTTCAATTGGTGGTGGGGAGGAGTCACTAAGTGTATCTCATGATGATGAAAAGTCATTTGGTGGTGAGCCTTATCAACAATAGGAATCTAGTAGATGACATGCACATGATACTGAGTGCCATATGCTAACTGAACCTTGTGCATCTTGTGGTAGGATTTTATATGGTCCTTTGTCATAGTTTCCCATTGGTGGATTTTTCCAATGGGAAAGTTCATAAATTTTCAAATACTTTGTTATATTTTAAATTACTAATTTGATTTGTTTAAAAAACTATTACTTTATTAATTTTTTGACATTTTAAATTCACATGTTTAGCTGGTATCCAAGGGGATTCATCCACAACATCTTGGTCTCACTCAAGAGAGTAAAGTAAAGGAAACAATCAATGCTGCATATGATTTTGGTTCAACATCATTACATGTAATGAAAATATTTTTAATTTACCATCATTTACCATATTTATATTAAGGGAAGACAAAATATATTTAATTGGTGATGTAATATATTTTATGCAAGGTTTTAGAGAGTTTGTTTTCAATTTGCACCGGATGCTACTGTAGAACCTCAACGGGATGAGTAAGTAAAGTTTGATGGATTTCTGAGCGCATCATTATTATTTTTTAATATTCAATATCTAAGTTATTTGATTGACTCTTGTTTATGGGTATGTGTTTTTGATACATTATGGACAGGTTCATATTACACACAGACAACCATCTTTAGTTACCATGGCATCTGTTGATGTGGACTTAGAGTAGCCTATGACAACAAACATAGGCATTCCGTCCCCATCCATACATAAGGTAAATGTATCCCCCGCTCTCAAACAAGAGGTAAACATAAGTACACGAATTTATTTATCAAATATTTATGTATATGAGTGTTATGTTTATTAAATTCTCATGATATTGTAGCCTACAGTTGAATAGTTTGTTCAAGAGACTCATTCAGCATAGAGTCTTAGGGAGTTTGTTGTTATTGACTCACTGTGGGATGTCTTGCAAGATCTTGTCTTGCAGCAAGATGCTCGATCGATAGCTTCACCTCGTGTGACACCAATTGCGAGAATCTGCACATATTCACATTCGATAAGTATAAATGTTAGTCAATTGCAATTTTAATGTGTACATGAACGTGTTTTTTTATAAATGTCAAACAATTGTTAAATGGTGTTTTGCATGTAGAGTCCTAAAATACTCACTGATCCTCGGTGAAAGAGTTTACTATCTTCCTTGTTCTTAGGAAGAGGAATATTGATTTTTCAGAGGAATATGGAAGTGCCAAGGAAAATGGGGATAAATGAATTTTAAATGAATGTATATTTGTAGTTTGTTCAGGACATTTGTGTTATTTTTGTAGTATGAGATTCAAATGTACACTCATTTTCTACTTGGGCACAAATTTCCATTATGTACTATGGGCATGATGTGTCATTTTGTAATACATAAATATTTTATTTAATCTTATGCTTTTAATACACATGCTTGAGTTTGAATGGTGTGAATAGAAAACCTATGAGGCATGCAATAGAGCTCAGTTGTACTATATTTTCCAAGTGATATTCATCTAAAATTCAATAGATAAAGTATGAGAACTTGCATCTGCTACAACAATAAAAAGTAATAAATAGGTAACTATTCCTAATAGTAGTTAATAATATTAAAATATAGTTTATGAAGAGAAGTGTCTCTTCAATATGTGATGGCCAAGCCATATTTAAGGCAACCGTATCCTTTGTAATTTATCCATTATCGATTATATATTATTATTTTATCAAATGGAGTTATTTTCCATTGGAGGATTATTCGCTTGAATAATCACTGAGTATATCCGGACACGGATATAGCATTGGTATCAGAGCCAGATTGGCTAGATTCTGGCCTTTGGCCATCCTTTGGCTTTTAGCCATTACCCAGGGTTTCCCTGAATTTTGGTCTTTGACCATAATATCACAATAAATTCCTTCATACCTGGTCGTTGCCCACATACTCTCCACTTCGCTGCCCCGAGCCAAGTCCATCTTTTGTTTCCATCTCCTCCACACCCTCTCACTGCTCCCTCACTGCTACTCGCTCCCCATCCCAGTTCCACACGCCTCCCTTTCTCTGCAATCCCATCTCACATTCCATGTGCCTCGCTCCACTCGCCTCCCATTCTCCCCATGCCATCCCTGTGCTCCCTCACCATCGCCACGCTCCTCACTCCCCAATGCCTTACTCTTCCCTCTCCTGTGCGCTATAGCTTCCGTTCCACCACCACTCCACTCTGCTCACGCAACCACTCATCTCCACTTCCTATCTCCTGCCTGCCCCGCGCCTGTCTTCCCTACGTCCACCTCCTTCTCGTTGCCTCTGCGTCATCTCACCCTTCCTCTACATCCTGTGCACTCAACCTCTCCCTTCATCCCCACGTCTCCCCCTCCTCTCACTCTTCCCACATTTCCACGCCAACCTTCATCCTACCCCCTTCGCATTCCACGTTGCTGTCACCTCTCCTCCTCCTGTCATCACCATCTCCGTCTCTTCTCAACCCGCATCATCCTCACGATTTAGGGTTAAAACCCTATATTTTGACCATTTCAAAAATAATATTATAATATTATTACTATTATAATAGTTAAAGTTCAAAAAACAATTATAATCTTACATTATTATTAGTTTATTTAATAATAATTGTATTTATTATAATATATAATAATTGTTATGATTATTAAAAAATTATTATTATTATTATTATTGAAAAAAAAACATTATTATTTTCTCAATTAATAATTGTGTAAATCATTACAATTATTAAAAATAAAAAAATAAAAATAAAAAATCAATTATCGTCTAAGGAAGGTTCATCAAGAAGTCAAGACACATTAACGACAAGGACGACCAAGTTTAAGAAAGACTCATCAAAGAAATCAAAGAAGATCATTCCACTATCGAAGAAGACAAAAACCATGGAAGCCGATTTGTGAGAGAAATTAGAAGCCAAGTTAAAGCGCTATCGAAAAGACAATGAAGAATTACGAGACATTAATACACAATCAGAAATAAAGATTGAACTACATAAGATACAAGAACGGTTCAATGAACACACAATGTCCAACAAGAAAAATCACATAGAAAAATTATGTGCGCAAATCAAGGAATTAAAAGATGAAAGTGATTTCAATCAGAGGTTGAAAAATCAAGATATAAAGAAGGAAATAAATAATTACGAAGCAGAAATAATACACTTGAAAAAAATCATTAGCGAGAAAGATGAAGAACTAATGCAGTTACGACATTAATTAGAAAGTCAAGAATCAGAGGTCGGCCAGTGTCGACAACAGATAAAAGTTCTTCAACAACAAAATGACGACTCTAAAAAGACACATAAGTCAGAGATCGTGAAGAATAATAAAGCATTATCTAACAATGCTGAAGAAATTTTTAGACTAAGAAATCATAACAAGATACTAGTCACAAAAATTAAGAAGTTGAAAAATAGTCGGAAGATAGAACAATCTATGGACAACATTGAAGGGAAACTTCTAGACAAACAGAAAAGAAATAGTTGTATCAGAAGTCATAATGAAGATCTTAAGGAACAACTTAAGACATTTGAAGATGATAGAAAATCGCAAGTCGAATTGATTAAGAAGTTTCAAAATGATAATAAGCAGTTAGAAAACAAGTTGGAAAAGATACAAAACAAAAAATTAAATCCTCAAGAGATGAAAATACAACTTCCAACTCAGATCAATGCTCTAAAGGCGACATTCGTAAACGAAAATGATATCGCGAAAGTTCCCTATCGACACCCCAACCATAAAAACCGATATTTGAAAAAGTGGGAAATGTCGAAAGATAATGGTACTAATGTGATCAAATCTACCGACGACACAGCAGTAGGGAATCCCATCAGTCCACAACAAATCAATTTGGGATTTGTTTGATCCATCCACATATCGAAAGTTGTGCTCTACACTTAGCAGTTCATATCGACATGTTTCGGCGGCCACGGCATCGCAAAGAACAGTGCAACAAAATTATAAGGCTTTGAGGACAAAGCCTTTCTAAGATAGTGGCAATGCTACAACAATAAAAAGTAATAAATAGGTAACTATTCCTAATAGTAGTTAATAATATTAAAATATAGTTTATGAAGAGAAGTGTCTCTTCAATATGTGATGGCCAAGCCATATTTAAGGCAACCATATCCTTTGTAATTTATCCATTATCGATTATGTATTATTATTTTATCAAATGGAGTTATTTTCCATTGGAAGATTATTTGCTTGAATAATCATTGAGTATATCCGGACACGGATATAGCAGCATCCTTATTTATATCACTATATTCTTTGATTGAAACCCTATGGTTCCCTCTAATGGAGAGAATCAAATGACCCATTTAATTATCAAAATCAGACTTGTTAATGGCCCATACAACGTCTTGCAACAATAATATTCCATTATTTCTTTTAGCAATTGTATTCACTTTGCTAATGATGAAATAGATAAATTTTGATATCTAGTGGCCTCCTATAGTCATTGATCTCTTAAGGTTCTTATATTCACTTGGTAATAATAACTACGTTTATGGGCCTTAAGAGTGTTTATGTGAAAAGAGGACCAAGAGGATTGTTTATTTCATTTGTAATCTTATATGTTTTCATGGTTTTCATGATATGGTTAATTTAAGGATGTACTAAAATTAATTTATCTCTTGTCCTTACTTGTGGATTAATTACTATTATCCTCAAATGAAAACCATTACAAGAGGGGAAAATTATATATGTTGCAATCTTGATATAAAAGTAAAGAACTATTACATTTTTGGAAAACTTGAATTTCTCTTTAATTTTAATTTATTGGCCTTGAAAAATGCACCAAATTTAACATAAATTTTTTAAATTTATTATATCACATGCTAATATAGCCTATATAAACTAAACCTAGATTTGCCTACCCCATTAGACAACCCTAATCTACCCTAAACTATGACAACCTCAATTACTGTTAAATTAATGTAAGGTCAGAAGAAGACTCTCTCCAGTTTATAATAAAAGGTCTCCCCTCAGAAAGGATCACTAGGAGAATAGGAAAAGAAAAATACAAGCTTGATGATGGAGTAGAGTTCACCATCAGACATTCCAATAATACTTGCAAGGAGACTAGGATCAAAAGAGATCCTACTAAACAAACAAGATAAGTATTTGAATTTTCATATCTATCACATTGTTTAAATGATAGTATCCAATTGTATACACATTTATTTAGGATGTGTGTTAGGATGTTTGCAATGTTATGCATGTGATGGGTATATATCCTATGGTGCTATACAACATTCCATTGCTACTTATCTAGAGTGAAACCTCCTTGCTGGAATATTGGGAGTAGTGCACACTCTTAATAATGTCATGGTAGAGATGGAAGGCATCTAGAAAGTTACCATATGAATGTGGGATATGGATGAATGTTGTAGCATTGGATAAGATACTTTGACTTATGTTTTTATGCATATATTTGGAAACTATGAAATGTTTCTAACCATGCTATTGAACTTGAATTGTAGGAAGTATCGTACACGATCACCTACAAATGAAGAATGATGAGACTTGTTCCATAGAACACATGACAATGGTTCAACTATAAATAAGGCTGATAAGGAAGTCGACCATGACGAGATGTTACTCTAGCAACCAGACTCGTGGTGTGATCAAGATATTGAGAAATCATGTGTGCATATTGAAGAAGACTTCCTACGGGATAGAATAATGAGATCAAGGATCACCTAGAGTAATGAGACGTCAACCTTTGCTACAAGGTTGAAGATGAAAAACGCATAGATGGGTGCAAGAGAGAACTTGCAACAAAGTTTGAGATATTTGGTTGTCTAGTGTTTGTGCATATTCCAAAAGAGAAAAGAACCAAATTGGATCCTTCCGGAAAGAAAGGAATCTTTGTTGGGTATTGTAAGATATCCAAGGCCTTTAGGAACTAAATACAAGGATATCATCACATGGATATTAACAGAGATGTGACATTTGATGTAGATCTCAAGAGATCCAGAAAGTGCCAGCATGAAGAAGTATATGAAGAAGATATACCTCCTAGAGTTGCAGAGGTTGCACCCTCTCCCAATGATGAGACTCCGGAATATCATGATATGTTGGAACCCCAAGAACTAATATCCATGGATATATCTCACAAGAGAAAACCAGATTGGGCTCGAGAAATTATTCAGTATGTTGAGAAGTATGGAGCTCCAGAAGGATCCACAAGAGAAAGCAAGAGGCCAAATCCATTTTCCAGTTATGTGGCTTTCATATGTGATCTTGTAGATAAAGAACCTACCTGCTTCGAAGAGGCCATTCAAAAGAAAGAATGGGTAGAATCTATGACGGAAGAATACCAGTCAATAATGAAGAATGATGTGTGGGACATAGTTCCCAAACCAGAAGGTAAAAGCGTGGTATCTTCCAAATGGATATACAAGATAAAACATGTTGCGGATGGAAGTATTGAGAAATACAAAGCTAGGTTTGTGGCTCGAGGATTCTCACAAAAGGAAGGAATCAATTATGAGGAAACATTTGCTCCTATAGCAAGGTACACTTCTATCAAAGCCATCATGGCACTAGACGCCATGACGAAGTGGAAGTTACACCATATGGATGTGAAAATAGCTTTCCTAAATGGTGTTATTGAGGAGGATGTCTACATAGAATAGCCACAAGGTTTTGAGGTTGAAAACAAATCGATGCATGTATGCAAATTGAAGAAGGATCTGTATGGGTTGAAGCAAGCTCCAAGAGCTTGATATCGAAGGATTGAAAGTGTTTTGACGATATTGGGATTTACCAAGAGTAAACTTGGTCCTAACCTTTACTTCAAGGTTATGGATGATGAACCAATCATATTATTGCTATATGTGGATGACTTGTTCCTAACAGGTAGTGAGAAGAGAATCTTAGAGTGCAAAGAGAAGCTCGCTGCATAATTCGAGATGCAAGGCCTTGGCGTAATGCATTATTTTCTAGGTCTCGAGATATGGCAGAGCCTAGAGGGAATCTTCCTTAACCAAGGGAAGTATGCAATGAAAATATTGATAATATTTGATATGTTGGAGTGCAAAGACATGGACACACCCATGGATACCAACTTGCAGCTATTATTTGGTACTTCATCAGAATTAGTGGATGTGACTCTCTACATCAAGATTATTGGGTCGCTGATGTATCTGACAAATACAAGGCCATATATATGCTCTGTTGTAAACACCTTGAGTTAGTATCTGGTTGAGCCCAGACGGGTGCACATTGTAGCGGCAAAGCATGTGATGAGATACCTAAAAGGTACAATATATTATGGTATCTATTATTCTAGATATCATGAGTTCATATGGTATGGTTATACAGATTTCGATTGGGCTGGAAGTGTCTTCGATAGGAAGAGAACTTCAGGTGGATGTTATAGTCTGGGGTAAGTCATCATCTCATGGAAAAGCATGAAGCAATCCAGTTTGGCTCTCAACACTATAAAGGTAGAGTATATTGCAGCTTGTTTTGCGAGTTGTGAATCCATATGGATTCAGAAGTTGTTATCAACTTTGTTTGATCTAGAGTTGGATATCATGGTGATTCTATGTGATAACCAGAGTTGTGTAAAAAATGACATAGAACTATGTCTTCCATGAGAGGTCAAAACACATAGAAATGCAGTGATATGGTGCATAGGGGAGCTATAAAGCTCCAGTACGTGAGCATGGATGAGTAGGTTGCAGGTGTGTTGACTATGCCTCTCTCTCGAGTGAAGTTTGAGCACTTCCATGACAAGCTTGGTGTAGTCTATAAGGACTTCCCTCGCAAGGGGGAGTAGTGTTGATGATACTGTGGTGCAGTGGGATTGATCATCCCTAGATAGAGATTGTCTTAAATGTTGATCCTAAGTTGTTGTGGGTTCGATTGACCCTAGACAGAGATGTCTTAAATAATTTTGTTGGGTTCGATTGACGCTAGACAGAGATGTCTTAAATAATTTTGCTGGGTTCGATTGACCCTAGACAAAGATGTCCTAAATAATTGTGTTAAGTTCGATTGACCCTAGACAGAGATGTCTTAAATAATTGTGTTGGATTCGATTGACCCTAGACAGAGATTTCTTAAATAATTATTTTGGGTTCAATTGACCCTAGACAGAGATGTCTTAAAATAATTGTGTTGGGTTCGATTGACCCTAGACAGAGATGTCTTAAATAATTGTGTTGGGTTCGATTGACCCTAGACAGAGATGTCTTAAATAACTTTGTTGGGTTTGATTAACCCTAGATAGAGATGTCTTAAATAATTTTGTTCGGTTCAATTGAACCTAGACAGAGGTGTCTTCAATAATTGTGCTGGGTTCAATTATCCCTAGACAAAGATGTCTTAAATAATTGTGTTAGTTCTGATCATCCCTAGACAGAGGTGTCTTAAATGATTGTGTTGGGTCTGATCATCCCTAGATAGAGGTGTATTAAATTATTGTGGTGGGATTGATCATCCCTATATAGATATATCGAGTTCTGAAAGGAAGGATAGTCTTAAATGTTGATTTTGTGTTGGACTTAATCCTTGGTTCCGAAAGGAAGGATTGTCCATGATCCCTAGTTCCAAAAGGAAGGATCATATGTGTTCTACAAGTGATGTTCCAGTGCTGAAGATGATGATGCTCCAGTGTTGCAGGTGATGTTCCAGTGTTGAATACGAGGATGCTCCAATGGTGCAGGTGATGTTCCAATGCTGAAGATGAGGATGCTCCAGTATTGAATATGTTGATGTTGCAGTTCTGAATATGAGGATGCTCCAATACTGAAGATGATGATGTTAAAGAACTTCCAATGATTTATAGATGTATCAATGTTGATGATGATTCCCTCTTTTCTCCAATGATGTTGTGTAGAGTTACACATGCAGATGTTGTTGTCAGTAGAATACCCTTCTTGTTAAGGGGGAGTGTTAAATTAATGTAACTTCAAAGTATATTCTACTTGTACATTATTCTTGTAACTCCGTCGGGGATGTTTTACCTCCATTGGGTATGTAATTATTACATTTGGTCATGTAAAGGTCATGAGGTCAAAACTCCATTGTAAGTCGGGTCATCAGTACACAAGTAAATATAATATAAGTGGTAATTGAGTCTCTCTAGAGAAGTCAGCCCAGTTCGGATTACTGGGGCTGGCATAGCTGAGTTAAAGATTAGGTCAAAAGTAATGTATAAATAGAAGGAGAGACTCCTTAATTTATTCATTCACTCACTTGTGCAATTTGCATTAGTAGAGAGAGAGAGACATCTGCAAAGGAGAAGGAGGAGTAGCTGGAGTCCATAGTTTGGTCTTTTTGTCTCTCTTATTTGTGAGACATATTTTTGGGGAATTGTACTTGATCATCTATATTGAGGAAGTTCTTGCTGGGTTTTCTTCCCCTAGAGGGTTTCCCGGGGTATATTTTTTTGTGCTTTCTGATTATGTTTCTTTCAAAGATCCTGCTTATGCTGCTATTATGAATAATGTATTAAATGCTAATGAATTTGCAATATAGCCTATGGTATCATATATAATATTAACAATTACTACCTTAACCTCACCTACTAAACCTCCATAAAATAAACTCCAACCATACCTTGGCCTAAACCACTCTAATTTAATACTTTCTTACACTAAATTTAAACTACCATAACCTATGCTAACCTACCTTAACCCTAATCTATCCTATACACTACCATATCCTACCTTAAAGAACTCCATAATCCCTAGAGTAAAATTTCCTAATATAGCCTCAACATACATCATATATGTACTCCATTAGCATTAGCTTCCTAACCTAATATAGACTAAACTAGCCCAACCTCACATAGTAAACCTTTCTAACCTAGACTACGTTAATATAACCTTTTCTACACTAACCTAAACCACCTAACTCATCGTTAGCTTGATAAGACCAACATACCCAATTTAACCAGCAATACCTTGTCATACACCACTCTAATTCAATACTAGCTTACACTAAACTTAAACTAGCATAACCTATCCTAGCCTACCATGTAAACCTGGGATAGCCTGGAATCCTAGCCTAGCCAAGAAACCCTAGTTTGTATTCTAAACCCTAGAAACCCTAGTATGTAGCCACAAAGATATCATTGAACAAACACTAATATCAAATAAAATGTCATCATTGACCAATATCTACTATCAAACATGCATACCTTTACAACTTTGCTTGATGTCATCCTTGACCAATATCTACTATCAAACATCCACACACTTGTACAACTTTTAAGGTCTGTCATCATTGCCAAATATATACTAGCAAACATTCATACTTTTACAACTCTAAATTGTTATCATTGAACAATATCTATTATCAAACATTCATACTTACATGACTCATCCAATGTCATCATTGACCAATCACTACTATCAAATGCACTATCACCATTGACCAATGTGTGAAACCCTAGTTTGTAGTCTAGCTCCTAGTTTGCAATGTTAACCTTAGTTTGTAGGTTAGGAAATAGTTTGTACAATCCCTAGTTTATTTTCTAACGCCTAGTTTGTAGCCTAAACCCTAGTTTGTGTTCTAAACAATAGAAACCCTACCTTGTAGGTGTTAATATCAAATGTGATGTCACCATTGACCAATATCTACTATCAAACATTCAAACCTTTACAACTAAATATATTTCTAGAAACCTAATTTAGAAATCTAATATAGCTCTAGAAAGTTAATTTAGAAACCTAGAAATGAAATATAGCCCTAGAAACCTAAATTAGAAACCTAGAAACCTAATCTATCCCTAGAAACCCTAGAAACCTAATCTAACCCTAGAAGCACTCATTTAACCCTAGAAATATAATTTGGAAACCTAGAAACCTAATCTAGAAATGTAGAATCCTAGAAACATAATATAGACCTAAAAACCCTATATGTCTTATTCCTTGCATAATTGTTGATGGGTCACTATATGTTTTCTTCATTGTAGGCTCACCAATTGGGATTCCTTAATGGACTTGGGTGCACATGTGTGAGAAGAAGGGTGCATGCATGAAATGATGAATGCACATGTGGAATTGGAGCATGCACATGCAATATTAGAGTGTGTGTGTGGGGAGCTAATGTATGTGTGTACATGTTTTAGAATTTGGTGTGTACAATGCCAATTGCACCAAATGTGTAAGTTGTCATGTCATTACTATTCATGTCATCATAATTAATATCATCATCCTTTCCATCATCATCCTCATCGTCATTTGGAATTAGCATCATCACCCTCATCCTCCCCATCCTCCCCATCCTCCTCATCATAATTTCCATCATCATCCTCATCCTCATTAGTATTGGCATTGGAATCCTATTGCACTAGGGGTGCCTTTTATTTGGTTGGATATGACACTAGATTTTTTCTAAGTGGAACACATGGAAATTATTGCACTTGGGGATCAAATTCCACAGAACCCACCATGAAAACCTCTAGTCAACCTAACCAAATTTTCCATGCCTTGATACATGTACCCACATTCGAATGCCCAGTGGTGGTTTTAGGCCTCGAAAGCAATTTGTCATTTTTCCTTGAATGGCTACATGGGATGACTTGCAAATGAAATTACAAAAACATTGTGCACTGGAACAAAAAACAGTCTATTCTAATGGATTATTAGCATCAAATTACAGGTAGGGTTCCCAATTCTTGTGATTCCTATGGTGGGAACTTTTTAGTTGGACAAGACACTAGGGTTTTTCTCAATGGAACACATGGAAACTCTTGCATTTGGGGGTCAAAATCCAAATCGGGAAGCATAACTAGGTTCAATTTACTCCCATTAATGTGTTTGGCCATTGTGGATTCAAAATGGTTGTATTATACCATATCATTACTATGAATCACACTTGGAAAAAGTTAACAACGATGAACAACCAGCAGCACCGCCTTTCTTGGTCCCATGATGCTGTAAAATTGGACTAATGTATAGCACCTACACTGTCAACCAGTAAATAACGTTAATAAGAAGGCCTGCTACGAGTGATTAATATAAATAAACAAGCATCAATTTTTTAATATAGTTTACCTGCAATATATGGTACTCGATATTCTCTCTTCAACGGGTCAGGATGTCCATATCAAACTCTTGATGACAATCTTTAGAACTTAACAAGAGTGGCAGTATTAACTATAGGTGGATAATGCAGTCTCAGAAGACAAAGGGAGTCGCAGAGTGACTTACCCTCACCCTCATCTCCTCTATCGTGCAAATTAACAAGAAGGAAACCATGTTGAGTTGTTTATGTCCAAACATGACCAATAGATCATGTATGACCCGATGGAAATCAAGTAAACTTAGGTACAATCATATCAATGGTTTCCCACGGTTGTTTCTAAACCAAATCAATGAAGGATCAATTCCTCGGGATTGATCACTAGTGTAGTTCTTGGCTAGCGTCGATTTGGTATGATCGATGGCTCAAAATGTTTACTCATTTAGTGCAGTAGCTCGAGATGTTAATCAAATTAGACCCCTCAAACCCTCGACTGGGCTACGTGTGTTGGAAAGCAATGACCAAGGTGGTTAATGGTACCTACATTAAACAGTAGTCATAATTCATATGTAAGTGTCATTCCTTCCAAACGTGACAACGATTATTAATGTATTATTTGATTGGAATGTGGTTTGGCATCACTTTTGTTTCAAGTCCCTTCCCTTAATCCTTTACATGACAACCCTTGCTGCTAGGGAGGTCGCGAGGCCTCTAGGATGTGCTAGTCATTTTCCAAATCAAGTGCATATTATATGTTTCAAAGGTTATGCAACATGATACTTTTCTTAGTTCGATATATATATATATATATATATATAAAGGTTAAGCAATTTAGTACCATTGGTATCTGATTATAAAAACAAACTCGGCAATCTATTCATCCAACATTGAACACAATGTAGGATTTGTATCTTACCTATTTATAAAAGATGATTGTATTAGTCTTTTAAAAATAATTTGTTTTTTTGCTATGATTTTTGGTGCATTACATTGTGGTATCAAAGCAAAGGTAAAAACACTTGACCTCATGGAGTCCACTTATAGAGTGCAAAAACTTAACTACGTATGTTATTTTGTTTCTTCTTAATTGGATAGAAGAAAGTTGTGTTATTAAAACTGGTGGAAAATGGTTGAACGACGATCCCCTACCCCGCCCATCTGGGTAGAACCAAATGAGGAAGAACGAAATCATAATAATAATAATAGTAACAACAGTCAAGCTGAACTTTTGCAAAGAGTAAGAGATTTACAGGAAAAACTCCAAACCTCTAAAATTGAGCATGAACGAGTAATGAGAACTCAAGAGGTTTTGAATGAGGATCTTTTGTTTAAATTAACTGAGATATCTAAGGATACAGGTAAAGCATGTAACAAAAAAGAAGCGTAAATATAAAAGAAATGATTCCTCTTCTGAACATTTTTCATCCAATGATAACTCTGTTGATAGTTAATCGAATGATTGCAACACTAGTACTGAGTATAAGGATGAAATAAATGGTGAACTTAATAAAATTAAACCTCCCATTTTTTATGGTGAATTAACAAATGGAGAAGAAGCCAAGGCTTGGTTATTGAGAATGAAAAAGTACTTTACAATGTATAATTATTCTAAATCATTGAAAGTGAAAATGGCCATATTTAATATAGTTGGAAATGTTGAAATCTGGTAGAAAGATTTAAAGAAGGCTAAAGGTATTGACAAATGAAAAGTAAGATGGAAATGGTTTGAGAAATAATTTAAGAAAGAATATCTTTTGGAATATTATTATGAAGGGAAAGAAAAAGAATTTTATGAATTAAGACTGGGTCAGATGTCAATGCATGAATTTTGTAGCAAGTTTCTATTATTACTAAGGTATGTACCCTACCTTATTGAAGAAAAACAAAAAATACAAAGATTCTTAAGCTGTTTACCAAGTTTTTATAAAGATAGACTAGAATTAGATAATCCAAAGACACTTTATGAAGCAATGAGAAAATATAAATTGTCTTATGATCAAACTAAGAATAAACATGAAAACCCAAAGAATTTTAAGAAAGAGAAGGGTATGATTTTAAAATAAGAGAGTTTAAGCCCTTTAATAAAAATAATAGTTTTTTTTTGTGCTAGGGGAATCAACAACTAGAGACTGGGCTGGTATTCACGTGACATGGGGTCCAAGGATCTAATCCCACTACCACTATACCCCTAGGTGCCCCACACACCCCGCAAGCATGGGACATGAGTAAAGCTGAGTGTGATTTGAACTGGTGACCTCCAATTTACAACATGTGACTTCATATCAAGTGAATCGCCAATGAGCTAGACTTGTGCGGGTTAATACAAACAATAGTTACCAAAAGAACACTTTTAAAGATAAAATACATCCAATCATATATGAATTTAAAGAGGATTCTGTTAATATATATGGTTGAGTTTGGTGAACCATGGTTGACTATGGTTAAATTTGGTTGACATAAGGGTTGACTTTAAAATCATATGGTTGATTATAGTTCCAATATAGTTGACTATTTTTTAGTTTGGTTTAATATGATTGATTATGGTTGACCATGGTTGACTTTTGCTAGATTTGGTTGACCATGGTTGTCTATGGTAGACTTTGTTTGACCATGGATAATAATGTCTTGCTATGTCTTGCGAAATTAACTATGGATGACTATGGTTAGCTACAATTGACCATGGTTGGTGATGGTTGACCATGGTTTCGTTTGACCATGGTTGACTTTGGTTGACTATGGATGACAATAGTTGACTATGGCTGACTTTGTTTGGCCATAATTGAGTGATGGTTGGACATTGTTCATTAAGGTTTCCCATGGTTGAATATGGTTGATCATGGTTCTTCCTCGTTGACTATGGTTAACCATAAATGTTCACAGGTGATTAGTTTAACATTAACATTAATAAAAATTTTTAATATAAAAAATATGGTTGATTAATATAGTTGATACTTTAGACTACACCTTGTTATTAGCATTAATGAAAACATTGTTAATATTTTACATTAATATGTATATTAGTTTTAATATCAACATTATATTATTAATATTGTTTTATACTAAAAGAACTCCTCATGCATTAATATTAACCTTAAACGTTAATATTATTCTATATTATTAAACATTGATCTTACTATTTTAAACACTTGTGTAATATAATTGTTAATATTTTGATTAATTTAGCATTAACATTAATACAATTGTTTAATACATTGATATAATTATTAATATTTTGATCAATTTAGAATTAACATTAGGGCCCTCGTATGAAGTTGAGGGACCCTTTTGGTGCAATTGTGCATTCACAAAATGCGCGAGAATTGTGAAAATCCAAAACACGCGAGCGTTACTTAAAAATAGGCATGGGTGGACTCCAACCCTGCCATGTCAATTGACATGTAGGCTAGGAGTCCAAAACGCACGCGCGTTATAGTTATACAAAACGTGCGTGCATTTTGGTTAATATAAACAAAGAAAATAATCCACGGATTGTGCAGATTGTTTTACACACTGTATCTTCAAAACCCGAACGCTCGAGCATTTTGTCTTGCCAAAAAATGCATTGGAGAAGCTCAACGTGGGAGATTTGCAAGCTCAATGAGGGGAATTTCATCTTGCACGGAGGATTGGAAAGGTAAGCATCCAAATCCTTGCCTCATTTCATCATTAAAAATATAATTTTTGATGTTGCCCTAAACTAGAAATCTTTGTAAATGAAATACCAAAACTAAAAATTATAAAATTTGTTAATTAACATATCTTAAATCCCTCCCTACTATCAATCCCTTAATGAATTTTACATCCACCCTGTTAGACACAATGGCTCACTTCAATATCATATTCATCCATGAACTATGTACCAATCACATGCCATTCATCAAGTAAACACATCAACACATTGCAGAAGAAACACAAGATATAATCTTTGTAATTTTTTAATTTTGTAATTTTGTCTCCATAATTTCCTCATCAAATAGGAAGCCAACTTGTCAATATTAAAATCAAATTTTAATTTGATTTCCATAAACACCTCATAAATTATAAATATATATATATGTATATATTTATTTCGACTTTCTTTTTCCCACCTAAACGTGGTCTTCATACCCACATCATCACCATTTTCTTTTGTTTCTAGCATGCCCACACTAGCTTGTAACTCATGCCCACAAGGGGCATATTTATGCCTTTGAACATGCCTGCAACTAGACCTTCTTCAATTTCCCGCATGGGGGTCTTTGGCATTCCTCCAAGATGCCCGCAGCTTCCACAAACATGCCCGCATATGCATCTTCAAGATGCCCGCATGTCACCTTGTCCACATGCTCGCATGTCCATCAAATTCATTCCTGGATGCCCGTAGATGCCATAAGGGATGCCCCCAATCTCCTTTCCAAGTTTCAACTTCAAGCTTCTTTGTTCACTTCATGCTTCTTTGTTCATGTCACTTGTTATCTCCAAGTCATCCTTGTCCAGGGTATTAGGACCAACTCCAAATGACCACAGTATGGGTCATTTGGCTCATTAGGAGTGCCAATGCCCATCACCTTGTCTTTTGTCTTATCTTTCCCATCCTTAACTAGTAAAAATACATATCTTTGCCACATCATCATGGTCTCTATGCTTGCATGGTCTCCACCCTTATGCCCACAAGGACCCATAATGTATGCATGCGATGGTCATATGAAATGATATTTATGTTTGCAATGTATTCATTCTTGCACAATGTTTGTACATTTTTCATTTTTGAGAGATGTCATTATAACACATGTATAAGTTTTTAGTTATTTGTTTTATTTTATTTTTTGATTGTAGTGATGACCATGGATGCACACTCATACATCCAAAGAGAAATTTAGAGGCTTAGAGAAATTTGAGCCTCAATTACTATTGTTGATGATAGACATATTATGTTTGCATCCAATTTGGATGCAATGATAGATACCTTTAGTAGGTATGATGGTGAACTGGAAGATATTGCCACATTTAGAGAAAGAAATAGGCAAGAATATCAGGATGGACTTAGCTACAAAGAAGTCAAGAAGTTGAAAATCTCAAAACAACATATATTTTACGTCTTTAGAGATCCACGGACGAGTGAAATCCCGGATGTAAAGAAAAGGCACATTTCTATCGAGTGGTGTACATATCAACCATTCATAGATAACTGGATCGACCGATGGTACATGGTGTTTGATGCACCACCACACAACAACAGGGAAATGCCCCTATATTTTTTGAGAAAGATGTACGCAAAATTTTTGTTGGGGAAGCATGTTAACTATTTTGATATCTTGGAGTACCAGGGCGATGGGATGGGGATGCCTCAGCGACGTCCCAATGCGAGGCATATAGATCCCAATCGCCCAATAGCTCAACCTCGTAGGAAGCTACCCAGGCCAGATGTGCCACCTACACATCCGTTGGCACTAGAGACACGAGAGTCCTTCCTACTGTTGGCACAGGCAGTTATTCACCATAGCACTTATCTTCAAGGAACGTACCGAGTGGGGCCATCAGAGCCACCATCTATGGGTGGAGTAGATCCGCCACCTATCGGTGGGGTAGAGCCACCACCTTCCAGTGGTGGAGGAGAATCTAGTAGTGGCCCTAGACCTTTACATCATGAGCACAGCCGAGAGTCGCACCCATGCACAGTATGCGGCCATCCTTGCTTTGGTCCTGCCCAAACAGATGATACCTTTACTGGATACTTTACACAGGTAATTAAGTGGTTAATAATTTAGTGTCATTTGTAAATTATTTTTGCTTACTATACACATATATATAGATTGCTAATATTTTTGATGATTTGAAAACTTGTAGTTGCTACAAGAAGGGCACGGGGTTGAAGACCTTTCCACCGATGATGCAGAGCATAGTCTACAAGCTCATGCACCAACACTTCCCGACGATGATGATGTTGTCATACTTTCAGTGACAACATCTCATGCTGAGGTAACTATTTCAACATGACATTATTTTAATACATGAGTAAATCCAATTAACAATTTATTGCCACTTGTAAATTGTTTTTCCTTACTATATACACATATATATATTGCTAATATTTTTAATGATTTTAAAACTTGTAGTTGCTACCAGAAGGGCATGAGGAGCAAGAGGCTCATGCAGCAGAACCTTCTGAGTTACAAGATGTTGTCATACCTTCATCGACAACATCTCACGCTGAGGTAACTATTTCAACATGACATTATTTTAATACATGTGTTAGTTTGTTATCACATGTTACTTAATTTATGTTACACGATTTAATATTTACAATTTTCTAAATTGTAGGTTGTAGATCCCCATCAAAGGGAAATGATTCCATCTAGTGATGTCCCCCCTACTGGGGAGACAAGCATTACACAACCCATAGGGATCTACGAGTGGAAGAACGTTTCTTAGATTTGAATGATGTATACAGTACATCAGTATGTATTTCACCATTATCATTTTGTTAATACATGGCATTTCATTGACCAATGCATTTCTAACTACGTTAGTATTGCTGATTGTAGCCACCAGCCTCTATACTTCATAGACTGTCAGCAGTTGAATCTCCTCATAGTCAAAATGTGCAAATGGCACAAGTGTATAAGAGAGACTCCACTCCTAGAAAGGGTGTGGATGTACTTTATAGCAGACACATGAGATATCCATCTACCCCTCACCTAACAAGGGCCATTGATGCTGCAGTTAGTGTCGCATCTGCAATAGGCACAAGTCATACAGAGGTAATTATTTCAACAATAACAATGCATATTATTTAACCATGTTACTATATTGTTTATTCATGCATGCCTAAGTATTTTCCCATTTGGTGATTGCAACCATTAGCGGCAGAAGTGCCTGACCCCTCTGCTCAATCGATGGTTCTGACCGGGTCTCCTCTTGTGGTGAGATGTTCATTAATGACCAAGTTTTTTTTATTCAATTTACCCAAACATGTTGATCAATGTTGAATTTTTGAATTAATTGAGATATGATATTTTATTTGCAGAGCACAACTATAGAGAGGCCTTCCATGAGCACACCACTCACATCTATACCCCATGAGGATTTGGTGAGTGTTTGTCATAAATAATTTGGCCATAAGTTAATTTTTTAAGTTTGTTAATGGTAGGGCATTAGTGCAGTTATTTGATAAAAATAATGATTTGTTTTTTACAGACTCCTAAGATGCAGAGCGATCCCAGGGAGAGGGTCGATATAGGAAAGTTGGGGAAAAACAAGCGAAAGATTGATTTTTGATGTTGCATAGTCTTGTTTATATGTATTTTGACATGTACATGTACACATTGTTGTACTTAGGGATACATGTACATTGAAAGGCCATTTGAGGGTAGACTACTTTGCCATATTTTGTATTACAAATATTCGACTATCAATGCATGATACAATATATTCCATATTTTCTCTTGAGTTTCCACTTGTGCGAGTGATGATTTATCTCTTCCACAAATTGATAAATTATGATATTGAAGTTTATATAATTACATTTTAAGCAATATTTATTCTCTTACATTTATTGCATTGATCAAGTAACATCTCGCCATTGTGTTATGAAAACATTATCTTAATGGAAAAAACTAATAATATCTTTCAACAGTTCAACGAACTTAGCAGATGCATGCTAATTTGATATCTAATCCAAATTTGTGTTTTTTGTGAACTCCAAGGATTCATCTTTGGATCATTAATATTGATACAATCAACACCTACAACCATCAGCCTATGTGTGTGTGCATCCTCATGTTATTGGATTACTAATCTTGTGCATCCATTTTCCACTCGTCATAATGCAAAAGTAATCATACAGAATGCATGGAAAATGAAATACCTAACTACTTTAATGATA
This sequence comes from Larix kaempferi, assembly GCA_027924585.1. Taxonomy (NCBI): domain Eukaryota; kingdom Viridiplantae; phylum Streptophyta; class Pinopsida; order Pinales; family Pinaceae; genus Larix; species Larix kaempferi. The sequence goes on along the minus strand of BSBM01002357.1, from coordinate 1,215,150 downwards.
TTCCTTGATAATGTTGTTTTGATGAAGGAAAATAAGATGTTCATGGTCCTATGTTTGTAAAAGGGGTGGATTATCCTCATATGAAAATGTATTTAAAATTGAATGTTCTTGATTGATACAAACGATGATGTAATGGTTGTTCATTGTGATTTGGAGTTGACCTTGCTTCAATTTATTATTTATTTATTTATTTTTAATTTCATATGCATGCCCACATCGTCACAAGTTTGGGCTTCCACACAAAATTTCAAGGGTTTAAAGAAGGGATCCATGGACCATCAAAATCAGTCATGTGCACCAAGCTACAATATGCCATATCATCATTGAAGTTCTTTAAAGGTATAATGGATTTACCATAATGAGTTAGGGCTTATCATGTTCATGGGATTCTTCAAATCTTCTAGGATTCAACAACATCATGACCAAAATTTGTAGCATGTAAAGGTTGAAAGACCACAAACATCACCAAATGTCCAAGGGACCAATTTCACCAAGACAAAGACTTCATTAAAGTCGTGAGCATGTTTGAAGGATTCTTCAAAATTTGTGCGGGCTTCATGACCCCATTAAGTCACAAATGACCACATAATGGGTCATTTGGCCCATTAGGTGTTCCAATGTATCCAATGCCTACAAATGTGCCTTGTCATCAATTTTTACTTATCATGATTGCTTGTCTTTAAGTCCTCCATGCTTACTACTTGCCAGTATGTCGCCGATGCTTTGTCATCAAGCTTTTGTCATCAATGCGTTGTCCATATTACAAAGCCATGTCACCATAATACTAATCAATGTCTCCAAACTTGTCCATTGTCTCTTACAACATCTTGCCATTGTACCATGTCCATTTTCCATGTCAACAACCTCTTGACCTTGGTCATGTCATCATACCCATGTCCAAATATAGTGGAACACTAAGGAGTTGTTAAATGATGTGGCACACTAAGGACATAGAAATATACCAAGGGTGCAGTGTGGTAGGTTTGATTGCCACTCTTTGAATGTCTAGTTCTAGAATCAAAATAATTTTTTTTTAAAGTTGACCCCCATGTGAAAAAATTGCACACTCCCTTACTGAGCAAAACCCTAGTTTTGAAAATGGACCTACAAGATGACACCTGGTCCATGAGACCGGAGGCGAGGGGCACTCCTAGCACTATCCCGATGTCCTTATTCCAATGGAGTCAACGTTTTTTTGATCTGATCCATGCTCATCATTCTATGGCTCGTTCTGTCTCGCATCTAAAAGCTCTTCAAGGACACCTATTGGATACCTATTGGGGGCATAGAATGACAGTCATGTAGCAAAACTGGGTTATGGGAAGTCCTACAAGTGTGTCTAGGAAGGTTCCATTTGGGAGCGCTAGCCATAAGTGCCTAGTGCATGATTTTGCGAAGTTGACCCCCGTGTGCGAAAATTGCACACTTCCTTACTGAGCAAAACCCTAGTTTCAAAAATGTACCTACAAGGTGACATTTGGGCCATGGAATTGGAGGATAGGGGGATCCCTAGCACTATCCTGATGTCCTGAATCCAACGGAGTCGACATTTTTTTGATCCAAGCCACGATCGTCATTCTATGGCTCATTCCGTCTCGCATCCAAAAGGCCTTTTGGGAGACCTGTTGGATACCTACAAGGGATATAGAATGACGATCGTGCAACAAAATGGGGTTCCAGGAAGTCCTACAAGTGTGTCTAGGAAGGCTCCAGCCGGGAATGCTAGCCATACATGCCCGGTGGATGATTTTGTGAAGTTGATCCGCGTGTGCAAAAATTGCACACTCCCTTACTAAGCAAAACCCTAGTTTCCAAACTGTACCTACAAGGTGACACGCGGGCCATGGGACTGGATGATAGGGGTAGCCCTATCACTATCCCGATGTCCTGAATCCAACAAAATCAATGATTTTTCTATCCGAGCCACGGTCGTCATTCTATGGCTTGTTCCATCTCATATCCGAAAGGCCTTCAAGGACACCTACTAGATACCTACTGATGGCATAGAGTGACGATCGTGCAACAAAACTGGGTTCCGGGGAGTCCTGCAACTGTGTCTAGGAAGGCTCCAGTTGAGAACTCTACCGATAAGTGCCTAGTGGATGATTTTTTCAAGTTGACCCCCATGTGCAAAAATTGCACACTCTGTTACTGAGCAAAATCCTAGTTTCCAAAATGTACCTACAAGGTGACACTTGGGCCATGGGATCGGAGGATAGGGACACCCCTAGCTTTATCCCAATGTCCTGAATCCAACGGAGTCAACGGTTTGTTGATCTGAGCCATGATAGTCATTCTATGGATCGTTCTGTCTCGCATCCAAAAGACCTTCAGGGACACCTGTTGGATACCTTTCGGGGGCATATAATGATGGTCTTGCAACAAAACTGGGTTCCGAGGAGTCTTGCAAGTGTGTCTAGAAAGGCTCTATCCAGGAACGCTAGCCATAAGTACCCGGTGGATGATTTTTCCAAGTTGACCCCCGTGTGCAAAAATTGCACACTCCCTTACTGAGCAAAACCCTAGTTTCCAAAATGTACCTATGAGGTGACACTTAGGCCATGGGACCAGAGGATAGGGGCACCCCTAGCACTACCTCGATGCCCTGAATCCAATGGAGTTGATGGTTTGTCGATCCGAGCTGCGGTCTTCATTCTATGGATCATTTTGTCTCGCATCAAAAAGTCCTTGAGGGACACTTGCTGGATACCTATCGAGGGCATAGAATGACAATCGTGCAAAAAAATAGGGTACCAGGGAGTCCTGCAATTTTGTCTAGGAAGGCTCCAGCTGGGAGTTCTAGCCATAAGTGCCCGGTGGATGATTTTGTGAAGTTGACCCCCATGTGCAAAAATTGCACACTCCCTTGCTGAGCAAAACCCTAGTTTCCAAAATGTACCTACAAGATGACACCTGAGCCATGGGACCAGAGGATAGGGGCACCCCTAGCACTATCCCGACGTCCTGAATCCAACAGAGTACACTTTGTCGATCTGAGCTATGATTGTTATTCTATGGCTTGTTCTGTCTTGCATCCAAAAGGCCTTCAGGGACACCAGTTGGATACCTACCGGGGGCATAGAATGACGCTCGTGCCACAAAACCAGGAAGGCTCCAGCCCGAAACGCTAGCCATAAGTGCCCGGTGGATGATTTTTCCATGTTGACCCCCATGTGCAAAAATTGCACACTCCCTTACTAAGCAGAACCCTAGTTTCCAAAATGTACCTACAAGGTGACACCTGGGCCATGGGAAAATTTTAAAAGGAGAAAACAAAAACAATATGTAATGAATGAGTATCTTGCAGTGTGATAAGTATGCATTTTAGGTTTCAGCGAATTCAAATATGACTCCGAGTCTCTTGCTTTGTGGCTCATTTACTGAGGTTTTTCATTTTACGTTGCATTTCTATTGGCTACGTACTTCAAAAAAGTGGTTCCAAATAGATGCATCAATGTGGAAGCTATGTTTGCCATCTTTGTCTCAAGTATGAGGAGGCATGGCCATATCAGGCTCTTTAGGAATTGAAACATAGTATGATACAATCCCTAGGTATTGAATTCAATTAAAATTTTATCCTCGTTGTGCTTTCTTAATGTGAAAATCCCCCCCCCCATTAAGAGTATTCTCAAGAAAAAATATCCTTTCCATGCCTATCCTAGTTTTATTATGCGGTGTGTAGTTCATGAAACCCTAGTTGGTTTGTAATTTGTAAGTGTAGCTTAGGCATATGGTTGAAACCCTAGTTTATGAAATGAATGCACAAAGAAGTCGTTGGGCCATGAGAAGGAGAGGGAGAGGGCCCCCTAGAGGTAATCGCACGCCAGGAAACCAACGGAGTCAACGGTTCGTCGATCCGACCTCTGGTTGTTGAGTTATGTTGAGTTGCAAGTTGCATGAAAATGTCATTCAGGGACACTTGGTGACTTTCGGTCCGGGAACGAGAAACAAAACGGAGTATGGGAAATGCCAATGTGGGAACACTACCAACACTGGCCCGGTGGAGGGTTTTGTAGAGTTGACCCACCAATGCGAGATTGCAGTGAAGGAAACTAAGCAAAACCCTAATTTACCAAATGAATGCACAATGAAGTCACTGGGCCATGAGAACACGAGGGAGAGGCCCTTAGAGGTAATATCACGCCAGGATACCAACGGCGTCGACGGTTTGTCGATCTGACCTCCAGTTTCCGAGTTATGTCAAGTTGCAAATCGCATGAAAATGTTGTTCACGGACACTTGGTGACTTTTGATCTAGGAGCAAAAAAGAAAATGGAGCAGCAAGATTGTGTGCCATTGGCTCCTGCAAGTGTGTATGGGAAATGCCAATGTGGGAACACTACCAACACTGGGTCGGTGGATGGTTTTGCAGAGTTGACCCACCAATGCGAGATTGCATTGAAGGAAATTGCGAAAAACCCTAGTTTATGAAATGAATGCACAATGAAGTCACTGGGCCATGAGAAGACGAGGGAGAGGCCCCCCTAGAGATAATTGCACGCCAGGAGACCAACGGAGTCGATGGTTCATCGATCCGACCTCTAGTTGCTTAGTTATGTCGAGTTGCAAGTCGCATGAAAATGTGGTCGAAACTAGCTTGATAGAGTCACAAGGGTATTATTTCTCAAATTCATTTAAGCGAGTTGAGTGGAGTATTTCGGTCTTTTTAGGACACAGACCAGCCAGTTGGTCGAGCCTGCTTGCACATCATCGATATCTCGGTCCAAAATTTATGTGATTTTAAACAGAGGAGCATGAGTGCCTTTGAACTAGGAAGAGGTAAAATGAGCTAGGTTGAGGGCAATACATGCGGTATTTTTTCACACAATGTAACAAAAAATGTTCGCGGGATTGGGTGGGATAACTCCCTCCAAACAATAGCCAGCACATATCTACAAAACAGGGTTAAGGGAGGGAAATTTTTTTTAAAACAAGTAATAATATTCACTTTATACAGAGTATAAATTATTGCTACGTGGAAGCTTCTCATAAATTGAGATCATATTGGCAGCCTCCCCTATTAATTTATATGATGTTGCAAGGTTTTTCTCTACGGTCCCAACAAGGAAGCCATTAAATAATTAATGTCGTTATTAAATGCAGGGTAAGCATCCCTATAATGCCATAAAGGAAAGAGTTCATCATTTAAAACATCAACATACCAGATGCTCAGTAAGGGAGTGTGTAGTTTTTGCACACGGTGGTCAACTTTGAAAAATCATCCACCAAGAACTTATGGCTAGCGTTCCCCTTCTAAAGGTATGCCAACACTCTTGTTAAAGCAATAGAATCTTACTAAACATTAGGAGAGATAGGCATTAATTCAATGCACAATTTTCATATCGTTATGGAATAAATGTATTGCAACTAATGGCATGTCCTTTCAATGCACAATTTTCATTTCGTGCCTCCAATTTCATTTAGGTCAAGTTTCAAAAGGAGAGATGGAAAATTCATCCTTGGGCATAATAACCAAACCAAGCAACAAAATTTAATAATGTAATTTTTGGAAAGTGTGTTTGGGATATACCGACATGAGCGCATTGTCCATAAACTCTCATGAAATTTTTTTATGAATTTGACCATCGTCCAAGTGGCTTGCGTATGAATCTACAGTTTAATTTTAATAATTCATGTCATGTCCTAGGGGTGCCCCTCTCCTCTGGTCTAACAGTTATATTTGTGTGGATGATGGATGGGAATCTTATGGTGAAAAATGGGATGGTGATGGTGACAACATGGGTAGGAAGAGCATGGTGGTGATGTTCATGGTGGCATGGTGATGGCGACAATGACCATGGGGATAGTGATAATGAGCATGAAGATCATGATGGTGCTAGTGAGCATGAAAATGGGCATGATGATGTAGATATTATGGCTTACTTAGATGGGAGAAAAAAACAAAGAAAACAAATCCATGACGAAACATGTGCAATTTATCAAGTTGTACCAATTCTATGCAATTTATCAATCTATGAAGCTATCAATGTATGGATGCAATAGTCAAAAGATTAATGTCAATACTCAATGATACCACGAAACAAACACATAGCATACAGGTACACCACATACCTATAACAAAGTACATGATAAAATATGCAAACCACATACTAGATTACTTGCCTATGGTCATTCGACTAGACCATCAGGATCACCTTGAATACCAATGGTTTCCTTTAACTTCTCGTGCTTGGAATAAGGCAATAAGTATCGTTCCTTTGACGAGTTCTTCCTTGGCATTGTTTGCAGCTAGAGGTCTGTGCCAATAACTAAGTTTGTATAATGGTATACAATCTCACTTGGTCTATAATCTTTATATGTATACCCTTTTCTATTTGCTGAGTGGGAAACTTGGTTCAAATATTCTCCCTTTATAACCATCGAACCAATCGGAAAATCAACTCCCTCAGAGTCCCACAATGGGACATTTAGGGTTTGCTTCCCCTCTAAGCAACGTGCTATCCAATAGTTAGTGCGCCATGGATTGCATCTCGGGGAAACCACTGTGCATATGTGCCCTGGAGAAAATATAGTTCCAACGTTTTAGTCAACTAATTAGACACAACTAGTTGTCAAAAATATAAAAAATATACACAACTAATTAGACACAACTAGTTGTCAAAAATATGAAAAATATACACAACTAATTAGACACAACTAGTTGTCAAAAATATAAAAATATTAATCGAACCTGGTTGTATGAGATCTGATATGTGGTCATAGTGTGGTGAAATACTTGATTGGTCCTCCTCCAACTGGGATAATTCTGTAGCTATCCATTGAATAATGGAGTGATCACATAGTCCCAGCTATCAACTCAATCCATGGATTCACATTCGTCCCATTAACCACTACTGCATGGAGAACAAAAACATGACAGTTTCCTTGTCCACATTTCAAGTATAGCATTGTCCGACGTTCTAACTTAATGAAATGCACGAGTTCCTTGGATGGTCTTGAACTCATATAACTGTGAATGATCTACATCCACCACCTCCCAAAAATATCTAACCACATGTGCTTTCCTGGTTGAGTGATCTTCCTTCCTTCTTTCTCCCTCCCCCATGACTGAAGCACACCATTCAACGATGGTTTTTGCATTTAGGATGATAGGTCCATCTGTGAACTTCATTTCTTGCCTCCGTAATGTAGTCTTTATGCACGCACTTGCTCCATCATGTTCATTTTTTCCATGCCTGGTCTCAAAATAGTTCCAAATATGTGGCACCTTGTGCCTTTTGTGGAGCATACACAACCATTGGAAGACATGGGCATTTTTGAATTGCCCTGGAGAACCGTCAGACCAAATCCAATGTTGTCCATCCATATACTGTTATCCTTCAAGTGATTGTAGAACATTTGAAAGCTGTGTTGTACAAAAGCCAAGTTGTGATACCTGTCATCACTTATATAGAAGTGATACTCCTTCAATATAACCCTATTGTCTTTAGTACTATCTGCCCCATGTCTATAGGTGATATAGACCATTAGGATGACCTAGTCCGAGTGATAGTATTGACTCTGAACCTCATTTTGCGGTTGAAGAGTGTAGTTTTCCGCAAAATTGACCACTGACAGGATAGTCCCGATAGGAAATGTATCCCTATACATTCTAAACTGTTCATCTTGCCAACAAGCCACATGCACATACTTTACATATTGTTTTGTATTTTCAAAGAATCCCCCCATGAAGTCGCAAACCCGTATCCGGTATATCAACAATAAATACAATAAATACATTATATCAATATATTGTTACATATGAAATTGCAATCTGAAGAAAAAATAGTATCCAATAGCTCATTACCAACCTGTGAAGTGACCAATTGTATTTTCTTCTTTCATTCCCTCCATGAATATCATGCATGACATATTTGAATGACTGCAAGTTCACCTCCTACCTACCAAGTTCATACTCATCCGTCACATGTATGAATTTTTAAAATAATGCAAATCCACCACACCCTGGGCATGTCCCATCTATCCAAGTTTTTTGATAAAATGTGCAATCGTTTGGCCTGCTACACAAAATGCTATGAATAAAGTCTCTAGATGGAATCGGTGGTAATGCAGCTGAACATTCCTGCACAAGAGTGTTATGCGATACACAAAAAAATATGTATATGTGTCATAATAGTAACCATACTCAATGTGGTATCAACAACAACATGTGTTACAAATTGTGTTTATTTTAACATACCATGGTTTGTATTTTTCAAAGGATCTTTGGCCCAAGTCAAGTTTGTTATGTTCATTCCTAAATATCTCATATAATTATGTTTGTGTCATATCAATAAAATGTTTAATGTGTGGCTCACGATCCTTTGAACCCTTTCTCAATTTTAATACATCTTTTTGGTTGGAAGAGGGTCTAGTGTTGTCATGCCAAAATGCTTGCACTAATCCCTTTATCGCATCAATGAGCTTCATATCAGAGCGTGGCAACCTGCCAATGAAGGCCCAAACATCTATTTGACCGTTTTCAAGTTGTTCTCTTCTAACACAATACCTACATTGTGTCTTCACATTCAAATTAGTAATTTTGGATGTAGGTTTAAGAAAATGAAGTGCGCTAGTGTTTTTGCTCACGACTGATTGAGACAACACACGACGAGCCGCATTGCGATCCTTTGAGCGATATTTCTTTCCAATTGTACTAAATGCATCTACTAAACTTTTAACAATATGAGAACTTGGTTCTAACTTTTTGGTCATCTTTATCTTTAACGTTCTTCTAACAACAACCATAGACCTAGATTTTAACAATGATAAAAATAATTTTCACTTGTCACCATCACATTTAGAATAAAAAAGTTTTCACGTATTTGTCGAGTTTGATAAGCAATAGCATGTTTAGACAACGTACCTTCAAGTGAACTAATGATATTTTCATCAACCTGTATACGTTTCGGAGTTCTTCGGCGTGCAATTGCTAATGGAGGTAAGGGTGTTGGAACTAGAGCATGTACAACATCACCAGGATACTCCGGCGTTTCAATAGGAGCCTCTTGTCTTTCATTCTCTTGGATGGTCTCCATAACATTTGCTTCTTCTGTTGTAAATCCTCCACTAAATGCCTCTCTAACTTCATCACTTGTATAACCACTACCCAACAATTCATTCACTACCATATTCTGAGGTTGACTTGATGTCGGAATTGAAATGTTGGGTGCTTTTTCATCAAATGTTGTTGAAATTGAGGGTCCCTCTAGTGAATTTCTTTGTGTTTCTTGAGGTGGATGGGTAGGAACAACCATGGCATCATCGACGGTTGGAATTGGATGAGTTTCCATGGAATGCCTTTGATTCCACATGTCCAATCTTTTCTTTTCTCTAACATCTTCCATGGTTTCTTGAGGCTTCTCTTTCCTTGCCGATTTCCTTTTTTGATTGTGTGAATTCCCCATGGCCACAATGAGCAATACTAAGAAAATCGATTCTAGAGGTTTGCTCAAGTATTAAAATATCCAAATTCTTTCTCAACTGTGAATATAGTTTCTTCAAGCTTGCTCAATTGTCAATATAGATACTACCTCAATTGTGAATATAGATTCATCAATCTAGCTCAAATGTGAAAGTAAAGTTTCTACCTCACTTGTGAATATAGAAAATACTTCATTTGTGAATATAGATTCTTCAAGCTTGCTCAATAGTGAATGTAGATTCTTCTTCAATTGTGTTCATATAGATTCATCAAGCTTGCTTGACATTGTGAATGTAGAATTCCCTTGAAGCTTGAAATTGTGAATGTAGTTCTCCTCTTGGAGCTTGAAATTGTGAATGTAGAATCCTCTTGAAGCTTGCTAACTGTGAATGTGGAATCCTCAATTCCAAATGCTACCTATAGAATCCTCTTCAAGCTTGTTGATTGTGAACATAGAGTGTCTTCAGCTTCCTTAATTGCCTTGAACCGTGATTGTGAAGTATCCTGTTGTATGGGAGACGGAAATAGGAAGAGAAAATGCGGGATTTCGGGTATAAACATTTTTTTGAGAATTTTTGCACAGACAAAATGCACACGCATTTTGTGCAGCCAAAACGCGCTCGCGTTATGGACAAACAAAACGTGCTCGTCTTTTGAGAATATTAAAAATAATCGTAGGCATTTAATATGTTTGGTGCATGGCCAAATAATGCCTACTTGCACAAAACAAGAGAGCGTTTCTTCATGCAAAAATGCACTAGCGTTATTGTAATCATCAAAACGTAATTTAATAGTTTCTATGGGTTAGGGGGTTAAATAGGGATTTGGTGTTAGGGGCTTAGGGATTAGAGATGGGTGGTGGTTAGTTAGGGGTAAGGGGCTAGGAGGGGGGTTGGCGAGGGGGGGAGAGAGAGAGATACTGTGAGAGAGAGAGAGAGAGAGAGAGAGAGAGAGAGAGGTGTAGAAACCAAGAAGAAAGGGTGAGAGAGGAGGGGTGATTTAGGGGTAAGGGGCTAGGAGGGGGAGAGAGAGAGAGAGAGACTAGGAGAGGGGGTTAGTAATGGTTGGGGGGGGAGGAGGGAGAGAGAGAGAGAGGAGAGGGTGTTATTTGTATGGAGTGAGAAAGAGAGATGGCAGGTGTGGTTAGAGGTAGGTGGAGGTGTAGGGAAGAGAGAGGGACTAAGAGAGCTCGGCTTAGTTAGGGCTAGGGAGAGGAGGGGAGAGAGATAGAGAGGAGGGGGTTCTGGGCTAGGGGGAGTAGCAGAGTGATAGAAAGATTATGATGGTTAGAGATGGGGAAGAGGTTAGGGAGAGGGAGAGGGGGTATGATGACGATCAATATCATGATGAAGATGATGATGATGATGAAGATGGTGATGATGATGATAATGAAGATGAAGATGATGATGATGATGATGATGATGATGATGGTCAATCACCAATCATCAATGGTGATGATGATGAGGATGATGATGAGGATGAGGATGAAGATGAGGATGAGGATGATGGTGATGAAGATGATGATGAAGATGGAGATGACAACGACGAGTATGATGATGATGATGATGATGGCGATGAAGATGATGATGATGACGATGAGGATGAGGATGAGGATGAGGATGATCAATCACCAATCATCAATGGTGATGATGATGATGAGGATGAGGATGATGATGATGGTGATGAAGATGACGATGATGATGCTGATGAAGATGATGATCAATATCATAATGAAGATAATGAAGATGATGATGATGATGACGACGGTGATGATGATGATGAATATGAAGATGATGATCATGATGATCAATCACCAATCATCAATGGTGATGATGATGAGGATGATGATGAGGATGAGGATGATGATGATGGTGATGAAGATGATGATGATGATGAAGATGGAGATGACGACGCTGATTATGATGATGATGATGGGGATGATGATGGTGATCAAGATGATGATGATGACGATGATGATGATGAGGAGGAGGAGGAGGAGGATGAGGATGATGATGATCAATCACGAATCATCAATGGTGATTATGATGAGGATGATGATGATGATGATGGTGATGGAGATGATGATGAGGATGTTGGTGATGAAGATGATGATGATAATGATTATGATGAAGATGAAGATGGATATGACAACGATGATGATGATGATGATGACGATGGTGATGAATATGATGATGACGATGACGAAGATGAAGATGATGATAATGATAAAGGGGGTGAATCCAAGTTGATGACGATGATGATGAAGATGAAGATAAAGATGATGGTGATGAAGATGATGATGGTGATGATGATGATGAAGACAATGATGATGATGATGAATATCATGATGAAGATGATGATGATGATGATGATGATGATGATGATGAAGATGATGATGATGATGATGATCAATCACCAATCATTAATCGTGATGATGATGAGGATGATGATGATGATGAGGACGAGGATGATGATGATGATGATGATGATGATGATGAAGATGGAGATGACGACGACGATGATGATGACGATGATGGTGATGAAGATGATGATGATGATAATGATGATGATGATGATAAAGGGGGTGAATCCAAGATGATGATGATGAAGATGAAGATGAAGATTATGGTGATGAAGATGATGATGGTGATGATGATAATGAAGACAATGATGATCATGGTGACGAGGATGATGGTGATGATGAAGACGACGATGATGATGATGAAGAAGATGATGATGAAGATGAAGGTGATGATGATGATGATGATGGTGATGATGATGATGAACAATCACCAATCATTAATGGTGATGATGAGGAGGATGATGAGGAGGAGGAGGATGAGGATGATGATGATGGTGATGAAGATGATGATGATGAGGAGGAGGAGGATGAGGATGAGGATGATGATGATGGTGATGAAGATGATCATGATGATGATGATCAATCACCAATCATTAATAGTGATGATGATGACCATGATGATGATGATGATGATGAGGATGAGGATAATGATGATGGTGATGAAGATGATGATGATGAAGATTATGATAATGATGAAGATCATTATTATTATTGATCACTAGAATTTTCACTAGTGAATTTGATCTATTTGATGGGTCTCTTCCATCAGTGACAACAGTGCTAGGTGCTTCAACTTGTACACATCGGCGTGCCTTTTTCTTGTATAAGCAGAATGTAGCAGGCAGAAGAAAAAATAGGAGAACAACTGCAGCCACGGATCCAACAATGGTTCCAACTGAGATTCGTGAAGATCTGCCTTTATTCACATCAACTGGCTTTGTGGAAGCATTTGACTTAGTACCATTTGTATTGGGTCCTAAACTGATCCTAGTGGGTGGTACTGGGGAGACCGGATTGCTTGGTATAGAACCATTTGGAGAGGCCACAGGAGGGCTAGATCTATTTGGAGATGGTGATGGAGGACTCTCAGAAGGTGGTGCCACAGAAGGGTTGACACGAGGAGGTGATGATGACTTGTCCATCAGAGGATTCCCAACAGTAAGCAATTTGACTTGTGCAGAGAATTTTCGAATAGGACTCAGGTTATTATTGCTCAAATCTAAAGTAATCAAAGACTTCAATTGGGTTAGACTGGATGGAATTGCACCTGAAAGCATATTGCCGCTCAACTTGATAACTTTGATGCTTATGGACACATGGTTGTTATGTTTTAATGGTTGCACATTTATATTAGACTTTTACATGTTTTATGTCGTTGTATGAGATATGGATATGTTGATGACACACGCACACACACAGATCGTCATTTATGGAAGTGACGCCAAATTGACAAGAGAAGGAGATATATTTCCATCGAGATTCCTATTGGGTAAATTGATAACAGAAACCGTGCCTGACTTGCATACGATACCCATCCAGTAATTACATGGGTTGTTTCCAGTCCAGGATCCTGCTAGAACAATTGGATAATTCAGGGAGGCTAAAAAGCTTAAAAGTGCAGTTACCTGTGGTGCGCAGCAATCTCCGGGGACAGACTGGCAGAAAGAATTCCCAGAGAAGGTGAAGCCACCCGCAGGAAGCTTCAAGTCAGGAATTGGTCCAGAGAGCTTGTTATTATCCAGAGTGAAATTTGTGAGCTGCACGGTCTCGAGGCTGGATGGGATTGGCCCAACTAGTTCATTGCCATTGAGCTTGATGTCTGTCAAAGAAACAGAATCGCTGAGGGAAGCCGGAATTGTTCCATTGAAGTTGTTTCCATGTAACCACAATTGTTTCAAAGACTGCATTGTGCCCACCACATCAATTGGACCTGACAGGGAAGGTGCAGCCTGGTTATTGAGCTGAAAAATCTGCATCCCAGACCCATTGAAAGTCAAGGGAATCGCTCCTGTGAGCCTGTTGTAAGCCAATTGCAGGACCGACAAAGAACTCATCTGCCCTAGAAAATCCGGTATAGGCCCAACAATATTACACTGACACAATGACAAGTTTTCCAGGTTGGCTGAATCTTGAAGGTCCAAGGGAAGACTCCATCCCTGTGTCGCATTCAGAGTGTTGTATTCCAAGGACAGGACTTGCAGACTCTTCAATCCCACAAAGAAATCTGTTGGAATAGTATCAAAATTGTTCATGCCCCGATACGCATATTGCAGATTTGACAGCCCATTGAAAGTGGGCAAGGGTCCTGAGAATGTGTTCCTCTGTAGCCCAATGTTAACCATTTCGGTGAGCTGGTTGAAATTGGAAGGCAGGGACCCTCCAGCCCAAGACACTGGACATAAATTAATAAGGGCATCAATAAGCTGATCAGGCTAAAATTTATTTAAAAGCAGAGATTTCAGCAGAATCTCTTCTTTCCAACTCCTTTATACTTTCTCTCAGCATCAACATCCTAAAAAACAAAACCTTATTCTAAAAGCACTTGCCTGGTCATTCAGGGAGGGTACCCAGATATCGTAACTGGCTGGATATCTCTTCAATAGATATATATATAATTTCCGCTTGTAAATAGCACTGCTAATATAAAAAGCTAGATCGACTGCTAGATCAATAGTTGGATCTGCTACTTAATCTGCTGCCAGTGAAGTACCTGGCATTGCGATTGAAGGATCTTAAACTACTCCGATCTCCCCTGCCCGAAAACAGGGTCTTTTTCATTCCTATTTATTCCCCTCAACTCGCTAGCTAGAAGGTAAGGTTAATGCCGCACGCAGTTATATTCTAACTATTAGTCTCCTCAGTACTCCTCATCAATAGTATGTAGCAGAAGGAGAACGCCTCTGGTAAAAGCAGGTTTCAGAATGGCCTTCTCTCTCACTCACACATTTAAGCAGGTTCTTTCGTGGGAAATAGGTGCAGCTGGTAGGCGTATGGAATTGGGGAGGAGGCATGCAGCATTCCACGTGCTATCCATGCAGTGTCAATTAAGTGGTTTCCATGCAGTGCTTTTCGATGCAGGTGGAGGAAACCACACACCACAATGAATCGCTGGAGGCCATGCAGGTGCTACAGTGCATGCAATAGCAAGCTGCTCGTTGTACGACCTGGTGCCAAGTGGAGTACCTGTTCAATATAATATGAATTATCCTAGAAAAGAGGCCAAATAAGGCATCGATTTTACTGATTGGGCATTAACTAATTTTTCATAAGAATTTTAGCTTAAAACTACTTAGAAAATGTGAGGATTAATACAAATTCCTGCGGAACGATTACAATAGTCCCTGCTACTGCTGGGCAGGGACTAATAATATGATTTAAAGGGATTCAGGTAAAGGGATTCCGGTAAAAGGATTTTGAGCTACTCTAAACATGTCCATTTTAACACACCTAATCTAAATTCTTCTTCTAATTTTACCAATATTATCCTTCCAAAGCTCCCAGTATTTAACGATATTGCTTTGGCCACCAACTTTACCCTAAAGCTCAAAAGCTTAGCCAGTGCACAGTAAACATTAGATTTCAATACGCCATGAACATTGGTTCCAATACTCTAAATCTAATGTTTACCCAATGCTGTTGGAGAACATTGGGCTCTCAACGAGTTTTTGAGAGCCCGGGCAGAGGAGATGGTTGGGGGAGGTCGTATGTGCTTTTTCATATTCGGTCGAACATCACGGGATCCAACAGACCAGGGTTTGATTGCCTTAAGCTGGGACTCGTTGGAAAGAAGTTTGAATGATTTGGTGTCTAAGGTACATTCACCGCGGATATTTTCGGTGTTTTTGCGGTTGAATTGAATTAATTTTAAACAAATTATTTAGACGTTGTATTGTTGCAGGGGTTGATCGAGGAGAACTCGTTCAATCTGGCTCTATTCGGTCCATGCAAGGAGGAAGTGAGGACTGAAATATCGAGAGCAGGATCATTTAAAATGCAAAGATTGGAGCTCCTAAAAAGATTGGAGATGTTCACCAAAGAGGAGATGGAACGCATGAGTGGCTCGCCCTCTGTAAAGGAAGCATACGGGAAAGAATTTGAAAAGCAAATGAGAGCAGCGATGGAGAGTCTCCTTAAACATCATTTCGGAGATGAAGTAATGGAGGGGCTATTCCAGAGATACGGAGAAACAATGGGGAAGAGAGTGACTACATTCATGGAGTATGGAGCGAAGGGAGGACTGCTGTCCATAGTCGTGGAGCGTAAATGAAAGTGGGTTCTAAATGTCAAAAAAAAAATCGCATTTTCTAGGCTGGTTGAAATTGTATATTCGAGGGCTGGTTGAAATTACAGTGAAACAAAAGAATGATAAGGTAACATTCATTAATATTCTTGCACAGGAAAGGACTGATAAGGTAACATTGGAAATGCGATTTGTAAATTCTTGCACAGGAATGTAAATGCGATTTGTAAATTGCAGGTACCTGTTTCTGGCTGGTGGGTGTTGTAGGTATGTTAAAGCGGCACGATGGTCTGCTTGTGTGCTCAGATAGCTGGTCTGCTTGTCTGCTGGATACCTCGTATGCGTCTGCTTGTGCTTGTTGTAGGAGATAATAGATCGTATCAGATAATAGATCCTATGATAGTGGAGCCTAGGATAGGATATAATAGCACTCTAGGAGTTAATTGAGGGGTTTGAGGTTTACAAATTGGGGTATTTCCAAGTGTATATTTATTTTTCATAGTGGAGGAATGATAGGATATATGTTACAAAATGAGGAATTGAAATGCACAATGTAACATTGGATCGTTAAATGAGGACAGTGGAGACCTATAAAAAGAGAATGGAGTTTAATTTTTTCAATTCTTGATAAAAAATACTAAATTTAATTCAATAAAAAATGCATATGAATTACTTTGTGGAATTTAAATCCTTAATACCCAAATTTTTGAAAAATATAAATTCATCCACCTCATCTTCACCCCCAATGTTGAAATAACACACCTATCTTAAAAAAGTTAAAATTATTTATTATAATTTCATATATAAAAATGACTACATTATTTAAATTTAAATGCTTAAAAATTATAGTAAATGAATTTGATAGCATTGGTAATCAATCTAAAAAAATTAACACTAATTTAATTAATTAAAATAACTATCGCTAAAAATAATTGTTAACCGGTTTGCCAAAACAAAACGTAATCATTCCCTAAGTTTTCATTCGAAGGTAAACCATGGAATATTAGCGGCCCCAAAGAACGTAGATCATTAAACGTAAAGTTTTAAATTCAGTGGCCGCAAGAAAAAATTCCTGAAATGGACGTAAAAGAATACAGGTTAAAAAATAGGCCAACTAAATTTGGAATTCAAAACAAATTAAACAATTACAATAAATATAAGATGCTGGCTGAGTTCTGAATATGATATTACCATCTCTTAATTGTAACCAAAATGAATACTTTGCAATTAAAAGAATCAATTATCATTTTTCTAACTCAACTAGTTAGTGTGATCATTATTTACGAGAAGAATTATATAGCATCGAGCCCTCCATTCATCGGGAATAATCACTTTCTGTGGAACAATAGGCAATCCATTCAAAGATTACTAACAGTTGGGTTTCTCCTTTGAGACAATCATATATCCTCATCATGGAAGATGAAACTCAGGAACAATTACTTAGGTAGAGAACTCCGGCTACACAGGCCCATTTAGTGCCCTAATCGAAGTTGACTAGATTAAACCTATTTTCATTTTGGTACGTAGATTTGCTAGACAAATTAAAAGAATTCTCCCACAAGCTATTGGATCGTTCATCAATCGAAACTTAATTAAAAGAACACTTCATACTCTAATCAAAGTTAATTAAAAGAACACTCCATCCTCCAAAATTTCATAGAATGAGCATGAACATAATAAAATAAAACAATGATTTTACAAGTATAATATAAAGAATATCATCATTCAGAAATGAATTTAGGTTGTAATTGAAAAGCATATATCATTCGAATTATATATTCCAGTTCTATATTGTTTTTAGAGAAAGCTATTCATGACCGATGAAATTCCAGGAACAAGAAGAACTAAAAACTAGATTACGTATTTGACTCTGTTTTCAAAACATCCACATATTGGCAAATTCATCCACGTTACAATCTCCTTCAAAAGCATCAATGTAATGAGCATCAAATGCTGGATTTGTTGGTATCTCTAGAAATTTTGAATCAAATAGTTCCAATTGTCTGCATCGGTCTGAATCTTCGAATTTTTTTGGGATAAAATCCATCAACCATTCAATTTCTTCATCCAGGTCGTATGATCCCGCAGAGAAAATATTATCCATTTCTTCTCCTCCTAACAAATTCGTACTGCCGTGCTCTGCAATATGCTCTTCTTGTTGTTCTTTTGCAATATGCTCTTCTTGCGGTTCTTCTGCAATATGCTCTTCTCGTTGTTCTCCTCCTCCACCCACAGATGTTCCATTCGCATCTTTTTCTGCAATGTATTCTGACATCAACAAACCATACTCTGAATCCATTTCCAGGCATACCTCCAACGACTCCATTGGCTCGACAATATTTAACGGTGGAATATCATTTACACAGTGGCTAAACCCTAGATTTGGGGCCATCACATCTTCACTAAAATTCTCCAAAAAGGTAAAAGGAACGAGCTGAGCTCCTGACTGACGATCATAAGGAGGAAAACAAGGTGTGCCATAAATATCTGACGATCCACCATTATGTGGTAACCACATTCCCAGGCTTCCATTGCTTCCTGAATTAATATTGCTGCATGGATTCACCAAACTACAACTGGATAAATTCCCTCCAAGAAAATGGGTTCCTGGCATATCTGTTCTTACAATCCGACAACTATCTGATGGTTGTATACGCAATCCATTTGAAGAATGTCCAGCTCCATATTGATCCAGTGAACTCATGTAAAGAGGAGAAGCAGCATCAAAGTTGCTTTGGCAGCTATTAGGCAGAATTGGAGATTTTGAAGGCCAGTGTGAAGAAGAGTTATAGAGCTTTCCTCCAAGAGTGAAGTACTTGTTACACCTTCTACAGATATATCTAGGCTGCAACTTCTTGCAGCGTCTCTTGTTATTCAGAAACCTAAACTTACAATATTCCGAGGATTTACACCTCGGACATATGACCTTCATCTTCCTGAAAATCTCCTCCATGTTTTGCTATAACGACTTGTAATGCAAAATTATTTGCAAATATGAAAAGCCTTAGAGCTCCTGATGCTCTCTATATATAAACAGGCGATTGTAGCTTTCTTTTGGCTTTCTGCTTAGCTTTATTTTACTTTCTATTTTGGTTTGTGAAAAGCACCTGCTATTTTCACCTCTCCCAAATTTAGAAACGCACCGGGAATGGGATCATCCATCTTCCTCATTGTCGCCGTAAATCGTGGTAATGAGCTTGACCAGCTATCGTTAATGATTCTGCCGTTGGATCGTGGGCGATTGAGATAGTGATGTCATTGTCATTAAC
Source organism: Larix kaempferi (assembly GCA_027924585.1). Taxonomy (NCBI): domain Eukaryota; kingdom Viridiplantae; phylum Streptophyta; class Pinopsida; order Pinales; family Pinaceae; genus Larix; species Larix kaempferi. The sequence continues at coordinate 1,195,855 of BSBM01002357.1, read as the reverse complement.
TTGTTTATCCATCAAGAACGCTGTCAATGGATGGCATCGGATGCCTCAATGCTTTCTGAAGGGCAATTTAGGTGTAAAAAAACATCTTTTAGTATTTATAAAATTTGCGAGGAACCTAACGGTTAGCAAGACCAAGCCTTTTATATATAGATTTGAATTTTTTCAAATTTGATATTTTGAAGACACAAAAAGCAAGAGCTTAATAGCTTTTATTTCTTTCTTTCCTGGAGTATAGAGCCTTTATACATATGAAAATTCACCCATATTAAATTAAAGAAAATAATTAGCATAAATAAGTTGTTAATTAATGAGGAAATGCAAAAGTTACTAATTATGAAAGAAAGGCATAAAATAGAACATAATAAATAAGATACGTGAACAAACAGTTATGATAAGATTAGTTGGTGTTTAGAACTAAGATTATGTGGTACTAGAAAGTATATGATTTAAATGGATATTTTTCTAGATTTTAGAATAATTGAAAATAATTAATTTTTCATCTTTTTGAAAAATAAAATTTAAATATTACAATACCTATGTATTAAACAATAAAAATATATTAAAATAAAACCCCGTATATTCTTACACCTATTTTCAACATTAAAATATGGTGAAAGATTTAGTAATGTAAAGTACACATCAAACTTAAAATTCCTAAATGTTAATGAGAATGAATTTTCATTAATGAATTCATATGTTTATAATATTATATTATTTTAAAAACTATAAATAAACATATTATATTATTTTAAAAGCTATAAAATTTTGTAAAATTGAAATTTGTAGATATTAATCATTAAATTTTTTTTGAAAATAAAATATGTATAACTAAATTAATCACCAAAATCATTTATTATAATACATTTTCATTGTGGATTTAAATTAAAATAGTTAAAATAATTATTTTCATAATAACATCTCTTACATCACACAATTTTAGATGATTTAGAGGTATTTATACTTATACTATTGAAAATAATGATTTGTTTTGCTTCTCACTTTAGAAAATGTAAGTATTAACAAAATCCTTAATACCATTAAAACAACCACTTATAGAAAACCCTTTAGTCTTTATAATGAAATTCGTTGACTAGGATTTGTAATGGTAAAAAGAATATATGCCTACAACTTAACTAATACAAATTAACTAATATGGATCAATAGGATATGCTTAATACATTATAAATGAAAAGTACATTTTAATACATTTAATTTTTATATAATTTATTTCAATAATATAAGATGTTTAATAATAAGACAAATTAATTAAATTTCTAAGTTAATTATTAATATCTTACATATTGAATTTTAATGAATGTTTATGTATATATCATCTTTCACTTATACAATTTTCAATTTTAGATTTACTTAATTACAAAAAATATTATGATAATTAATTGTTTTCTTATTTTAATAAAAAATAATATCTAAACAATTTTAATTTTAAAATTTTAATATTATTAACTTTATTTTTCATTAATAATTAATAATATATTTAATTATATTATATTTTTATTTTATAAAAATTTAATATCCAAATAACTTTTTGATTATCTAATAAACTTTTTTTATTATTAAAATCAAACATACTTCAATATCAAAACAACATTTTTTTCTTAAACGTTTTCACTTTCCTATAACCAAACAATTTGGGAAGTTTTATTGTGGAGCTTTATAAAGAAGTAAGAAAAGTATGTCCCATTTTTATTAGATAATATTTGACTTTGTAAAACATTGAAAAAACTATCAAACTTTGATGTGTATCTATTTCATTTTTATGTGTATCATTTTTTAATTTAATATTAATATTTTTTATAAATATATAAAATTTGAAATATGTTTTTACATTTCTAATTTTTCATATTTTTAATATATATTAATAAATAATATTATATTTATAAAATAATGTTGTTTTTAAAATTAAAATAAATTTAAAATTTTAATTTATATTAATAAATAATATTATATTTATAAAATAATGTTGTTTTTAAAATTAAAATAAATTTAAAATTTTAATTATAAAATTGTATATGGTCAAATAGATATTAAATCAATTTCATTATAAATTTATATTAATAATTTGTAATAAAATTATATTGCAATTATATTTTTGAATTTTTAGTTAAACAATTTTAACTTAAAAATTCATTTGATTATCTTCGTGTCACCATAAACATATCTATTTAGAGACAAGGCAATGAAAATATAGTTACATTTTTCATATCATCATGGACATATGTAAACATATATATTAACAGAGACCAAGCATTACTAGTCCAAGTTGTATAGATACCAAACTCGGTAATGAAACTTGAACTTTTACATATCAACAAAATTCAATAAAACATAGGCATAGACCATCTTCCAGCTATTCAACATCATAAACCAATAATTCTTATTCTTGAATCTTCTATCCACATGAGCATTCATATCCATGTAAAAACGGGGTACAGATGGCTATGTAACAACAATCATTTAGATGATGATCATGCTAAAAGAACCATAACCCATTAGAACTCATATATTTCCAAGAATATTGTGAAAGGGAGCATGCTAATAACAATTTGAGCAGTCATTTAAAGTTTTTGTTATATGCGAAACTCACCAAACTCCTTACTGCATAGTTGTTTTTGCTTTTGCAAGTTCATCTTCCCTATAATTTATTTCTTTATAAACATGCAAAATAGAAACTTCACCCGATAACGATTTTAATCTTAAGGCCTCTTGCATAAGTGATCCCAACAACAAATTGTGAATTCTATTATGTTTATTTACCCACTTAAATGGAATCTAAGAATCTCCAAAATTATTTAAACCATCAATACATTGTTCCGCAACCAACCATGGCTAAAGTCTTAGAGCACTCAACTCAGCAAAATTGTTTAAACCGTGACCAAGGTCTACGTAGAATTTGAACGAATGATGCTTAAATATGTAAAGGATACCACCATATCCACAACAACAAGGATCATCGTATGTTTCTCCATTGAAATAATCCCAAGGAACACTGAAATCAATCTCTTTGTTAACCACCCGTCGAACCAAAATCTTCTTCTTGTCCTAAGGAAAGTATATGAGAATGCCCAGGCTCAGAGAAGCACATTGAAAGGGAGGATAAACTTATCCTCAAAACAACTGGCATTTTTGGCAAACCAAATCCCTGTGATACCCCCAAAATATTTTTAATTGTTTTTGAATTATTAAATTTTGACAATTATTCTTTTATGTAAGAGTTATTTAAAACTCAAAAACTCAAGTGACACTTTGCACAACAAACTATTCTTATTTTTCTTATATACAAAACAAAAGAGCACTTCGAGAGTTTAGCTAAATCAGGGGACACCACATTGGAAAAAGAGAACATGGGTAAGCAAGCTAGAGATATCTATACCAATCAAATTCAATCTGAAACTCAGCAACCAAACAAGATCCTAAATCATAGGGATTTAAGGAGAGATTGTTGATCAGATTGGGATGGCATAAGGCCTGAGAAAAAAAAATATATAAGAGTGCACTGAGATAGCATGGGACGCCATGTTGTGCACAAAGGAACGAGTTGAGTGTTCTCTCTTTTCATAAGTCCATATGCTTGATACGAACTCTAGAAGAGAGTGTTGTGAGGAAGAAAGTGCTTGCGTTCTAGTGCATGGTGGTGATCCGGGGGTGGAGCTGGGAAAAAAACGAGTTGCCCTCTTCTATGGTTGGGAGGAGCTGACTCTCCAACTTGTTCTTCACACCATTTTCCAAGTAAGTATGATGTTATATGCTGAAAAATATGAATGTAAACACTTCCCTTCGTATTGTTTTCTGATTACGTATTTTAATTATGCGGCGGGTCATTGTGGCAATCTATTTAAGTTTTATATCTCGGTTGTAAACATAGTAAACGAAAGGGTTTTTTGTTGTCATTGAATTATGTTATATGCGATCAAATTTTGATTCAGTTTTTGTATTTTCCTTACAACTTAAGTAGTTTGTTATGACCGCGCCTATTTTGCTTATGATAATGATGGAGAAAAAAACATTTTTATTTCTGTTGGTCCCCATAAATAATAAGTTATATAATGATGAAGGACCTTTGGATAGACCTTATTATTGATACAACATTCGAGATATATTAAGTTATACTGTGAACTATGGTCAATTATGAATATGTATGTGCTTGCATATCTAAGGCATCGGCCCCGATGATCTTGGTAGCTTTGTGTAATTACAGAGATTACAGAGATATTATATCAAAACAACAAAAAAACTACTTGAAAGAATAATCCATACTCTCGTTCATATTCTGTAATTGAATCTAAATTTATGCAGTCACAAAAATCTTATAAACATCCTGGACAGTGCTAGATTATGTCCATTATAGTCTACTATTGAGTTAAAAATGTTGTACATGCTGTATGATCAAAGATCGCATGCATCTGGGTATGGAATCTTGTCAAGGTTAGAAGATAGATCGAGTTAGGTACTTGGATTTGTTGTACATGATGTAAGATAGCATGGATCTAGGTATGGAATCTAGTCAAGGTTAGAAGATAGTTCGAGTTAGGTATATCTTGTTTTAATCTACCAATTTGTGCGTATGACTTTCTAAACCTTTGCAAATCAAACCACATCCAAAATAAACTTAATGTCCTCTCCTTGACCGTGGATCCAATATGGTTATATAGTACTCTGTAAAACCATTCCAAATGGAAATTGATGGTCACAAGACGAACTGAGTCGATGTATGACTGTGGACAAAGAACCGAGTGTTTAAACCTTAATTGTATCCTTTTACTGTCCTTAACTCACTGCTTCCGCGTCCGAATGGAAGGTTAAAAAAAAACTAATTCGGTGGTTGTCAATCATGTGCCTTTTTGGGTTTGTCAAGACCTCCTTATTTAATAGTCCTAGCACTTCTTATCTTCATAAGATCCACTTTCATGAAGCACTGGCATAAACTATGGTTTCGAGAACTGGAGTTCTCCAAACGAAAAGGGTTACCTTAGTCATCTCTTGTCGAGAGTGATTGTAGATCTCCATAGTTTCATTTTCCTATTGTAAGGTAACTATTGGAGGCCTTATTGGGATAGGTAGCAGTATAAACGATCTATCCCCAGTTATTTACTCCCTTACCATTGTGTGTCTCCCTTTAGATCAGAAAGACCTTAGTTTAGATCTTGGAGAGACAAATAAATCTTCCTCCTTAGAACACACCTTTGTGCCCTGTGACATCCTGTTGCCACTTGCAGCGTCTACCTTGTTATTATCACAAATACTGCAGAGGCAAAAAATATTAAAATCCACATTGCAAAATGATTCGTTATTTTTAATTACAAAGAAATGGTGCATAATGAATAAACCTAAAATTCGGAGTTAAGGAGTATGAGCTATAAGTATTCGTAATATATATATATATATATATATATATATATATGAAAAATTTAAATAAGACATACGTTTTACATCATTAAGAAAAAGTTAGGCTAGTATATGATGGTCGAAAACAAAAGAAAAGTCCATGCATTGTATTTATCAAGAGTATATATATATATTCATACTATATGCTAAATATGGTTTGAATGAAAATGAATGAAAGAGATCCAAATTCGCAACTATGTTGAGAGCAATACAATAGAAGAAATTTATGGGAATTGATGGTTTGAAAAACATGGTTTTTTTCAAATTAAATGGGATGGAAATACTACTTATGAAAGTATGAGGGCACCAATATTAATTTTGGTAATCGCAATATAATTCATACATGATGTGTAATCAATGTAATCAATGTTGGATAAGACTATAACTAATAGATTTAGAAAATGGTTAGAACAAAGATGCATTATAAAATTGTGTTAGATGTTTCTTATATTGTAAAATATGGTTACAAGTATGTAGATATGAACTTTGATAGTGGTGTAAGTTAATCAAAATGATATATTCCATATGGATAAAAGGTCATGCACCTCTCCTATTTTCAAAAGAAGAAAAAAATATATGCATCATAATTTTACAGAATTGCATCGCATCTATGTATTGAGAAGAATGTTAAAAGTATAGTAGTTTTAATTGAAGTTTTTTTTATTTGTCAATTCTATTGTATTTTGGGGATGTTACATTGTGGTATCAGAGCCTGGTTTACAACACTAGCCTTATGGTGTTCACTAAGAATTATGAGAAAACTTATTTTGTTTAAATGTTGTTCTTCTTTCGTGTATAGAAGAAATATTGAGTTACTAAACTGGAGGAAGGAATGGATAGAAGACGATCCCCTACCCCACTTGTATGGTTTGAGCTTAATGATGAGAATAACAATGTGAATAATGAGATTTTGCAGACGGTAAAATATTTACAAACCGAATTAATGAAATTTAAAACTAAACATGAGAGGGTACTGAAAACCCAGGAAGACTTAAATGAAACCCTGCTATATAAACTGAATGAGAAAAATAATGATATGAATAAAAAGAAATTTAAACGAAAAAAATCATCCTCTCATTGTCCCTCTTCCGATGAAAGCCATAGCGAATCAGAATATTCCAGTGATAGCTCCGAGGACAGACATAGAAAGAAAAGAAAATATAAAGATGAACTAACATGAGAATTAAAAAAATTAAAGCCTCCTACATTTGACGACGAAGTAAAAAATGGAGAAGAAGCTGAGGCTTGGCTCTATGGGATGAAGAAGTACATAACTATGTACAAATATTCCAACGAGCTATGAAGGGGAAAATGGCCATCTTCAATCTAGTCAAAAAGGCTGAGATTTGGTAGCAAGACTTAAAAAGAGCAAAAATGATTAATGATAGAAAAGTAAGTTGGAACTGGTTTAAAAAGGAATTTAAAAGAGAATACCTCTCAAAGTATTTCTATGAAGGGAAAGCTAAGGAATTTTACGAACTAAGACTGGGATCCATGTCTATGCATGATTTTTGCACTAAATTTTTATCCTTGTTAAAATATGTGCCTTACCTAAACGAAAAAAAATCCTAAAATTCAGAGATTTCTAGGTTGCTTACCTAACTTTTATAAAGACAAACTAGAGTTTGTTGAACAAAAAACTTTGTATGAAGCAATGAGGAAGTCCATATTAACATATGATCAATCAAAGAGTAGGAATTAAAATCCTTTTAACTTCAAGAAAAGAGAGGGAATTAATTTTAAGAGAAAATAATTCAAACCTTTTAATAAACATAAAGGTTTTTAGAGAAATACTTTTAAATATAGACAACAAACAATAAGGACTGAATATAAACAACCCATGAGAACTGCTGAGTATAAAAATAATCTCTTTAATAAAAATAAAGAAGAACTAAAAAGAGAACCTCTGCAGTGTTGGGGGTGTGGGGAGAGTCATTTCTATCAGGACTGTCCTCATAAAAGAATAATCGTAATATCCACGCAGTCTGAGAAGAAGCCACAGTTGGAGAGGTTGATCGGAACATACCGCAGATTAGTGCCGCTTTGGACAATCATCAAGCTGATTATCAACCTTCCATGATCGAGGTATATGGTAAGATATTTGAAAGACCTATTTTTGTATTAATTGATTCAGGATCTACCTTAATTTATATTTCTCCTAAGCTGGTAGATTTATATAAAATAGAAAAACATGATTTCGCAAAGTCGTGGTTAGTACAATTAGCCACAGGTACGAAAATAAAAATAACGAGTTTTATTTCTAATTGTGAAGTTCATATGCAAAATTTGACTACAAAAGTGAATTTGAATATTCTTCCATTAGGATCTTGCGATGTTTTAATTGGCATGGATTGGCTAGAAAAACATAGATGTGTTAAATTTCTTCAAGAAAAATATTAATTGTATTGATGTAAATGATGAAAGTAAAATGGTTAGAGGGATTCCAAAAAAGGTGCTCACTTGAAAAATATCTGCTTTGCAATTGAAAAAGTGTGCTAGAAAAGGATGTAGGTTGTTTGTTGTACATTTAAATGAAACTAGTCATGACAATACAAAACTTAGTTTAGAGAATTTTCATCTTTTAAACGATTTTAAAGATGTCGTTCCAGAAGAGATACCTGGACTACCCCGGAAGAGGGATATTGAATTCACCATTGAATTGGTACTGGGTGCAGTACCCACCTCGAAGGATCCTTATTGAATTAACATACCTCAGTTGGTAGAACTAAAATTACAATTGAAAAAATTAATATATATTTATAATATATAAGACCAAGCGTGTCTCCATGGGGAGCACCAATTTTTTGTGAAAAATAAAGATGGAACACTAAGTCTTTGCATTGATTACCGCCAATTAAATAAAATCACAATTAAGAACAAATACCCCCTCCCCCGCATCAATGACATGTTTGATCAAGTACGGGGAGAAACGGTATTCTCTAAAATTGACTTGAGGTCTGGATACCATCATGTAAGGATTAAGGATGGGAATGTTCATAAAATGACATTTAGAACAAGGTATGGGAATTACGAGTTCTTGGTTGTACCATTTGGCTTAACCAGTGATCCGACCACATTCATGTGTTTGATGAGCATCGTCTTCCATAAATACTTGGATAAGTTTGTAATAGTATTTATTGATGACATCTTAATATATTCTAAAAATGAAGAATAACATAAAGAACTCCTAAAGTTAGTCTTACAAACCCTTATAGAACATCAACTATATGCGAAGTTTAGTAAATGCGACTTCTTTCAAGATAAAATTCAATACCTAGGTCATGTCTAGGGAGGGCATCTCTGTAAACCTAGATAAAATTAAGGCAATCAGTGATTGGCCAGTTCCTAGGGATATAACCGGGATTCGATCCTTTATGGGGATCACAGGCTACTACCGTAGGTTCATTAAGGGGTTCTCCAAGATTATTTACCCGATAAATTCACTCCAAAAGAAAGGAACTAAATTCACATGGTCTAATGAGCGCCAAGAAAGATTTGAAAAACTTAAACAATTACTAACCACCGCACCTATTCTAAGAATAGCAGACCCATACAAGGTCTTCGTTGTATGTATGGATGACTGCTTAGAAGGGTTAGGTGGCGTGCTAATGCAAGAATATTATGTAATAAGTTACTAGTCGATAAAAATTAAACAACATGAATGTAACTACGCAACAAATGACTTGGAACTAGTTGCCATAATACATGCATTAAAGATGTGGAGACACTACTTGATAGGTAGAAAATTCACTTTGATGTCAGATAATATAAGCTTCAAATGCTTATTTGATCAACAAAGTTTAAATGCTCGTCAAGCAAGGTGGTTAGCCTTCTTAAATGAGTATGATTTTGAAATTAAACACATTAAAGGAAAATAAAACAAAGTGGCAAATTACCTCAATTGGAATGGCATTCTGTATTGCTCAACTAATTTCAATAGTTATAAAACCAATCTTGAAGATTTGATAAAAGATGCAGCTAAAAAGGATGAAGAATACCTAAAAATTAAAGAACAATTAGAAATTGATGTTCATGGAAATGAATCCTCATCTTACTCCATAAGATCATAAGACTTATTAGTTTATAAAAATTGGTTATACATACCTAATTCAGAAGAAGTTAAACAATTAATCATGAACGAGCTACATAAGAAACCATATTCCGGACACCCAGGATACCAAAAGATGATAACAAAACTTAGAAAAAGTTAATATTGGCCTAACATGAAGAACGATGTTGCTAATTACCTAGCTAGATGCATTGAATGTCAACAAGTAAAAACATAACATCAACATCCTGTCAGATTTCTTCAACCCTTACCTATCCCAGAATGGAGATGGGAGATAATAAGTATGGATTTTATAACCAGATTACCTGAAACGAACAAACAACATGAATCTATAATGGTAGTCGTTGATAAGTTAAGTAAAGCTGCACACTTCATACCTGTAAAATATACCTTTAAATCCATTAATGTAGCTCATATTTTTATGAAATAAATATTCCGTTTGCATGGTATTCTGAAAGTTGTGATTTCTGATAGAGATGCAAAATTTACAAGTAAAATTTGGGAATCCTTATTTAAAGGTTTAGATACACAGCTGAATTTCAGTATTGCTTATCATCCGCAAATGGATAGGAAAACTGAAAGACTAATCAAGTGTTAGAAGATATGTTGTGATTGTATGTAATGGAAAAACTAGGTAAATGGGAAGAGTACTTGCATTTAGTATAGTTTGTGTATAATAATGGATATCAAGCTTCATTAAAAATGAGTCCATTGGAAATCTTGTATGGTCAAAAATTACACACTCCTGTGTCTTGGGATAACCATGTTGATAGGATTTTTATAGGACTTGATATGTTAGATGAGATGGAAAAGATGGTAAAAGAGGTATAGCAAAACTTAAAAGCTATCCAGGATCGACATAGGAGTTATGATGCAGATTTAAAAAGAACTTCAAGAGAATTCAACATTAGTGATCATGTATAACTAAAGGTAAAGTAAAAAACTTAGTGCCTTGAACTTGGGAAGGTGTTCCAAGATGGAACCGAAGTATTGTGGACCTTTCGAAGTGTTAGCTAAGATAGGGTCAGTAACCTATCAGCTTGCACTTCCCCCTAATATAAAAGTGCACGATGTATTTCATGTTTCATTATGAAAAAAATATATACATGATGCTACTCATGTAATTGACTAGAATGTGATTCAGGTAGAACCCTAGGGCAAGTTCCAAACAGAACCTTTCCGCATTCTAGACCGGAAGGAACATATGCTACGGAATCGAGCCATCGTTCAAATAAAAGTGCAATGGAATCACTTCATCCCTGAAGAGGCAACTTCGGAAATGGAGGATAAGATGCGAGAAGCATATCCCTCCATGTTCTAGAATTAGCCCGAGAGCTCAAAATAAAGAACACCAAGGATGGTGTTAAGAATAAGGGGGGGAGAAATGTGATACCCCCAAAATATTTGTACTTGTTTTTTAATTATTAAATTTTGACAATTATTCTTTTATGTAAGAGTTATTTAAAAATAAAAAACTGAAGTTGCACTTTGCACAACAAACTATTATTATTATTTTTATATAAAATAAAAGGGCATTTGGAGAGTTCATCTAAATGTGGGGACACCACCATGGCACAAGAGAACATGGGTAAGCAAGCTAGACTTATGTATACCAATCAAATTCAATCTCAAACTCAACAATGAGACAAGATCCTAAATCACAGGGATTTAAGGATAGATTGGAGATTTGATTGGGATGGCATAAGACCTGGGAAAAACTATACATAAGAGTGCACTGAGATAACATGAGATGCCATGTTGTGCATAGACGAACGTGTTGAGTGTTCTCTCTTTTCATAAGTCCATCTGCTTGATACAGACTCTAGAAGAGAGTGCCGCGAGGAAGAAAGTTCTTGCGTTCTAGTGCATGGTGGTGATCCAGCTCGGGCATGGAGCTGGGAAAACAACGAGTTTCCCCTTCTATGGTTTGGAGGAGCTGACTCTCCAGCTTGTCCTTCACACCATTTTCCAAGTAAGTATGATGTTATATGCTGAAAAATATGAATGTAAACACTTCCCTTCGTATTGTTTTATGATTAAGTATTTTAATTATGTGGCCGGCCATTGCGGCAATCTATTTAAGTTTTATATCTCTGTTGTAAACATCATAAAAGAAATGGTTTTTTTTGTCATTCAATTATGTTATATGCGATCAAATTTTGATTCAGTTTTGTGTATTTTATTTACAACTGTAGTAGTTTGTTATGACCATGATCATCACTTATTTTGCTTATGATAATGATGGAGAAAAATCAATGTTTTTATTTCGGTTGGTCCGCATATATAATAAGTTATTAATGATGCGAGGACCTTTGTATGGACCTTAGTATTGATACAACATTCAAGATATATTAAGCTATATTGTGAACTATGGTCAATTATGAATATGTATGTGATTGCATAAATAAGGTGGCCCCGCTAATCTTGGTAGCTCTATGTAATTACAGAGATTACATAGATATTATATTAAAAAAAACAACTTGAAAGAATAATCCATACTCTATTTTTTATTTTGTAATTGAATCTAAATTTATCCTGTCACAAAAATCTTATAAACGTCCTCGACAATGATTGATTATGAACATTATTGTCTACGGTTGAGTTAAAATTGTTGTACATGTTGTATGATCAAAGATCGCATGGATCTAGGTATTGAATTCCATCAAGGTTAGAAGATAGATCGATTTAGATACTTGAATTTGCTGTACATGTTGTAAGATTGCATGGATTTGGGTATGTAATCCTATCAAGGTTAGAAGATAGTTCGAGTCAGGTACATATTTTTTTTAATCTACCAATTTGTGCATATGAATTTATAAACCTTTGAAAATCAAACCACGGCCAAAATAGACTTAATGTCCTCTCTTTTACCTTAGATCGAATATGGTTAGATAGTACTCCGTAAAACCATTCCAAATGGAAATTGATGGTCACAAGATGAATTGAGTCGAGATATGACTGTGGAAAAGGAATCGAGTGTTTAAACCTTAACTGTTTACTATTACTGTCCTTAACTCGCTGCTTCGGCATCCGAATGGAAGGTTCGAAACAACCTGTTTCGGTGGTTTTCGATCATGTGCCTTTTTGGGTTTGTCAAGACCTCCTTATTTGACAGTCCTAGCACTTCTTGGATTCGTAAGATCCGCTTTCATGAATAACTAATGTAAACCGTGGTTTGGAGAACTAGAGCTCTCCAAACATAAACGGTTACCTCAGTCATCTCTTGTCGAGAGTGATTGTAGATCTCCACAGTTTCATTTTCCTATTGTAAGGTAACTATTGGAGGACTGATCGTGATAGGTAGTAGTATAAACGATATGTTCCGAGTTATTTACTCCCTTACCACTGTGTGTACCCATTTAGATCGGAAAGACATTAGTTTAGATCATGGAGAGACAAATAAATATTCCTCCTTAGAACATGCCTTCGTGCCCTGTGATGTCCTGTTTCCACTTGTAGCATCTACATTGTTATTATCACAAATAATACAAAGGGGAAAAATATTAAAATCCATGTTGCAAAATGATTCCTTATTTTTAATTACAGAGAAATGGTGCTTAATGAATAAACCTAAAATTTGGAGTTAGGGAGTATGAGGTATAAGTATTCGTAATATATATATATATATATGAAAAAGTTAAATAAGACATACGTTTTACATCATTAAGAAACATTTACCCTAGTATATGATGGTAAAAAAAAATTAAAAATGTATGCATTTTATATATATATATATATAGATATTCATACTATATGCTAAACATGGTTTGAATGAAAAGAAATGAAAGAGATCCAAATTCGCAACTATGTTGAAAGAAATACAATAGAAAAATTTATGGGAATTGATGGTTTGAAAAACATGGTTTTGTTCAAATTAAATGGGATGGAAATATTACTTATGAAAGTATGAGGGCACCAATACTAATTTTGGTAATTGAAATATAATTCATACATGATGTGTAATCAATGTTGGATAATACTGTAACTAATATATTTAGAAAATCGTTAGAACAAAGATGCATTAGAAAATCGTATTAGATTTTTCTTATATTGTAAAATATGGTTACAAGTATATAGATATGAAGTTTGATAGTGGTGTAAGTTACTTGAAATGATATATTCCATAGGTTTAAAATTTCATGCACCTCTTCTATTTTAAAAGGAAAAAAAATTATACGCATCATAATTTTACAGAATTGCGTGGCATCTATGTGTTGAGAAGAATGTTAAAAGTATAGTAGTTTTAATTGAAGTTTTTTATTTATTTGTCAATTCTGTTGTATTTTGGGGATGTTACAATCCCCCACACAATGATTAAAGAAAGGGATCTGATATCATCTAGAGCTTGATTAAAACACCAATTTTTTAGGTCCTCCACAAAAACCCCATGCCAAATGCCCAATATATTTAAACATTGTTCAATCTCTTTGCAAAAAACCCATGTAAGGAAATTCTACTACCAAATGAAAAATTGATTCTTCCATTGCATTGCATAAATAAAATTTTCTTGGATTGGATTTATTTTTCCTTCATAGTGCATCCCAAGTCAAATATTTATTTGATAGTAAGCACCACATAAATACCTTTTATTTTTAAGGGAACTTAAATTTCTAGATTTTTCACCACCACAAGAAGGGGACAAAACTCTCATCTTCCTACACGAGAGCACTATATGAAAACATTGGATTAAAAATTCCCAACAGGAGGTACATACAAACCAATGAATCCATATTTTGTTGAATCCAGACATTGTTATTTGTTAAGTTAGAAATGAATCCTTTCCAAACTCTACAATCTTCTCCCTAAAATCCTAAGTACTCTGCTGATAACCATCCGTATCCCATTAGCGAGGAAGCATTATTATCCACAATATTTATTAGAGTAAAAATACCTCTGTCCCAATGAAAAATAATCATATGGTCCCAAAGAATGTGACTAGAGGAATTCCTTACCAAAGCATCTTCACCGAGGCACACCCAAGATCCATTTCCAACCTTCCAGATTAAACCTGAGCTAACTAAATCAAAGGCGTGAATACCATATTTCTAACAGATCAAAACATTACAGATGGATTTATTCATCCTATGGATCCAATCCATAATCAATAAAGGTGTTATATATTTTTGATATACTACCTCTACCCATAATTCATAACCCTTAATTAGTCTCCAAATATTTTTCACCGCCAAATATTTTGCAAATATGACATGATTTTTGAATCCCCATCTCCTCATTCATTTTGGTATAGCTAAATATTTCCAATTTATCCAATCCTTACCATACCTTTCCAAACTCCTAAGACAAAGGAAACAATAGCTGATTTTTCTTATTTTATCAAGCACTCCAATAGGGATCCAAGAGTTCATCTAGAAAACTAGAGTCACCTCCAAAAAAATCCTTTACAAAAAACATTCTACCTCCTCTTCATAACAATCTATATATCCATTTTGAGATACGCTTCTCACACTTTGATAATAACCAATACCAATCCTTGATAATATATGAATACGGATTTATCCTATATCCTGAATACTTCAAGCCATATTCTATATTATAGACAATACAAAAAAACTCTAAAATAATCCATCTCCTAAATATCAATAGCTTCCTTAGAAAGAGATGATTTACCTTCATTTACCAACATGCCCAAAACCGCACATAAAATATTTAAAATCTCATGAAGCTTCATTCTTTCCCACCTTGACCCATTAATAAAAATAAGAATATAATAAACATATAATAGATGAGTTATTATTATATTACCCCTATAAGAATACCTTTAAAACCTCCAGTTATTTTGGCCTCTAAAATTTCCCTACCAAGGCCCTCAACTATAATAAGAAACAAAGGTGGAGCGAGGGGAAAAACTTTCCTTAATCCTTGGCTAGGATTGAAGAAAGAAAAAAATGTTCAACCATTTACTAATATAGAGAAAGATGCTGGTGATAAACAACCCATCCCCGATGAAATGAAAGGTACATCGAATTTGTTGGAGATAATACTTATCTTGAGGAATTGTCTAGAAGTATAGAAGTCAAAATAGGTGTAGAAACATGTGCTCAATAGTTTTTCAAACAAGTAGTTGATCATTTGGCTGTAATAAATAAGGTTCTATAATAGATTATTTCATCCCTTCATCTATGCTCAAGATCAATGGTTAATATGCATCCAAATCCGTATAAATAAGTGGATTGTGATTGAAATAATCGATCAAAATTTCAGTTTATTCCTCTCTGTGTGCCTCATGATTTTTTTTAATTTAGTATCAAAGTAGATCTAGGTCTAACTCCTTCACAGGAGAGCCCAGGATTATGTTAGAGCTATGAGAGTAATTATTTGTTGTTAGTGTAGGAGAGTTGATTAAATTATTTTATTTTTTCTGTATTTTTTAGTCAGGAAGCTTGCAAAAATAATTGTGTCCAAATCATCGTGAGCTACGTTGTGAGATCCACTTTCCAAACTTATAGCTGCGTTTTTGGGGCCACTGTCAAATTAAAAAAAAAAATTGCAAAGGAGAGCCATGGCGCCACCAACAAGAAGATCATTGCTCATATCGTTGAAGAAAAGACGCCATTTGGGAGATCTGATGTGAGAGAACCACTGCTATGAGTAGTGAACCAAAGGATCATGAGAACCATTAAGGAGCTGATATATTCTTATGATCACCAGGAAGAAAGAGAAACTAGTGTGAGGGAGAATTAGCATATGATCGATTAGAATTTCTAGAGGGTGTTTTCCCATGAAAAGAGTTGGATAGGGTTCCGCAGACGAGAGGCACACTGGACTAATCCTTCACTAAGTCATATAAAGGATTCTCGATTATAACTATAAGCAATTAAGGTAAGCAAATAAAAATTAAAACAATTGCCAGCTCTAAAGCATTAACGCATTTTCTTGTTTTAGGTGACTTACCCTTGAATACCACATCATGAAAATTATATTTTTGATGATGTTGATAAAATGGTTCATTTTCGTCATGATATGAAGTTATTACATTTTCAAGATGAAGTGAGTGAATTCATCGAATGTAGGAAAAGTTTGTTGTCACCATCAAATTTGTGGGTGTCATAGTATTTCAAAGGTCTTTGTTTGTGAAAGAAAGTATGGATGCTTTTTTGGTGGTAACTGACACCTCTAGAATTATGGTAAGAAACGAAGTTGACATATTGATCCTAGGAAATTCAATATATCTGTTAATTATGTATGTGAAGAACCAATTTATAAATATAGTAACTTAACTTAAATTGGTGTGTTCGGAAGCCCCTCCTTGATACTAGATGGTAACCATTTTAGTTTTGTTTATAGTATGTTATAAGTTGTTGGGTCTTATGAATCCAAAAACTCGTGTTACAAGTTATCCTTGTTTCAGTACAAGTCAAGTTGTATGATTGACTTTTGATTGTTTTTCTTTCAATAAGTTGGTATCCCTAGATACATTGGCATAGTGAAGTATGTCAATATTGTTAGTCATTACAAGTGAATCAATGATGGTCAGAAGCAATTGTATCTTAAATGGATCAAAGTGGTAAGCTCGATGTTGATGGCTGAGAAAGAGCATAGTCCTTGAGATTTCAGAGTGGATCAAGATGATGATCAAGACTAGACCAGAGAAAGTTCAGTGTTGTAATTCCAATAATGTAATTTGTGATTTAGATATTATAATTTGTAAGATAAGCAGTAAAGGAAGTGTTGGAGATAATTCTTATCTTGTGGAATTGTTTACAAGTCTAGAAGTCAAGATAGTTGTATAAAAATGTGCTCAATAGTTTGTGAAATAAGTATCTGAGCATTTGGTTGTACTAAATAGGGTTCTAGAAGAGACTATTTCATCCCTTGATCTATGCTCAAGATAAATGGTTAATATGCATCCAAACTTGTACAAATATGTGGACTGTGATTGAAATAATTGATCATCGTTCTAGCCTATTCCTCTCTATGTGCCCATGATTTTTTCCAATTGAATCCCATATGGGTGGGAATAAATTTGGGTCCACTTTTTGCTTCCACCATAGATTTCATAAGCACGCCTTCATTATAGAAATTCATAACAGAGGTGCATTATTAGGTTTAGGCTCAATAAAAATCAAACTTGTAACTAATGTTAAGGCTAAGAAACACATATGCATTACAATACATTTATGTTATGAAAACGTTGGAAACATAACACGAGTGCGATATAATGCACATGTGTTTCATGATGCATATGCGTTATAATTCATTTATCTTATGAAAAAGTTTAAAACATAATGCAAGTGCGATATAATAGACATGCATTTCATAACACAAGTGCAATATATCACACTTGTGTTATATCGATTAAAACAAAAGAAGTGGGCAGACCAACCCATTCCATTTTCTCATTTGCAAAACCCAACAATGATAAAATGAGGGAGACAGTTAATGTAATTGTGATTTGGGCATATTGACATTGGCATTTGGACGATTTGCTCAATTTGGAAAGCTTGGTAGCTTAATTACCTTTTTTGGGTAGCATTCAAGGTCTTATTTTTGTGAAATTCCATACCAAAATTTTAATATCTATGGATGTTATGAATATTGAATCTAATTTTAAGAGATTATTGTGTAAAAATAGAGTATTCTCCATGGATCCCCATAATCATGAAGAAACCATTCCTTCAAAACACCCAAACCTTCAAAATATTGACCTTGAAAACCTAATATATGTTGAAGAAGAAAAACAAATCACACCAAGAAAATGAATGCCAAATATAAATGTTGAAATACTATCAAAATTGGTGTTTTTGAGATGCCTAAGTGCTATGTTTAAGAGGAAATATCAACTACATTGATCTCTTGAGAACACAACTCATACTATCATTGACACAATTTCCAATTCCCAAGGAACATTATATAACATTACTTCTTTTAGAGAGTCTAGTAGTTATGTTTATGGAAATGGACTTACTTACTAGGATGTTAAAAAATTAAAAATATTAAAAGACCATTTGTATTCCCTCTTTTGAGACCCTTGCATTGGTTGTGTTCCTCTGAATAGAAGATAACGTATATACATTGGTTGGTGCATAGAACCAAGTATAAAATAAAATTGGATGGACAAGTTGTATATGGTATTTGATGAAGACTTGCATGGAAATAGAGAAATACCAATTACTTTGAATTTATAATTCATAAGGATGTCAATTAATTTGACATTTTAGAGTTATGAGTGGATGGGAGGAAGGATTCCCCGGGATAGGAAACATGTTAGGGATGATCCAAAAAATGTACGTTTCCCTCCTCTCCCTCAAAATACCCCCCGTTTATATCCTCCTACACCTATCTTGCTGGATGACACACAATGGGGCATTCTTACGGTTGACCAAGCAATTGGTTTGTCATGTGAATTTTGTTGAAAACTATATAGTTGTGGGCTCATCTAAGGGGGTCAATCATCTTCAAATGGTGGTGGGGAGGAGTCACCGAGTGTATCTCATGATGACGATGAAAAGTCATTTGGTGGTGAACCTTATGAGCAATAGGAATCTAGTAGAGAACATGCACATGATATCGATCTGCATATGCTAACCCAACTTGGTGCGCCGTGTGGTAGCATTTGATATGTTCATTTATCACAATTTCCCATCGGTGGATTTTTCCAATGTGTAAGTTCATTAATCTTCAAATACTTTGTTATATTTTAAATTACTAATTTGATTTGTTTAAAAAAATATTATTTTATTAATTTTTTGAAACTTTATATTCACATGTTTAGCTGGTATCCAAGGGGATTCATCCACAACATCTCGGTCTCCCTCAAGAGAGTGAAGTAAAGGAAACAATCAATGTTGCATATGATTTTGGTTTATCACCATTTCAGGTAATGAAAATATTTTTAATTTACCATTATTTACCATATTTATATTAAGGGAAGACACAATATATTTAATTGCTGATGTAATATATTTTATGCAAGGTTTTAGAGAGTTTGTTTTTCAATTTGCACCCGATGTTGTTGTAGAACCTCAACGAGATGAGTAAGTAAAGTCTGATGGACCTCTAAGTGCATCATTATTATTTTTTAATAGTCAGTATCTAAGTTGTTTGATTGACTCTTGTTTATGGGTATGTGTTTTTGATACATTATGCACAGGGTCATATTACACACATACAACCATATTTAGTTACCATGGCATCTGTTGATGTGGACTTAGAGTATCCTATGACTGCAAACACAGGAATTCCATCCCCATCCATACATTAGGTAAATGTATCCCCCGCTCTCAAGCAAGAGGTCATCATAAGTACATGAATTTATTTATCAAATATTTATGTATCTTAGTGTTATGTTTATTAAATTCTCATGAATTTGTAGCTCACAATTGAATAGTTTGTTTAAGAGACTCCTTCAGCACAGACTCCTTCAGCATTGACTCATAATTAGATGACTTGCACGATCTTGTCTTGTAGCAATATGATGGATTGATATCTTCACCTCACGTGACACCAATTGCGAGAATTTGCACATATTCACATTCTTGTGTTATTTGATTACAATTTTAATGTGTACATGAACTTGTTTTTTTTTTTTGTTAAACAATTGTTAAATGGTATTTTGCGTGTATAGGCCTAAATTAATCACCGATCCTTGGATAAAGAGTCTACTATCTTCCTTGTTCTTAGGGAAGAGGAAGATCGATTTTTCATAGGAATATGGAAGTGCCAAGGAAAATGGGGATAAATGAATTTTAAATGAATGTATATTTGTAGTTTGTTCAGAACATTTGTGTTATTTTTGTAGTATGGGATTCAAATGTACACTCATTTTTCTACTTTGGGAACAAATTTCCAATATTTACTATGGGAACATGTAACATCCCAAAAATCACAAAAATTTAAAATTTTTCAGAGTAACATTAATTGCTAGAATTACTGTGCGGAGGTATAATAAATGTTTGTTTGTTTGACTAGAAGTCATAATGTACTTGACATGTTACGTCGATTATGTGTGTAGAATGTATCACAAAATATGCGTAATGTTTTTATATCTATAGTACACTATTGTGGATGTTGCTACCTCAATTCATGCATCCTAGATCAGTTACGTTTTCTTATGTAACTATCGATACTTTATAGACTTGATTCTAAATTTATTTTATGTTCTAACTGTTTACTTTTCTTGTTGATGATGAAGGGATCGTATGGGTACCCCGAGGCTTACTTAGCTATTTTTAGCTAAAGCATTTTGAACATTCTATCGTAGATCACAGGTAAGAGAAAATAGTATTTTCGAAAGTGATAAACAGAGGTCCTATATATAGTCAGTTAGCTTTCAAGTTTAAAAAGAGAAATAGAATAACTTGAAAACATTTTACGGTGAGATTTATTCCAGTTGTTTCTTTAGCTATATTTTGTAATAAGTTGTTTATTTGCTTTCATAATCATTACACTCCATTCTCAGCATTTAAGTTATTTGTATTACACATTTATTTGTATAATGTTGAAAGTGTTGAGCATAGAAATCAATGTTAAGGCATTTTTAAATCCTACACCTAGGAATTACGATATGTAAATCAAGTATCTATGTTAATAGGAGCATATCCTAAGCTCAAATGCTTTTATTGAAATTCTATGACTATATTTTGCTCCTACGTACTATATGCATAACCTATATTGTAATGTTATTATGGTGACATAATAATGTCTATAGTTGTAAACTATACTATATACACTCTCTTCTATTAATTTATACAATAGGTGATTTCAATACTTGAGCCTTTTAACATTGTCTAAGCATGCACTTTCATGGTCTTTATAATATATATAAGGATTTGATTGAAAAGGTGATCTACGAAATACTTTTAATTATTGTTTGCAATTGTTGACAAAATGCAATATTGAAAAGGCTTAGGGATAAAATACTACCTTAGGTTGTAATCTCCTATGTTGATGGTCGAGACCTTGACCTTGGACATTTTCGATGGTGTAATAATTCGGACAAATTTTATGATAATGGTTTGACTTTGTACATTTAGTGGCCATACTATATTAATATCGAAATGTTTTAACCATACGAAGGCCGAACCATAACCCTGCTGCATGGTTATGCTGGAAGGTACTACGTACTGGTGATAGTTGTGGTTATTAAAGTGCATTAATGGCATAAGTGTTGGAATGTCTAATGGCATCCCCATGGAAGGTCTTCACATGGTTTTGTTGGTCACGGTTCCAACCCTAACTTCTTTGGTTTACCTCGACGAAGGCATAACCCTATGCATTCATTTTTGCTGGAGTGGAGTTTGGAGAGGCTGACAGGCCTACGGGTCTTTAGGGTTTGCAGAAAATGTAAAGGAGGCACCTCCCTAGTGTTCGATACCTCGACCTGCAACTTGAATGCTTTCCACAGTGAGCTCTCTGAGCTGTAGCCTTCCTTCATTGAGTTTTCTATGGTATAATGGGTTTTGGTTCTCGTCGGAATGTAGGAGTGGATTCTGTTCCAGATTTGCATAAAGAGCATCTATTTGGACCATTCCACCCCATCCTAACCAGAGCATCCCAAGTCTTGAATTTCCCTTTAAATGCAAATCGTCCAAAGCACTTAAGCTTAATAGGTAATTTCCATCTCCACATCTTCTTGAACCACAAGTTTTGAGGGCAGAAATTCCTATGATTAATAATATAATTATAAGCTGCTTTGGCTATAACTTCTCCAGAGATAGGGTTCCCGGCCCATTTCAAGACATCGCCCTGGGTTGTAAGCGTGCATCCACTTGAATCCAAACGGGAGAAATAATAATCCCATTCTCTTTCATGACATCCCAAAAGACCAAGATCTGCTCCTTTTAACCAGTAAGAAGTTCCCTGCAATGAGATATAATTTCTCATACGGTCTAAAGTAGTGAAATTTCTGTCTCTGAGAAATTCTAGAATCTCAACTGAAAGTGTGTACTCCTCATCAAGACCCAGAATTTGATCAACACCAACTTCCATTTTCCGTCCATTTCCTACCTGCCAGGATAACTCATCACCCATCCAATGAAAAACTTGCATAAAACCTTTCCATATCACAGAGGCATTCCTTGTTCTCTTAACCGAATTTTTTATCCAATCCACTATATATGATTTTATATACTTCACCTTTAATACCTTAGACCATAAGGTGTTACCCATCATTCCTCTCCCTAAACTCTTTAGTTGCAAGGCCTTCCCAAAGATATCCAAATTTTTAAGCCCCCAACCACCAAATTTTTCAGGAGTACTAACATATTCCCATTTTGCCATAATGAGACCTTTGCGTTCTAAACCACCTGTCCAAAGAAAGTTTGAGCACATTCTATTTAATTGCTTAAGGATCGATCATGGCACTTTAAATAGAGATAACTAGTAAACCATGATGCTTGTAAGTACAACTTTCACCAGAATAAGATGGCCTCCAACCGATAAAAGTCAATTTGTCTAGCAATGAATTCTATACTCCAACTTCTTAACAAACCAAGACCAATCCTTAATTCTATAATTATTTGGCTTTAAGAAATATCCCAGATATGTAAAACCATCCTCTAGATCTTGGAATTTGTATGGAAGAACATTTTGTAATTCCATAATTTGCAAATCATCCATATTGTGCTGAAATAATATAGATTTCCTATCACTTACCTTCATACCAGATGCACGACAAAAGAGTGATATGCAATTTCTGAAGTAGCTCCATTCACCAATTGTGCTTGCACCAGCTTAAAGTACATCATCGAAAAAGAGTAAATGTGAAATAGATATCTCTATGGACAATTCAATCCCCTTAATAAGACCATCATATTTTTCCTTAAGAAGAATTCTACCTAAACCATCAATAATCAATACAAAAAGGATAGGTGACAGTGGACAGCCTTGTCTTCTCCCCCGCGAACACTTAAAGAAATTTGATGGGATCCCATTGATAAGGACAACAATGTTTGTTGAAGTAACATAGGACATAATCCATTTAAGCATCATAGGTGACAAACCAATTTGTATAAGAAGAATTCTGAGATAACACCAATCCACCCGATCATAGGCCTTTTCAAGGTCCATTTTTAGAAGGAAAGCCTTTGTGTTCTGAATCTTTATAGTATGGATAATTTCTTGGGTGATGCCAACTGCATCCAGGATTTGTTTGTCATGGAGAAACCCAAACTGATTGGATGACACAAATTTTGACAATCCAGGTTTAATCCTTACAGCTATGATCTTGGAAATAAGCTTGTAAATCAGATTGCATAATGCAATAGGATGATATTCTCCAAAAGATGAGGGTTTATTAAATTTCAGAACTAAGGTCAGAAATGTTGAATTCAAGGCCCCTGAAATATAACCATTGACTCTGGAGTATTCCACCATTGCCAAGATTTCTTCTCCCATTAAATAAAAAAAATGAAGAAACAACTCCACAGTCCAGCCATCTAGCTCGGGACTTTTATCTTTTGCAAATAGTTTTAAAGTATCTTCAACTTATTTAAGTGTAACCTCCTGTTTCAGATCCAATGCTTCCTTTGGGATAAAAAAACTGGGAAAAGGTGCGCAATCTCAATTTGTTTGAGCAGATCACTGTCCCTAGGATCTTTAAAAATATTTCCAAAAAAACTTACTGCAGCATTTTGAAGCTGATTCTGTCCATTAATAGAAACCCCATCATCATCCTTCAGTTCCCAGATTTCTTTTTTATTCCTTCTGTATGAGGCATAGGCATGAAAATACTTCGTGTTCCTGTCCCCAATTTCAAGCCATAGGGCTCGACTTTTTTACCACCATTTTGCTTCCTCTTGTTTCAAAATAGCCTCCTTTCTTGCATTCAAAGAATTAAGTAAATCTCGATCCACTTCATCATCCATGAAGTCAAATTTCTTTTGATAAACATACTTGATCTGTGTCTGCAAATCCTCATACTCCTAAATATCCAAAGTCTTTTTATTTTTGATCCACGACTTTACCACAGCCTTCAAGTTCCTGAGTTTAAAAACAAAATTGTCCATAGGGTTTAATCCCAATACCTGACGAGGATCAAGCCAAAACTGTCTAATAGTATCACATAAATTTTCATCGTGAAGCCAGATATTATTAAACTTGAAGGGACAATTCTTTGGAGCCTATCTATCATCACACTGGAAAAAAATGGTCCAGTGGTATGAGAATATATTCTCCCCCACCCAAGATCGATTTATTTGGAATTGTTGCAACAGTGGCCACGCTACCAAGAAGCGATCAATTGTTTTAAGGATGCCATCTTCCCCTACTCTGTATTTTGACCAAGTTGGCATAATAGGTGTAGGAGCCACATCCATCAAGTCAAAATTAACCAATAAATCAGAAAAATATTCAGCTAAATTATCAAAATGAGCCTTGGAGCCCCAGATTTCAGACCAGTTTAAGGAGAAAGTAAGGTCTCCTGCAAGAATAAGATTTTGTAAGTTAAGTATCCCAGAAACATTGAGTTGTTCCCATAAACCAACCCTGCCAGAGTAAGGTCCATAGCAGTTTAAGATTGTAAATTGAAGATTTTGAAATAAACCCCGCCCCTGCATCAAAATCCCCCATTTAGTTTTAAAGGTTTTGAAACAAAAACAATTGGGGTTCCAACCAACAATCAAACCTGCAGACTTCCTACATGCAATAATACCAGAAAACTCCCACCTAGGGAAGACATTAACAAATTTTAGGATAGCTTCTATATCAATACACATTGTTTCCTGAATGAGAAGAATATCCGAGCTAGTAGCAGATACCAGTTTCGACAAGGCCCTACCCCGTGAAGTCTTACCTAACCCACGAACATTTAATGATGCAATCAACATTACTTACCCTGTCTGGGGGGAAACACCGCTCTAAGTGCCCTATGGTTTGAAGAAACATCAATAATATCAGAGGCATCATCAATTCTCACTGATAACGGAACAAAAACGTCACCAATCGGTTCCTCAGTCTTCACCACACGGGATTTCTTAGCCTTTCTAATAGTGACATTTTTTAACCGGAGGCTCTCTGCTGGAAAAACATTTGAATTTGGGGACGGATTTTTTGAAAAGACCTCCAAAGGTATAACAAGGGGGAATCATTACTAGGTTTATAGCGGCTCTCGGCAAGAACTTCCTTCTCATCAAGTGATAAAACGCTAGCAACATTAAAGGTAGGAGCACACATCGGTTCCATAGAAACAGGCTCCAAATCATGTTCAGAGAGGTCCCTACTAGAGTGCATAGAACCCTAGTTTCTCTTAATCAAAAATGGCCCACCCACAGAAGAAAGGTTTAAAGCAATCTCGCCCCTAGAAATCCTTTGATTTAATGAGTTCTCAAAATCCTCATAAAAATTTAATTCATTTTTAGAAATACCTTTATACAAGATTTCTTCGACACTTACCCAAAACTGTCTTCGCCTCCAAAGAACCATTTGTAGATTGAGAAAGCATAGCATTCGAACCAACCGACGGCTCACAGATAGCCTCCTTTAAGGTGAAAGGGCATTTTGCAGCAATATGACCGGTCTGTCGGCAATTGTAGCAGCGAAATGGAATTTTAAAATAATCCAACAACTGGCTTATAACCCTAGAGCCCCAATTTAAATCGATTTCAGCTAGTAACCCTAGCCTCATATCTAATTCAACCATTACCCTTGCAACTCTGCGGTCAAACCTGAACAGAATCTTTTTTGTCAAGTCTGATAAACTTGCCAACAGTGTTTTCCAACCCAATCAAATTTTTTTCATACCACAGTTCAATAGGGAAACCGGGCAAGATCACCCACAAATGATGAATTCATACGCTGGGAATCCTTAAGTGGGTCATAAACAACATACCATCTTTTAAGACATAACGAGCCTTCTTTAAAAATCCACACCTGGCTAAGGATGCCCTCAACATTGACACCTTCAGGGAACGTAAAGAGTATCCAACGATTCACCAGCAAATTCACCCGAGGAACAAGCCCACATATGGGCATCCAGTTCTCATTTACCCACGCAACTAAATATTCATGGCTCCCTCCAGCATATTCCAAACAACCCATGACACCATGCATTGCCAAGGCCGTCATCCTATACAGGTTCAAGTCACAATCCACAGAAAACTTTGATAACTTTGCCTTGATAACTTTGCCTTGCCTTGATAACTTTGCCTTGCCTGCGACCTCGAGCCCGAGAACCCAAGAAATTACGATTCACATGTTTAGCATGGCCCTGCTCAGTCGCAAAAGAAACCGGGTGGACAAAGGATGAGTTCAAAGATTGTTTTGCCATACTAAAGGCTGAAAACCTAGACGACACAATCCCCAAAAAACCTAAAAAGTAAAAACCACCAAAAGCCTCCACCTATCTGAAAAGGACTGCAAAGGCGGAGAAAGCTCGAGTGCCAAAAATGGTATGTTTCTATCAATTTATCCAAGGGATGCCAAAGATAGAAACCCTAAACTCTGAAAAACCAACCACCAAAGAAGAATAAAACAAAATGTCAAAAAAAGATAGAAAGACCTATCAAATTAACGAACATGCATCCACCACCAGAGCCAAATCCAATAGGGAAAAAACAAAACCCAATAAGTCAGAAATTGGAGCTTGTAGACATAAATCACATTCCCGCTTGTGTTTTACCTTGGTTGGTACTGTAGGTAGCCTGAAGGACACCTAGGACTTCAAGTTTCCACAAGCTCAACAATTCTGACTTACCGCAGGCTTGGATAGCCTAATCCCACAGAAAGTACCACCACAGTTGCCACCCACACCAAACCCTCGTAGCCATCGTGCTCCAAAATATAACTATTATACAATTTGAAATATATTTTTATATTTTTAATTTTTCATATTTTTTAATACATATTAATAACTAGTATTATATTTTTTTTTGTAAGTTGCAGGTAGAAATTTAATTATCATAAACAGAATATACATCGTGAGCAGTAAAGTTTGTTGCAGATTGGGGAGGCCTCAGATAATGAAGCCACCATCCTAATTGCTCAAAAAAACTGAAATGACTGACATAGTACAAAATAAAGACCCTATGGGTATGGTAAGCCCATAAAAAGACTGGGACTTGCTACAAAAATAAATACTCATAATGTCTGATAGTGCTATAAACTAAACCATACAGAAAATAAAAACAGAGAAGCTGATAGTCACAAAGATGACCAGGGGCTATGGCCTTCCAATTAGCGATTTGCATATGACTTCTCTGGTTCTTCCTCAAGGATGGGGCAGGCAGCATAGAAATCCTCAAAGGTGCCCGAAGGGGGAAGAGTTGGAGAGGGAGACCTACGAGTACGCAGGTCATCTGGAGCGGCATCACAAGCAGCGTCACGAGCGGCATCACGAACAGCGTCATGAGCAGCATCACGAACAACATCATGAGTAGGGGTTGCAGAGGTCGAACCCTTGTTCTTCTTGACTTTGGAATGTTTCTTTGCAGACCCGATGGCTGGGGCTTCAGAAGCATCAACCTCATTGTTTTCCTGCTTGGCTATTTCAGAGTTGTTTCCCAGGGAGAAAATGTCCCAGTTCATGTTGGCATCTAGCGTGTTAGAGTGGTCTACAACCTCTTTCAAACTGGCATTGAAATTCCTTATGATACTGGAGATAGCTTTCCAACTAGCCTCCATTTCCTCAATGAGGGTGCTAATCATGTACTTGAGCAACCAGTAATGATTTATAATGCCACCATTGCTACAAGAGGCAAGGAGAGCCACCACCCTACAAGCCTCCCACTCGTCGATAAGGCTTTGAGTGCTTGCAGAGATTCATTCAGCATAACCATCCATGACTGTCCAGTCCATGGCAAACTTGGACCTGCGGCTAGGGTTCTTTCTGCCACTTCCCTGATGAGAAACCCCCCTATTGCGAATTGTCATGGCTCTGAGAATCGTAGAGTAAGCCACACCAGAGATCCCTATCTCTACGAAATAATCCTCAGAGAAAAGCCAGAACTCGATGGTACAAGCAGAATACATGTCGGAATAATGTTTTAAAGAGCAGAGACCATTAATGCTACAATCTGTCGTCCTCGTGGAAGGTGGCAAAATCGAATGCAGGACACAACCACCAAGGGAGAACGTCATTCTAAGCGCGGGGGAGGGGATTGTCACCATTACTCTCATCCTGTAGTCTTAAATAGACACCGGCACTGAGGGTGGTGTGATGATCCTCGTTCCTGTGCACAGATGTGCGGCGGTGATCATCTCATCATCTGGCTCATGCATGCGAGGGATCGTCTCATCATACCCACATGCAATAGCACAAGGTGGCAACTGCACCCGGTTAGCATTAGGCACGATGGAGGATATTGGAGCACCCGCATCAGGGGAATAACTAGTATTATATTTATAAACTAATGTTGTTTTTAATATTTTCTTATTTGCAATATTTAATTTTATATAAATAAATTTAAAATTTTAATTAAATATTTAAATTTTAAAATTGCAATTGAATCTTTAAATTTTAAAATTGCATATGGTCAAATTAAATATAAATCAATTTCATTATAAATTTCATCAAATTATATTTATAATAATTTATAATAAAATTATATTTACAATAATTTATAATAAAATTATATTGTAATTATAATTTTAACTTTTTAGTTAAACAATTTAACTTAAAAATTCATTTGATTATTATAGATGTTTTCTTGTTAAACAAATCAGCTAAAAAAAGTTTTTTTCCATAAAAAAAATTCCATAACTCTATTAATAAAAATATAGTTACATTCTTCATATCATATCTATTTAGAGACCAGTCAATGAAAATTTATTTATATTCTTCATGTCATCGTGAACATATCTATTTAGAGACAAGGCACTACTAATCGCAAGTGTACAATACCAAACTCGGTAATGAAACTTGATCTTTTTACATATCAACAAAATTCAATAAAAAAGCATAGACCATCTTCCACCTATTCAACATCATAAAACAAGAATTTTTTGTTGTTGAATCTTCTATCCATGTGAGCATTCATATATCCTTGTAAAACCGGGGTACAGATTTCTATGTAACAACAATCATTTAGATTATGATCATGCTAAAAGAACCATAACCCATTATGTATTAACCTGGCATCCACTGATCCGAACTAGAGCAGATTAGAACTCATATATTTCAAAGAATATTGTGAAAGGGAGCATGATAATAACATGTTAAGAAGTGATTAAAAAAAAATTATAAGCCAAACTCACCAAACTCCTGCGTGAATAGTTGTTCTTGTTTTTGCAAGTTCATCTTCCCTATAATTCCTTTCTCTATAAAGATGCAAAATGGAAACTTCACCCAACAATGATTGCGTCGAGAGGTGCTTTACAGCCCAGTATGGGGGAGATCTTTTGAGTCGAGTGTTTTTCGAGTAACAAAATAATACAAAGTAAACAAAAAAAGAATAATACAAAGTAAAAAGTAATAAATATTATGTCGGCCATAAACAAAAAAAAAATAATACAAAGTAAAAAGTAAATATGAGACTTAAACTAGGGACTTTAGAGCTTAACATTAGGTGGTAAATCTTATGTCGGCCATAAACAAAAACGAATAATACAAAGTAAAAATTAAATATGAGACTTAAACTAGAGACTTTACTTTTTACTTTTAATACAAAGTAAAAAGTAAATATGAGAGTTTAGAGTGTTTGTCGAGTGTTTATCAAGTAACAAAATAATACAAAGTAAAAAAAAAGAATAATGCAAAGTAAAAAGTAATAAATTTTATATCGGCCATAAACGAAAAAGAATAATACAAAGTAAAAATTAAATATGAGACTTAAACTAGAGACTTTAGAGCTTAGGATTAGGTGGCTCAGGTATTGCACTCAAGGAGCTATTCAAGGAGAAGTTTGCACCTCAGGAGATTTGATCCCTCTCGACACTTGATAGAGCCTAGGATTTGGATCTAGGATGGTTTTAATCTTAAGGCCTCTTGCATGAGTGATCCCAACAACAAATTGTGAATTCTATTATGTCTATTTACCCACCTAACTAGAATCTAATAATCTCCAAAAATATTTAAACCATCAATACCTTGGTCCACAAGCAACCATAGCTAAAGTCTTAGAGCACTGAGCACTCAAATAAGAAAAATTGGTTAAGTCGTGACTAAGGCCTACGTAGAATTTGAACCAGTGATACTCAAATATGTAAAGGATACCACCATATCCACAACACCAAGGATCACCCTATGTTTCTCCATTGAAATAATCCCAAGGAACACTGAAATCAATGACTTTATTTACCACATGTTGAACACAAATCTTCTTCTTGTCCTAAGGAAAGTATCTAAGAATTCCCTGGCTCAAAGAAGCACATTGGAAGGAAGGATAAACTTATCCTCAAAACAACTAGCATTTTTGGCTAACAAAATCCCCCACACAATTATTAAAGGAAGGGATATGATATCATTTAGAGATTGACTAAAACACCATTTTTTTAGAGAGTCCTCCATAGAAACCCCATGCCAAATGCCCAAGATATTTAACCATTGTTCAATCTCTTTGTAAAAAGGTTGTGTAAGGATATTCTACTTCCAAATGGAAATTTGATTCTTCCATTGCATTGCATAAAGAACATCTTCGTGGATTGGATTGATTTTTCCTTCATAGTGCATCCAAGTCAAATTGGGAGATCTTCTCTCTAAAAGACGAAAAGATGATTCAAGGGGAATGATAGATGCAAAATGCAATTTAGCAGCATTTTCTAGCGGCTGAATTTCCTTTGGCATATTGTAAAAGAAGCCAGCAAACCTCCTGTTAAAACTGGAGATGGTTTCGTCCTCTTTCCTTCTCATTGAATAAAACTCTGAAAGAACCTAGTCCAAAAGTCTTCTCTTACCCAAAAACTCCAAGAGGACACTAGACAACTACTCCCATGTATCAATAGATTCCAGCTACAAGTGATTAAACCATTTTTTGACATTCCCTAAGAGGGATTGAGCAAAAACTCTCATATAGACATCATCATGTTCTACTTCAAAAAGGTCCAGAAAATGTTCGAAGACTTGAAAATGTTTCTCAGCATTAAAACTTTCGGATTCTCCCCAAAAAACAGGGAGGTATTTATGGTACTTAGGAGGATAGTCATGAAGAATGGTGGGTAGCTTTAAAGGACCATATCTATGCTAAGACCTAGGAGGTGAGGGGGTATGTACAGGGAGGATATCATTAGCCTCGCTTTCATGGGTCTTGCAAGGCTGGTTATGGATCTTACATGGTTCAAAACAAGGGAAAGGATATACTCTAGGGGTTAAAGGAGAATGCATATCTTCAAGGTCTATAGAGGGATATACGAAGGAGGCTCTCTCACGACCCAGAGCTCCTCTGTGAAGGAGCAAATTCCTGACATAAATACACAAGGTTAGAAGGAAACCAAAGCAGAAGAACAAGACCACTTTGAGGAAATTAATATTTGGATACATGGATTTTAGTTTTTCCATGCTTTAGCCAGCTGGGACTGCTCTCTAGTGGAGTCACAGATTCTATCCCAGTGGAGCTGCCTTTATACTGAAAACTCAGTGAGTAGAGTCGCCAGGTGAAAGGTAAACAACCTGCTCAACATCTGATTGTTGTTCACCATCAGCATTCAGCTCTGAAACTTTATCGTTCTCCCATTGGTAATGAGACTCTCGTTCTCCGGCAGCGGCGCCACTATGTTAGCACCCAAATCGTACTTCTAGGTTGTAGAGAGGCCAAAATGGGGTAACCACAAAACCACTTTAGACTTATGCTACTGACCCAGCACAGTTAGAGAGAGATCTCTCTTGAAATCAAGAAAACTGAAGATAATCACAGGTTTGATAGTGACAAACAGACAGGATTCTTATTACACAAGATAACCATTCAACGGATATTCAGAAGGTTAGATTTCTACTAGGACCCATTGTTTTGAAGGATTTGGTGAGATAATCAAGGAAGAAAAATTGGGAAATGTAGTCATGACCTAATACATAAATCAAATAATAGCGCTGCAACTTGAAACATCAATAGAAAGGCAAGGTAGCCACCCACTTCCGGTCTAAGTGCTATTATCTGGTGAAAAAGGAAGAAAGAGCGAACAGTCCATTGACATGAGCGACCTCCAGAGGTGAATTTGATGTCAACGTTAGAAGAGATCTTGAGTGAATACTTGAAACAATAGGCAGAGCTTGCTACCAAGAATTATGTCCTACTATACACTGATTCCAGATATGAGATGGAAAACATAATGTAAGTAAATAATGAGAAGCACAATCACATGAAGAGAAGAGAAAAACAGACTGTAAGCAAAATGACACATGAATCTTTGTTAAATGCCAGCTTCAGGCACTGCAATTCACAATTCAATTAATGATTAAGCAAAAAAAGGACAATGTTTAGTTTCCCCAAGCCTCGGCCTATTGATTTTCCAACCCTTTCTACAGCTATTACATATATATTTATAGGCTCTCAGCCTTGGATTGATCCTAAAAAAAAATTACAAAATATGTCGCCATCTCTATGGCCCAGTTCGCTACCCCTGACAGCAAAACACAAGGAGAAAAGGAGCACTAAGACACTAACCATGACATGTTTCTACAGGTGTCTTCTGCAGGGTGCAGATTGCGATAGTCTTAAACGTCCTGTGGGTCCTAATAGGCATCAAACTTGAGGGAAAAAGATAGCTATACACTTAGCAAAAGACAGACTTGACAGACTTGCCCGGTGGGAAAAAGAAATGGTATGAACAGGTCACTACCCTATTATTGAATCTTCAATTGGCCCCGCGGCTCGAAGAAGTCTTATACTTTCTTGTCCAGGATCCTGCTAGAACAATTGGATAATTCAGGGAGGCTAAAAAGCTTAAAAGTGCAGTTACCTGTGGTGCGCAGGAATCTCCGGGGACAGACTGGCAGAAAGAATTCCCAGAGAAGGTGAAGCCACTCACAGGAAGCTTCAAGTCAGGAATTGGTCCAGAGAGCTTGTTATTATCCAGAGTGAGATTTGTGAGCTGCAAGGTCCCGAGGCTGGATGGGATTGGCCCAACTGGTTCATTGCCATTGAGCTTGATGTCTGTCAAGGAAACAGAATCGCTGAGGGAAGCCGGAATTTTTCCATTGAAGTTGTTTCCATGTAACCACAACTGTTTCAAAGACTGCATTGTGCCCACCACATCAATTGGACCTGACAGGGAAGGTGCATCAGTTAGGAAAATGGAGAGCTGCCTATTGCACAGGAATAACACACAGAACATAAAACTTCTATTATTATGAAATACGGATTACAATATATAGCTGTAAAAGCTGTTCAACAAACTACTAGAAAAACGGATCTAACAGATTTCAACCTACACGTCTCCTAATGAGTCTAACAGAATCTATTTTAAGCATTTCTACATTATTATTCCAACTCTTCCTCTTAATGGAGAAATGGATTCTTACAACACTTTAACTTTGTCTGTCTCACTGGTCCTCATACGCAGTTACACCCATCTCTGAACTTCATAGACACGCTCTTTCTCTCCCATCATCTTCAAGCTACCACTTCATACAGCACAAATACAACTGCTTCCGACCATCTTTGAAGTATTTATAGGATCGACGATTCTAAACTACCCCGAAGAATAGTCTCGATACTGAAACATTCAGTAATCGATATTACAAAATGACCTTTACAAACACTCAACAATAATAACACGAAACTAATGATCTTGGAGCACCGAAATACAACAAGAATCAAAAGTTTTTACAATATATTTCTAACATACATAAACAATAACTCTATTCTAGAACAGCTTGAGAGGTTCATCATCACTGGATGAGTTTTCTTGCATAGGACCTAGTGAGTCCTCAGCTATGTTAGCTGATTCTTTCAGTTTGCCATTTAAAAGATCACTAGCACGAGTTTTGCAATTCAGTGCTGTATGTCCACGTCTTCGACAGTAGAAGCATTCAATGTTTTTAATTGTTCTTCCCTTGGAGTATAGCGCAATTTCAGAATTTGAACTGACTTCCAAGTCACCTTCCTTCATCCTCTTTTCTTCTGCTAAGAGTGCTGAAATCATGTCTTCCAGAGTTCGAGAGGGCATTTGTGTTAAAGTAAAAATAGCATTGTCATATTTTAGAGACAAACTATTCAGCAAGATTGCTTTTGCATCATCGTCATCGACTTTACAATTAATATCTGCCAACTGTGCTAACAAAGACTTTAAATCATTTATGTGAGAAGACAGTGATACTTCATCATGCATTTTTAACTTGAATAGTTGTAACTTTAATGAAAACTTGGCATTTACAGCCTTTTCCCCAAATGTTTTACTCAATTGTACCCACATTTCTTGAGAAGATTTTTCCAAATCTATTAGATGTAGTTGAGAATCTGCAAGAGACAATCCATGAATGGACTTGGCTCTATCCTCTCTTTTCTCCCATTCAATTAATTGCTTGGCATCTGGAGGTGCTTTCTCTGTTCCTTTTACTATTCCCCATAAATTCTTATGCATCATTTGAAGTTGTACTTTTACTTTCCAGGTATGGAAGTTAAAACCATTAAATTTTTCCAATGCAATATTCTCCATATCAAAAAAAAACTTTAATCAGAAAATGAATACCTCTGCAGCCAATGGATATGGCAGCGTTCCTTCCTCTGTCAGAGTTCCTTCCTCTGTTCTGACAGCGAATCTCCTGTGATCTTCCTTGGCAGTTTCTACAACTTCCTGACGGCTCCTCTATGCAATCTGACAACTCCCCTTTCAGTGATGGCGTCTCTCCTCCAGCAGATAGCGTCTCCTTCTTCTCAGCATACAGCTCACAGCTTCAGGCTTTCCACGATCGCAGCACTCTGCCTCACGCCTCCTCTGCGAAGGCTCCTTCACGTGGGCTCCTCCAGCCTCAGCTCAAACAAAATCGGCAACTGGACTGTTTCAACAGCGGCTCAATCTGTAGCTCCTCCTGCGCTCTGATACCAAGTTAGGAAAATGGAGAGCTGCCTATTGCACAGGAATAACACACAGAACATAAAACTTCTATTATTATGAAATACGGATTACAATATATAGCTGTAAAAGCTGTTCAACAAACTACTAGAAAAACGGATCTAACAGATTTCAACCTACACGTCTCCTAATGAGTCTAACAGAATCTATTTTAAGCATTTCTACATTATTATTCCAACTGCATCCTGGCTATTGAGCTGAAAAATTTCCATCCCAGACCCATTGAATGTAAAGGGAATCGGTCCTGTGAGCCTGTTGTAAGCCAATTGCAGGACCGACAAAGAACTCATCTACCCTAGAAAATCCGGTATAGGCCCAAAAAGATTACACTGACACAATGACAAGTTTTCCAGGTTGGCTGAATCTTGAAGGTCCAAGGGAAGACTCCATCCCTGTGTCGCATTCAGAGTGTTGTATTCCAAGGACAGGACTTGCAGACTCTTCAATCCCACAAAGAAATCTGTTGGAATAGTATCAAAATTGTTCATGCCCAGATACGCATATTGCAGATTTGACAGCCCATTGAAAGTGGGCAAGGGTCCTAAGAATTTGTTCCTCTGTAGCCCAATGTTAACCATTTCGGTGAGCTGGTTGAAATTGGAAGGGGACCCTCCAGCCCAAGACCCTGGACATAAATTAATAAGGACATAAATTAATAAGGGCATCAATAAGCTGATCAGGCTAAAATTTATTTAAAAGCAGAGATTTCAGCAGAATCTCTTCTTTCCAACTGCTTCATACTTTCTCTCAGCATCAACATCCTAAAAAACAAAACCTTATTCTAAAAGAACTTGCCTGGTCATTCAGGGAGGGTACCCAGATATCGTAACTGGCTGGATATCTGTTCAATAGGTATATATATAATTTCCCCCTGTAAATAGCACCGCTAATATAAAAATCTAGATCGACTGCTGGATCAATAGTTGGATCTGCTACTTAATCTGCTGCCAGTGAAGTACCTGGCATTGCGATTGAAGGATCTTAAACTACTCCGATCTCCCCTGCCCGAAAACAGGGTCTTTTTCATTCCTATTTATTCCCCTCAAATCGCTAGCTAGAAGGTAAGGTTAATGCCGCACGCAGTTATATTCTAACTATTAGTCTCCTCAGTACTCATCAATAGTAAGTAGCAGAAGGAGAACGCCTCTGGTAAAAGCAGGTTTCAGAATGGCCTTCTCTCTCACTCACACATTTAAGCAGGTTCTTTCGTGGGAAATAGGTGCAGTTGGTAGGCGGATGGAATTGGGGAGGAGGCATGCAGCATTCCACGGGCTATCCATGCAGTGTCAATTAAGTGGTTTCCATGCAGTGCTTTTCGATGCAGGTGGAGGAAACCACACACCACAAAGAATCGTTGGAGGCCATGCAGGTGCTGCAGTGCATGCAATAGCAAGCTGCTCGTGGTACGACCTGGTGCCAAGTGGAGTACCTGTTCAATATAATATGAATTATCCTAGAAAATAGGCCAAATAAGGCATCGATTTTACTGATCGGGCATTAACTAATTTTTCATAAAAACTGTAGCTTAAAACTACTTAGAAAATGTGAGGATTAATACAAATTCCTGCGGAACGATTACAATAGTCCCTGCTACTGCTGGGCAGGGACTAATAATATGATTTAAAGGGATTCCGGTAAAGGGATTCCGGTAAAAGGATTCTGAGCTACTCTAAACATGTCCATTTTAACACCCCTAATCTAAATTCTTCTTCTAATTTTACCAATATTATCCTTCCAAAGCTCCCAGTATTTAACGATACTACTTTGGCCACCAACTTTACCCTAAAGCTCAAAAGCTTAGCCAGTGCACAGTAAACATTAGATTTCAATACGCCATGAACATTGGTTCCAATACTCTAAATCTAATGTTTACCCAATGCTGTTGGAGAAGCTTATTTTCATCAATCTCAGAAGGATTTCAACGAGTTTTTGAGAGCCCGGGCAGAGGAGATGGTTGGGGGAGGTCGTATGTGCTTTTTCTTACTCGGTTGAACATCACAGGATCCAACAGACTAGGGTTTGATTGCCTTAAGCTGGGACTCGTTGGAAAGAAGTTTGAATGATTTGGTGTCTAAGGTACATTCACCGCGGATATTTTCGGTGTTTTTGTGGTTGAATTGAATTGATTTTAAACAAATTAATTAGATATTGTATTGTTGCAGGGGTTGATCGAGGAGAACTCGTTCAATCTGGCTCTGTTCGGCCCATGCAAGTAGGAAGTGAGGACTGAAATAGCGAGAGCAGGATCATTTAAAATGCAAAGATTGGAGCTCCTAAAAAGACCGGAGATGTTCACCAAAGAGGAGATGGAAGGCATGAGCGGCTCGCCCTCTGTAAAGGAAACATACGGGAAATAATTTGAAAAGCAAATGCGAGCAGCGATGGAGAGTCTCCTTAAACATCATTTCGGAGATGAAGTAATGGAGGGGCTATTCCAGAGATACGGAGAAACAATGGGGAAAAGAGTGACTACATTCATGGAGTATGGAGCAAAGGGAGGACTGTTGTCCATAGTCCTGGAGCGTAAATGAAAGTGGGTTCTAAATGTCAAAAAAAAAATCGCATTTTCCAGGCTGGTTGAAGTTGTATATTCGAGGGCTGGTTGAAATTACAGTGAAACAAAAGAATGATAAGGTAACATTCATTAATATTCTTGCACAGGAAAGGAATGATAAGGTAACATTGGAAATGCGATTTGTAAATGCTAATGTAAATGCGATTTGTAAATTCTTGCATAGGAATGTAAATGCGATTTGTAAATTGCAGGTACCTGTTTCTGGCTGGTGGGTGTTGCAGGTATGTTAAAGCGGCACGATGGTCTGCTTGTGTGCTCAGATAGTTGGTCTGCTTGTCTGCTGGATACCTCGTATGCGTCTGCTTGTGCTTGTTGTAGGAGATAATAGATCGTATGAGATAATAGATCCTATGATAGTGGAGCCTAGGATAGGATATATAATAGCACTCTAGGAGTTAATTGAGGAATTTGAGGTTTACAAATTGGGGTATTTCCAATGTATATTTATTTTTCATAGTGGAGGAGTCATAGGATATATGTTACAAAATGAGGAATTGAAATGCACAATGTAACATTGGACCGTTAGATGAGGACAGTGGAGACCTATAAAAAGAGAATGGAGTTTAATTTTTTCAATTCTTGATAAAAAAATACTAAATTTAATTCAATAAAAAATGCATATGAATTAATTTGTGGAATTTAAATCCTTAATACCCAAATTTTTGAAAAATAAAAATTCATCCACCTGATCTTCACCCCCAATGTTGAAATAAAACACCTATCTTAAAAAAGTTAAAATTATTTATTATAATTTCATATATAAAAATTACTACATTATTTAAAATTAAATGCTTAAAAATTATAGTAAATAAATTTGATATCATTGGTAATAAATGTAAAAAAATTAACACTAATTTAATTAATTAAAATAACTATCGCTAAAAATAATTGTTAACCGGTTTGCCAAAACAAAACGTAATCATTCCCTAAGTTTTCATTCGAAGGTAAACCATGGAATATTAGCGGCCCCAAAGAACGTAGATCATTAAACGTAAAGTATTAAATTCAGTGGCCGCAAGAAAAAAATCCTGAAATGGACGTAAAAGAATACAGGTAAAAAAAATAGGCCAACTAAATTTGGAATTCAAAACAAATTAAACAATTACAATACATATAAGATGCTGGCTGAGTTCTGAATCTGATATTACCATCGCTTAATTGTAACCAAAATGAATACTTTGCAATTAAAAGAATCAATTATCATTTTTCTAACGCAACTAGTTAGTGTGATCATTATTTACGAGAAGAATTATATAGCATCGAGCCCTCCATTCATCGGGAATAATCACTTTCTGTGGAACAATAGGAAATCCATTCAAAGATTATTAACAGTTGGGTTTCTCCTTTGAGACAATCATATATCTTGATCATGGAAGATGAAACTCAGGAACAATTACTTAGGTAGAGAACTCCGGCTACAAGGGCCCATTTAGTGCCCTAATCGAAGTTGACTAGATTAAACCTATTTTCATTTTGGTACGTAGATTTGCTAGACAAATTAAAATAATTCTCCCACAAGCTATTGGATCGTTCATCAATCGAAACTTAATTAAAAGAACACTTCATACTCTAATCAAAGTTAATTAAAAGAACACTCCATCCTCCAAAATTTCATAGAATGAGCATGGACATAATAAAATAAAACAATGATTTTACAAGTATATAAAGAATATCATCATTCAGAAATGAATCTAGGTTGTAATTGAAAAGCATATATCATTCGAATTATATATTCCAGTTCTATACTGTTTTTAGAGAAAGTTATTCATGACCGATGAAATTCCAGGAACAAGAAGAACTAAAAACTAGATTACGTATTTGACTCTGTTTTCAAAACATCCACATATTGGCAAATTCATCCACGTTACAATCTCCTTCAAAAGCATCAATGTAATGAGCATCAAATGCTGGATTTGTTGGTATCTCTAGAAATTTTGAATCAAATAGTTCCAATTGTCTGCATCGGTCTGAATCTTCCAATTTTTTTGGGATAAAATCCATCAACCATTCAATTTCTTCATCCAGGTCGTATGATCCCGAGGAGAAAATATTATCCATTTCTTCTCCTCCTAACAAATTCGTACTGCTGTGCTCTGCAATATGCTCTTCTTGTTGCTCTTTTGCAATATGCTCTTCTTGCGGTTCTTCTGCAATATGCTCTTCTCGTTGTTCTTCTCCTCCACCCACAGATGTTCCATTCGCATCTTTTTCTGCAATGTATTCTGACATCAAGAAACCATACTCTGAATCCATTTCCTGGCATACCTCCAACGACTCCATTGGCTCGACAATATTTAACGGTGGAATATCATTTACACAGTGGCTAAACCCTAGATTTGTGGCCATCACATGTTCACTAAAATTCTCCAAAAAGGTAAAAGGAACGAGCTGAGCTCCTGACTGACGATCATAAGGAGGAAAACAAGGTGTGCCATAAATATCTGACGATCCACCACATTCCCAGGCTTCCATTGCTTCCTGAATTAATATTGCTGCATGGATTCACCAAACCACAACTGGATAAATTCCCTCCAAGAAAATTGGTTCCTGGCATATCTGTTCTTACAATCCGACAACTATCTGATGGTTGTATACGCAATCCATTTGAAGAATGTCCAGCTCCATATTGATCCAGTGAACTCATGCAAAGAGGAGAAGCAGCATCAAAGTTGCTTTGGCAGCTATTAGTCAGAATTGGAGATTTTGAAGGCCAGAGTGAAGAAGAGTTATAGAGCTTTCCTCCAAGAGTGAATTACTTGTTACACCTTCTACAGATATATCTAGGCTGCAACTTCTTGCAGCGTCTCTTGTTATTCAGAAACCTAAACTTACAATATTCCGAGGATTTACACCTCGGACATATGACCTTCATCTTCCTGAAAATCTCCTCCATGCTTTGCTATAACGACTTGTAATTCAAAATTATTTGCAAATATGAAAAGCCTTAGAGCTCCTGATGCTCTCTATATATAAACAAGCGATTGTAGCTTTCTTTTGGCTTTTTGCTTAGCTTTATTTTACTTTCTATTTTGGTTTGTGAAAAAGCACCTGCGATTTTCACCTCTCCCAAATTTTGAAACGCTGGACTTTACCGGGAATGGGATCATCCATCTTCCTCATGGTCGCCGTAAATCGTGGTAATGTCCTTGACCAGCTATCGTTAAACATTCTGCCGTTGGATCGTGGGCGATTGAGATAGTGATGTCATTGTCATTAACTTGTTTATCCATCAACAACGCTGTCAATGGATGGCATCGGATGCCTCAATGCTTTCTGAAAGGCAATTTAGGTGTAAAAAAAATCTTTTAGTATTTATAAAACTTGCAAGGATCCTAACGGTTAGCAAGACCTAACCTTTTATATATAGATTTGAATTTTTTCAAAATTGAT
This sequence comes from Larix kaempferi, assembly GCA_027924585.1. NCBI lineage: Eukaryota > Viridiplantae > Streptophyta > Pinopsida > Pinales > Pinaceae > Larix > Larix kaempferi. The sequence goes on along the minus strand of BSBM01002357.1, from coordinate 1,154,519 downwards.
ATTTCGAAGACACGAAAAGCAAGAGCTTAATAGCTTTTATTTATTTCTTTCCTGGAGTTTAGAGCCTTTATACATATGAAAATTCACCGATATTAAATTAAAGAAAATAATTATCATAAATAAGTTGTTAATTATTGAGGAAATGTATAAGTTACTAATTATGACGGAAATGCATAAAATGGAACATAATAAATAAGAGTTATGATAAGATTAGTTTGTGTTTAGAAATAAGATTATGTGGTACTAGAAAGTATATGATTTAAATGGATATTTTTCTAGATTTTAAAATAACTTAAAATAATTAATTCTTCATCTTTTTGAAAAATAGAATTTAAATATTACAATATTTAAATACTAAATAATTAAAAAATATATTAGAGTAATATTTAGTTTATTTATAATATTAAAACTATATGATATTAGAAAACATCCAACCCCAATAAAAGTAGTCAATAATATATTATTTTTAAATATTATTTAAGTTAAAACAATTAAAAAAAATTAACTTTTTATAATTTTGAAAAATAAAATTCAAATATTACAATATCTAAGTATTAAACAATAAAAATATATTAAAATATTTAAAATAAAACCTCGTATGATCTTACACCTATTTTCAACATCAAAATATGGTGAAAGATTTAGTAATGTAAAGTACACACCAAACTTAAAATTCCTGAATATTAATGAGAATGAATTTTCATTAATGAATTCATATGTTTATAATATTATATTATTTTAAAAACTATAAAATTTTGGGAATTTTGCACAATCAAAGAGATGCACTTTGCTAGGGTTTCTGATCCCTGACCTAGCCTCCTAATCTCCGCTCAGACTCTGCCATGGCGGCCTCCAGTGGGGGTTGCTCCAAACCATCTTTCAGCCATTTAGCAGCTTGCCGTACTCAAATCATCAAGCCCCTCGTCCTATTGGGGTCCGATTAGGAATCCACGACCATTGAATAGCATACGGGAAACCTGAACCAAGCACTGGAAAGGAAGGAGAGGGAACTGCGAATCTAGAATCTTCGGCTCAGAAATGAACAAGCACGAATCGTGAAGCACCAACAAGGAACAACAATGCCAACAAATGCAAGCCAAAAGCGTCTCAAATTCCAAGGTATGAAGTCACATCCACCCTTGTAAGTCAGCACATACAATATATGCATGACCACGCCATCATCTGCAAATTCATAGGCATATGGCCTACAGAAAAGAATCTTACCTGGTGGATCACCAACACCTGGAAGCCAAAAGGATAATGTGAGATCAAATTAGGATCCAAGGGCTTTTTCAAGGTCATTTTTCAACATTTGGAAGACAAGAATTGCATATTTCAAGGTCGACTGTATTTTCTACACTCTGCAGGTCTTTTCTACACTCTGTAGGTCTGTACATCCGCGACTGGAATGAGAACTTTAGTCCTAACACAGAAGATTTCAAAGTAGTACCGGTCTGTCTAAGACTGTACTCGCTGCCTCAAGAGTATTGGAACCTGGAAACCCTTGCCGCTATAGGCAACACCCTAGGGTCCTTTATTCAAGCCTCCGATGCTACCCTCGCTACTCGATACACCTCCTTTGCTCAAATATGCATCTACATGGATATCTCCACCGCTCTCCCTGAAGCTATATGCCTCTCCTTTCAAGACAATGAATGGATTCAACCTTTAGACTACGAGCATATACCCTTCCAATGCAGAAAATGTCATGAACATGGCCATCTCTTTCGCGAATGTCCTCTGAACACTAAACCCATAACTCCCTCCGCCCAGAATAAAACTAATGAAGAGGGATTCACGAAAGCCTCCAACTGTAGAAGATCTTGAAAGAAAACCACCGCCCCCAGTACCTCTACCATTCCTGATTGCCACAACAACTTCTATGTTCTTTCATAGCAAACCCCCGATATTCCCGAACCCTCCAATCCCACTCCTCTGACAAAAAAAGTTGAACCAGACTCCAATATTATCCCGCCTCAGCAAGCACATTCGCCCTTAGCCGATAACATTCTTGATCTCGAGGATGTGGAGACTGGAGAACTGGATATTGAAGCCATTCAATAAGCATGGGCCAAGAATGACTTGCACAGTATTTTGCAAAGCCAGTTAGATCTTTTCAAAGAATATTATCAGTATTTAGCTCTGCAATAGATCTTCCCACCTCTGACGGAACCTACTACTAACTCCTCTGAGCCCAACCCACTAGGACTCAGCAAAGTTCTCAAACACAAGGAAATCCCCAAAGGACAAAGCGTGCTCTGAAAGAAAGGAAGAAAACCCAATAAACAACTACTTCGAGACCTCGGAGAATATCTCATAGACTCTAGCATCAACAATAAGCTCACTACCATATTTCAACCGTTTGATTAATGTAGCTAAAGATCATTAGTTGGAATATCAGAGGAATCGACAACGATTCCAAAAGAAGAATGCTGAGAAATAAAATTTTGAAAGAAAAACCTGCTCTCATTATGTTACAAGAAACAAAAACCTCAGAGCTGAAGCTCCACACTTTCATCAATAATTGCTGGAAAAAAGCTAAAGTAATAGCCACTGATGCCAAGGGCGCTTCCGGAGGCATTTCCATTGCCTGGGATCCTAGTGTAATAAGCCTCGAAGGATTCTTCTCTAGTCACTATACCCTCTCTTGAAATTTCCACATCCTTGGCACCACTCACAAAGGAAAGATCACAAATGTTTATGGCCTTCAAAGGTTGGACCAGAAATTGCAACTCCTCAACTATGTCTCTTGGCTTCATACCCATTGCCAGAATTTGCTCTGGATTCTGGGTGGAGATTTCAATATCATCACCAATCTCAACGAGAAGAAAGGAGGAATCTGTAGACTTGACAGAGACAGACTGGCCTTTCAAACCTTCATTCGAGATAACTCTCTAGCCGATCTCGAAACCAGTAATGGAATTTACACTTGGATCAATAGGAGAGGTGGTAGCACCCAGGTGTATTCGAGGCTAGATCGTTTTCTCATCTCTGACTCACTGTAGATGAACCATCTTAATCTTGCTACCTCCATTCTTCCCTTCGCTGGTTCAGATCACTTCCCGATCTGTCTCCACATTGACTGGGATGCGCCTGACTCTCAGAGACCCTTCAAATTTGAACAATTTTGGCTCTCCCATCCCGATCTAAATGGAAAAATAAAATATTGGTGGTCCTCATATCAGGAAAGAGAGGGATCTCTCATGTAGGAATTCCAACAAAAACTTAAATTTATCAAAAGACAACTCAAGCTTTGGAATAAAAATGAATTCAACAACATTCTTTAGGATCTAAGCGCAAGCTTGAACACAACCTTGATGATATCCAATCCATGGCCATTCATTAGGGTTATACAGAAGAGCTCCTGCAGAAGGAACAAAACCTTCTAAGTCAACTGGACATTAGTAATTAGCAAGAAGAAACTCTGTGGAGACAAAAATCCATAGTCCATTGGCTCAAAGATGGGGAAAGAAACAACAAATTCTTCCACAATGTTATGATCCAATGCATGCAAAGCAACAGAATCACCAAGCTCAAAACCCACACTAGAGACATTATCGTCAACAAGGATGATATTGAAAAAGAGCTCGTCCTCTACTACAATAACCTTCTTAATGATGACAATCCTGACAGATCTCAGGCCTCTCAACACATCCTTCAGAATATTCCCAATCTTATCACGGATGAGCAGAACAATAATCTCATTAGCTCTATCTTGCCTAGAGAAGTTGAGATTGTTGTCATGGAAATGAAGCCTGGCAAAGATCCTGGACCTGATGGATTCACTATTGATTTCTTCCAAAATTTATGGGAAATTGTTAAGGATGATGTATGGCAGGTTGTAGAAGCCTCTCGCGCCTCCGGCTCCATCCTCCTTGCCTTCAACTCTACCTTTCTCACTCTCATTCCCAAACCAAAACCAGCAAGCCTGCTGACCCCACCAACTTCTGCCCCATAGCCCTCTGTAATGTCATCTAAAAAATCATCACCAAGGTCATTGCCAACCGTCTCAAACTGGTGCTGCCTCTTCTCATCTCCCTAGAGCAATCAGGATACATGGAAGGTAGAAAAATCATGGATGGGATCATAATAGCACACGAGGTTATCCACACTCTCAAGGCCTCCTCCCTCCCGGGCATGCTTGTCAAGCTGTACCTATCAAAATCCTTTGATAAAACTAACTAGAGATTTCTCAAGAGCACCCTGCTAGCCTTCGTCTTTTCTCTGCCCTGGGTCAGCTGGATCATCTCTTTGGTCTCCTCTGCTTTCTTTTCCATCCTTTTCAATGGCACTCCCTCCCCCACCTTCTCACCCTCGAGAGGCATCAGACAAGGAGACCCCCTTTCTCCCTACCTCTTTATCCTGCTTGCAGAGAGTCTGGGTAGAAGCATAAACTCGGCCATTAGAACTAATCAACTCCATGGTATCAAGATCAGCAGACATGGAAAAGCACACTCGCATTTGCAATTCGTAGATGACACAATGCTAATGGGAAAATCCACGGTTACAGAATCCAGAGCATTCCGCAACATCCTTCTTTCCTTCAGTGCAGCCTCAGGTATGACCATCAACCACCTCAAGTCTCAAATCTTATTTTTTAATACCCACTTACAGACCCAAAATCGCATTACCAGACTGCTTGGCTTCCGCAAAGGATCCCTTCCTTCCAAGTTCCTCGGAGCCCCCCTGATTGCCTCAACCATTAAGCAATCCTCCTGGAAATATTTACTCAGTGCCCTTGATCTCAAGCTTTCCTCTTGGACCTTCAGATCTCTTAACTTCCCTAGTCGCCTTATCCTTCTTAAATCTGTTCTACAAGCAATGCCCCTCTATCTCTTCTTTGTCATGGAGCCCCCAAGTTCATTCTGAATTCCATCCACAACTTACAAAGAAAATTCCTTTGGGGAGGCTCCACTTAGCATAGAAAATGGGCCCTAGTGGCCTGGGACAAGATCTGCACCCCTAAACATGATGGAGGACTTGGTCTTCGTGACCCTTGCACCCTCAACAAATTTCTCTGTGCCAAGATTCTTTGGAGATGTTGTACCGAAGATTCCACACCTTGGACCAACATCTGGACGCAAAAATATACGAACAACCTCACTCACCATGAGCTCATTCAGCAAGACTCCCTTCCAACAGGATCCCTGATTTGGAACTCAACTTGGGCACAAAGAGAGATCATTCGCAAGCACAGCTTTTGGGAAATCAGAAAAGGAGACAGAGCCCTCTTCTAGGGGGACGCTTGGAACCAGCTACCCCGGCTCCAACTCCTCACACGCACTGAACTTCTCTGCACACGGACCCAACAGCAAGGAAATATGCTCATGGCCGACTACTGGGAGCCCCACAACAACAATGAAATTTGGAGAACTTGGATGAAGCAAGAGTGTTGGGTGGGTGACATCAGCAATAACGATGAAAAAACGTTCTGGACCATCCTCAACTCCAGGAAGATCCTCTTCTCCAATGAACATGACAAACTCCACTGGGGGCATCAATAGAAGGGCTTTTTCACAATCAAAGAAGCCTATCATATCTCCCACCTCGCTCCCCCACAACCCAAAGATCTCATCTGGACTAAGATATGTGACGCAAATCTATGGCCAAAAATCAAAACCTTCCTCTGGTTGGTGGTGAAGAAGAAACTTCTCACTTGGGATCAGCTTATCAAAAAAGGATTCGAAGGACCATCCATCTATGTCCTCTGCAAACAACAAACAGAAGATCAGGAACATCTACTCAACTCCTGCAACATTGCCACCACAATCTAGGATTGGGGCTCCTCCATCTTTCAACATATGGACCGCATCATTGATGATATCAGAGACACAATTCGGAACTGGTCCACTGAGCCTTTTGTAAATCCTATTCTAAATCACACGTAGATGCTCCTCGCCGACCTCATGGTTTGGAACCTCTGGAAGGAAAGAAACAAAAGAATCTTCCTCGTTAGCTCTCTACTGGAAACCAGTCTCGTCCAACACATTCATGCTAACCTCCAGAAAACGGTGAGGATGACCCCCTGGAATGAAGCCGACCTCTCTTTCCAACCGCTTGAAAGATGCATCCTTTCCAATTTGAACTTCATTCTCCAGCCAACTATCCCCCCATCACCACACCACCCTCCCACCACCTGCATTCCCTCCTCTTGGTTCCCCACTGTGCTCACTCGCTTAAAACTGAACTTTGACGGAGCCTCAAAAGGCAATCCAGGTCTGACTGGAATCGGAAGGGCTTTCAGAGATACCACCAGCAATCCCATTCACATTTCCTCGAAAAGCATTAGATTCAATACCAATAATGTGGCGGAGCTCCTAACACTCTTGACGGGCCTTAAAATCGCTCGCAGGAAAGGCTGGTTGGCTCTCACCATTGAAGGCGACTCTCAGATTTTAATAAACACCGCCCACAAGCTCCACTGTGAGACCGCTATAGCCAAAATCTCAAAACAATGGCGACTTAAATGGTTAAATGAATAGTTGTAGGATAGCATCACGCATTTTTAGGTTTTCAACACTAGCCATGTTCGCCGCACGGTGAACAAGTTAGCGGATCACTTGGCCAACAATGGTGCCGATACTACCAATGACAGAATAGACTCCAACTAGCACAAATTCAGGGCTCAACCACTTAGGAATCAACTCACAGACATTGTGCAATAGGACCTTCCCCCCCCACAATGAGTGAACCATGTAGATGACACGAATCACCATCCCTTAGCTAGTTCAACCCCGGGGTCTGTGCCTACCACCCACCCTGGCCACTTGTCCCACAGTTTCTGTAATATCCCAACCTTTTGACTGACTATGTTATGATGTTATATTGGGCGACGGCCCCAGCATATGTGATTTATTAGTTTCGCATAGCATTAGCATGTTTTGATTTATTCTTTCATGAGTTGATATATTGGGCATGGACCCTGATTGTTTCATTATTGAATATATACTGGGAAGGAAAGCCCGAATGAATAAAATTATGTTTTATTATGAGAATTGGTTACAAATTATGATATACTGAGATTTCCTCTTTTGTTACATTATACTATGTAGAGCATGATTCATATGGATGACTATGTAGTGTGTTGAGTGTTGACTCAGAAACACATGAATGACCTATATACTGGGCCTAAGCCTCGATGTATCTAGAGGACTCTTATTACGTACTAGGCCTGAGCCTCGATGTATGCTGACTGTTGGGATAAGCCCTGGAGCACTCCAAGCTTGAAAGAAAATGATTACCAGATCTGAGGCCACTTAAAATAACCTAGATGTGCCTCACAACCACATTCTAGCTCTAGTGTTGAGCAGAGGCTCTGGAATTGCACTAGCGTAACGCCCATGTGAGAGTGTTGAGTTAAAAGGCTATGAAGAGCACTCGAGGTTACTAGATCTCAAGTGTTGAGTTGGAAGGACTCTGAATAGCACTTATGTGTTTTATCACAACCAGGGATGATTTTAGGGGCGAAATTTGTTCGGGTACACAGGGTACTACCAAAGGACCGAACACCAAGAGCAACCACTTCACACAAACAGATCACAGATCAACACACCGATGTTTTGACGTGGTTTAAACCCTCTTCAGGGAAACACTCCACGGCCCCGGCCAAATAGCTTCTACGGGACAATTTATTATGCAAAGAAAGAAAGTTACAAATGAGCTTCTCATAATCGATCAACTAAACAATGACCCTCCATGCTCTTTAAATAGAGATCATGGACCAATCGGGTGTTAAGCCACGGATCAAGGTTAGGTTTGATCTAAGAGAAGTTGAGCCGTCGGATCACTCTATGTCGGAAACATATCGTGACCGTCGGATTAAGTATATACAAATGCATACTAATGCATACTAAAGAAACACACTATCCCTAACGGATATATTACACAAGTTGATCTTAACTAACTCCTAAGTGTCTAAATATCCTAACATCCCCCCTTAAGAACAACTTGGGATAGGATTGAAGGATTTACAAAAGTGACACTATTAGGAGAAGGAAGGAGGCATTAGAGCCTATCCCCCCTTAATGACAAGTTCCTGAACTCCTAACATAGATCGAAGTTTAGAAAACTTCGCTTCTGTAAGAGACTTGGTGAAGATGTCTGCAACTTGATCATCTGTAGGGCAAAAGAGCACTTCGAGAACACGATCATGAACAAGATTTCTGATGAAGTGCATATGTAGCTCAATGTGTTTGCTGCGTTGATGTAGAACTGGATCTTTGGCAAGCTTGATGGCACTTTGATTGTCGCACCAAAGTGGAGTAGGCTGCTGCTGCTCGAATCCAAACTCTGAAAGGATCTGTCGAAGCCATAAAGCTTCCTGACTAGCATTAACTGCTGCTCGATATTCTGCCTCTGCTGAAGAAAGAGCAAGAGCTTGTTGTTTCTTACAAGCCCAAGTAGTAGGTCCAGAGCCCAGACTGAAAACATAACCTGCAGTAGACTTTCGATCATCAGGATCGCCGGCCCAATCTGAATCAGTGAAACCAACCAACAAAGGTTTCCCCCCTGTACTGTAATGAATCCCAAACTGAACTGTACCTCGAATATATCGAAGTATTCTTTTAGCTGCTTTCCAGTGACTTTCATGAGGTGTCTGCATATAACGGGAAACTCGACCAACGGCAAAGGAAAGGTCAGGACGGGAATGAGTCAAGTATAAAAGACAACCAACAAGCTGACGATACAGTGTGGCATCTACTTCAGGTGAAGTACAAGTGGCAGAAAGTTTGACTCCAGACTGGAAGGGAGAAGGGGCTGGTTTACAATCTTCCATGTGAAAGCGACGAAGAAGGTCACAAGCATACTTAGACTGAGAAAGAAAGATTCCTTCTTTGGTTTGCAGAACTTGGAGACCAAGAAAATAATGCAAATGTCCTAAGTCTGACATTTCAAAAGTTTGTTTAAGACTAGATTTCACATGGGTTATAAGCTTAGGGTCACTACCAGTAAGAATAAGGTCATCAACATATAGAACAAGTATGATGAGATGGTTTCCTACTTTCTTGGTATAGACATTGGGGTCAGAATGGCATCTAGAAAAACCAGTGTCAAGGAGAAAGTTATCCATTTTGGCATACCAAGCTCTAGGAGCTTGCTTAAGGCCATATAAGGATTTCTTAAGGCGACAGACAAGGCTAGAGTTATTCTGAACATAGCCAGGAGGTTGTTCCATGTAAATTTCCTCCTGTAAATCACCATGTAAGAAGGCAGACTTGACATCCATTTGATGGACTTCCCAGTTGTGTAAGGCTGCAAGGGAAAGAACAAGGCGGATGGAGTTCATTTTGGCGACAGGAGCAAAGGTTTCATTGTAGTCAATCCCTTCAACTTGAGAAAAACCTTTGGCAACTAACCTTGCCTTAAGTCTTTCAACACTTCCATCTGATGCATACTTAGTTCTGTAGACCCATTTACATCTGACAAGTTTTCTTCCTTTTGGAAGAGGTACAAGATCCCAAGTATCGTTCGCCATTAAGGAACGATATTCTTCATCCATGGCTGCATCCCAATCTGGATTCCCTGAAGCTTCTGCAAAGGTTTCTGGATCATGATTCTCGGAAACTTGAGCCAAAAGAGAAGAGGCTCGCTGAAACTGAGAACGTGTTCGACGTTGATCTCTAGGATCACCGGCAAGATCACCAGCTGCTTCACATGTTGAACGGACCCATCGAGGAAGCACTTGTGCTGGTGCAACTGGAGGAACATGAGCAGGCGGAGGTGGATTTTCATCCTCACTGTCATCATCAGAAACTGGAGTTGGAAACCTGTCAAGGAAGTTGGAAGAAGAAGAAGAAGGCACAAACGCCGAATCAGGCTCACAGGCCAAAGATGGCACACTCGCCGAGTTAGGCTCGCAGGCCAAGATATTTTCATCAAATTTAACATCTCTTCTAATGATTATAGCATGAGAATGTGGTTGAAGAAGTCTATAACCTTTTACATCTTCAGAATATCCAACAAATATGCACTTTTCACTTTTAGGCTGCAATGCTTTCCGTTTTTCATCCGGAATGTGAGCCCATGCTTCACTACCAAACACACGAAAGTGACTTACATCAGGTTTAATTTTACTCCATGCTTCTTCTGGTGTTATACCTTGTAATGCTTTTGTGGGGGTGCGATTAACTATGTAATTTGCACAATTTATGGCTTCAGCCCAAAATTGAAGACTTAGTCCCTTAGATTGGATCATACAATTAGCCATTTCTTTTAAAGTGCGGTTCTTCCGCTCAGCTACACCATTTTGTTGTGGTGTATATGGAACAGTGTGTTGTTGTTGGATGCCTTGTTCAGTGCAGAAAGTAGTGAACTGTTTGTTAACATATTCTCCTCCATTGTCAGATCTTAACTTGATAATTTGATGACCAGATTGTTTTTCAACAAGAGCCTTGTAGGCCAAGAACATGTTAAATACTTCGCTCTTAAGTTTTAGGAAATAAACCCAAGTGCGTCTGGTGTAATCATCAATGAAAGTTAAGAAATACTTGAAACCAGAAAAGGAAGCAGATGGAAGAGGACCACACAAGTCACTATGCACAAGCTCCAAGGGAACCGAGGCGTGCCAAGAGGCACGTTTGTCAAAACTGTCCCGATGATGTTTTCCGAGTACACAACCGGAACAAACACCATCTCTGCAAGATACCATCGGAAGACCTGTCACCATATTTTCTTTACATAGTTGTTGCAATGAGCGATAATTTAAGTGACCAAATCGCTCATGCCAAAGTTTGCTCAAGTTATCACTATGAGCAACAAAAACTGAAGGGAAAGGTGATGACCCAAAGTTGTTAAACTTGTACAACCTGGTAATATCATCAACAATTCCGGTAGCTAGAACCTGTTGAGGATCTTTAAAATCCTTGATTACAACTTGGTGAGGTGTAAAGGTCACAGTTTTACCTTCACCAGAATGAGTGATCTGATAGACTGATAACAAATTGCAGGAAATTCTTGGAACACATAGTACATCACTAAAATGACCATTATCTACTGGAACTGTTCCAGCTCCTACAACACTTAGAGATCTATCATCACCAACAAATATTTGTTTGGTGTTACATTCATGCATAGTAGAAAAGATGGATTGATCCTTAGCCATATGATAAGATGCTCCAGAATCAATGAGCCATTCATTTGAAGTAGAAGAAGAAGATGCATTATAAGAATAACCAGAAGCACAAAGTGCATGTCCATGAGAGGTAGATTCTGATGGCGAATCTAGGCTGATGTGGTGCTTCTTCATTGCTGCTTCCAAGGCTGCCATCTTCTTGAAACACTTTGATTCATCATGATTATCTTTCCCGCAATAGTTGCAATGACGCTCAGTCTTCTTGCCTTTTGGCTTGGATCCTTTGTCATTTTTTAAAGAAGGAGCTGACTGAGAGGGTTTGGGACCCTTGTTTGACTTATTATTGCGAAAATTTTGTTTCTTGGGAGGCTTGGACTTTTCTTTCTGTTGGGACAATAAGGCTTTCCCAGATGTATCTGCATTGTTGATTATTCCAAGATGAATGAGTTTATCTTGTTCCCTAATCAAGGAATCACAAAAGGATTCAAGACTAGGCTCTTGATAGCTAGCTGCATTCAATGACGCTTTCATGGAGTAAAATGTAGATACAAAAACAGAATATGCAGGTCCAAGTTTGGAAAGAATATGATAAATGCATTGTTTGTCTTCCCTCTCAATCTTACATTCTGCACATAAGAGCTTGAGAGTTTTGTACTTAGATAAATAATCTTGAATGCATGAAAAGTCACTTGGATTTAAAGAAATCAACTCATTTTCGAGTTGGTGACCTCGAATTTCATTGTGTTTACCAAACACAGTTTCCAACTTGTCCCAAGCAGCATTAGGTTCATCAATTCCAGATATGTGGAATCGCAAATCAGTAGAGATTGACATCCCAATCAATCCACGAGCTTCATCACATCTATTTGCCCATTTTATTTTCTTATCATCATCAGTGGGTTCTTTTTCTTTCCCTGTTGTAATTCTGAAAAGTCCCCTACTTCGTAGAACATCCTCCATACGAGATTTCCATGAGAAATAGTTGGAACTGTTAAGTAGAATATCACAAAGGGCGGCCATATTTGTAAATTAATGGCTGTAAAAGCAGAAACCAATAGTTTGGATGTGAAGACCTCGAAAAAATAGCCGGTTTCAAAAAAAACGGCACTGAAAACGGACTCTGTATGATGAAGTTATGCTTGAACAAAGAAACTGTTGAAGATGTCCCCAATAGTGACGTGGCAGCTAGAGAATGTCCAGCAAAAAAAAGAATCCCCCTCTTCCCAAGATGAACCTTTTGACAATCACTTTACAAAAAAGTTGCTTTTAAGTGAATCACTTTTGTAAAATAAGTGATTTCACTTTTACAATGATATTACTTTTAAATAGTGCAACAATAAATAAAAAGCTTAAGTGACTCACTTGTATTTTTATTTTTTATTATTTAAGTGAGATGCACTTTTACAATAAAGTAACTTGAAAATAGAAATTGCATGCACTTTCCTTTTTAAAAGTAACTTCCTAAGACTTGAACTCAAGACCTATTAAGGAATAAAGCAACTTTGGACCAAGTGAGCTAGTTTAAAAGGTATGTAAAATATGGAAATGAGGAAGGGGGCTTTTTTTTTTTTTTTTTTTTTTACTCTTCTTGCTCGGTTTGCGCGCTTGCCCTTTTTCCTGCAAAACAAACCACAAAACGAAACAAAAAAAACTTCAGATCTGATGAAAAACGCGTTTCTGGAGCAACCGGGAACCGTTTTCGATCAAACGAAAACTATTTCCCAATGGAAACGACGCTCCGGACGTAATGGAACACCTCCCACAGCCCAGAAATGCACAGAAATACCAGAACTAGAAACCCTTTCGAGTTTCGGCAACAACAGTTCAAGATCTAGATCATAACCGGAAGCGGCACTTCATAAAAGCTCTGATACCATGTTCGGGTACACAGGGTACTACCAAAGGACCGAACACCAAGAGCAACCACTTCACACAAACAGATCACAGATCAACACACCGATGTTTTGACGTGGTTTAAACCCTCTTCAGGGAAACACTCCACGGCCCCGGCCAAATAGCTTCTACGGGACAATTTATTATGCAAAGAAAGAAAGTTACAAATGAGCTTCTCATAATCGATCAACTAAACAATGACCCTCCATGCTCTTTAAATAGAGATCATGGACCAATCGGGTGTTAAGCCACGGATCAAGGTTAGGTTTGATCTAAGAGAAGTTGAGCCGTCGGATCACTCTATGTCGGAAACATATCGTGACCGTCGGATTAAGTATATACAAATGCATACTAATGCATACTAAAGAAACACACTATCCCTAACGGATATATTACACAAGTTGATCTTAACTAACTCCTAAGTGTCTAAATATCCTAACAAAATTTAGCCCAATGGCGAATTTAGAAGGTTTACCATTTTTTTTAGGGCGAATTTTTAAGTAAAAGAGGTTTTTGAGAATTAATTTTAATAGCCCACTATTTATTATTTTATAAATATTCTAAAACTATATAGCCAAAATCGTATTTAGGAAGAATTTATAATACAAACCAGTCGCCCGCGATTTTTGTGGAAGAAATAGGGAAAAATCGATTTTCGCCAGTTTTTTTTCGGTGATTTTTCCTTGGATGCACCAGTCGCCTTCGATTTTTAGGGATGGTGTTCCCTGGAAACTCATTCGCCCGTGATTTCTGGCATGGCTGTTTTTTGGAGCTATTGTTCACCCTCGATTTTGGCATGGATTTTTTTGGAGTTATGGTTCGCCCTCGATTTGAAGATATACCGTTTTTGGAGTCTGATTCGCCTACGATTAAGCTGCTAGAGTGCCAATAAAACCCCTAGCATCGCCCATGCTGAATCATGTTGGTAAAATTCTTGATTTTCACCCATACGAGGCTCATTTACTGTTTGTTTCAAAGATTACCAGTTTGTAGCGTGTATCTGGAGGTTTGTAGACTGCTTTGGCTGTACATTTCAGATTCTCAGAAGGGTTTCGAGCATTAAGAGGTATGTGACAATGTGAAATCTCTGCAATTCAATTTTTGTTTCCATTTTAGACCCTGCATGTTTCATTTCGATCCATGAATACTAGTGAGTTTAATCCCCAAATTCTTAATGTTGTCAGACTTCAAAATCTTTTATTATAACTTGCCCTTCGTTTTTCATAGTCGATGGAAGCTGAATTGAGTCTGAATTCTACTTACAATTAAATAGGATGTTTTCTTGATTTCATAAAGAAGTAAGTGTTCAAATCCTGGCATTACCAGAGCATTGGTATGGATTGGACACGCCGATGTTTAGACGATTGATGATCTTTAGATTTGATATAAAGTATGCTTGTATCAACTTTTCATATTGTAGGTTCTGTGTTGTATACTTTGTTGCTTTTTTTTAAAGAATGCAATGGTTATATAAATGGCGTGTAGTAAGCCTTTTATATTTTCCAACCCCTCATTCATTCATCAGTCTTGGAAATGAAGCAGTAAGATGTCAGCTATTTCAACAAGAATCTAATTCTTTCTGAATACATTTCAGGCTGAGGGGGTGCTTATTTCTGCCCTTTGGTGCCAGCTGAGTTTTATCTTTTTTGTTTGCCTTCGTCTTTCACTATGGGATTGAACTAAGCTGTTCCAATAGGATTTGATTGAAAATGGTTCAAAATGCAAGAATGCCATCAGTGTAAGCATATCAAATGTCGTGTTTTGAATCAGAGTACCAGTAACTGCCCATCTCCTTTCAGCATTCAAAGCTATTGCAGACCATGACTCAAAAACAGAGCCCCAATGTTTTTGAAACAACAGGTTGAGACCAGATTGCAATGCCTTTCAAAAATGAAGAGCAACATGAACCATATATCTGCTCTTAAGCAATTTGGATTGACCCTCCATGTACACTTGCAAAGACCAAAAACCACATGAAATAAAATCTTGCCTTTGCTACAGAGCTCCTTACTTTCACGATTAATGATCCATTCTCTGCCTCACATGTAGAAGTGTGAAGAGGTACAAAGGGGCAGGGTGAGGTTAATGCTCTTCTTGTTAGTCAAGGGATGGCGTGCAACTTGTCCTCAAGCTTCATTGACATGCAACTTTTTTATTTTGATTGTCTAACTTTCATGGGAGGTATGGTAAGAAAGGAACCCTCCCCATTTAAGTTTGACATTCCAACATTCAAAGAGACCCCATTATTTGCCTTAGTATTCACCAGTGTGTTAAAATCCCTTAGTACCTGGTAGAATTCTATAGTATCAAAACTACTTGCCACCCCTTGAGCTCTTTGAGTCAATAGAGGATTCTATTATGAGAGATACACTGATTTCACATTTGTCAAATTATGATTGTTGAGTTGCCAATTACAATTAGATTTTTGATTCCCTTTCATTTGGAAATATTCAACCTTTGATACAGAGCCAATGCTTATGCTTGATTGTCGATGGATTCCCTTAACCACCAGGCAAAGCTTAGTTCACATTTTTCTTTGGGATCAAATACAATCCTCCCACCACCCTGCACCTGCCACCCTTGGGTTTCCTTTTAGGGTAGCATCAAAGAAAATAATAAATTGCTTCTCAGATTTCCATTGCTGAAATTAAACCTCCATTCTAATCTACCACAAGGGCCCTTGACGAGGTCTACCCAATGCAATTTTAGGATGGGCAGCACCTGCAGACAAGAGATCCCTTAACCACAACTGCTTCCCCACTTCTAGAACCACTGATTTATTCCCTTTAATGCCATAGGACAGGATCAACTCTTGGAGTAATCACCTTATTTGGCTGCCATAAGATTCAAGAGAAAACCACTCCTGATTAAATATGATTGTTTCTTGCCAACCATATTTTTCAACACAAGTTTTGGAATTGCCATCCATGCTTCCGTGAGAAGAGGATTGTTATAAAATGTGCCTTTATACATTTTATGCTAGATTCCTCCAGTTTTGAGGAAGAATCATGATTTGACCCAACCAACAAACAAATGCTGCCATACCTGATTTGTGAAACTGCACTCCGTAAAGAGATGGATTAATGATTATTTGATTGCACAACATATTGGTCATCTTGGCAGGGCTCAAATCCCTCTTCTTTAAATTTCCACTGTGAGAAGCTTACCACGAGCTATGTTCTAGAAATTATTTTTTGACTTTTGGCAAGCTGTCTCCTTCACATATTTGCTTCCACAATGCTGACCTGGTGGCTGAGTGAGATCTCGTAGTTTCAAAGCATATCCTTTTTGGATTGAATACGAGTCACCTTGAGGACTCCAACCTGTGCTATCCTGAGAATGAATGCTAAGAGGGGCTGCTCCCCGCAATAGAGAAAATAGAGTGCAATTGATCCATTCAAAGGTCTGATGGGGACAAAGATTTTCATCATATCCACTAGCTCAAACTAGATCGCTCCCATCTTGACAACTCATAGAGGGTGTGAGTTCTTTGGTCCATCAAACCATTCATGAATTCCAATTAATTCCTAATGAGGATAAATGAGTCTTTCTCATGATTCTATCTTTCCCAAATCTTGATAAGTTCACAATTTGTGTGAACCCATGTAAAATGATCTTGAATGATATGGGTTGCTGCCTTACACAGTTTATAGATGCAATTTTAGATGGAAGATCCCCTTTCCTCCATGAGTTGATGATCCAGACAACTTTCCACTGGCTTGTATATATATTTTTAATAAAAAATGCTTTTCCACCATTCTTTTTCACTGTCACCAATCTCCATAGAATTTTTGTGCCCAACAACAGATTGATATGCATAGTATCTTTAATATTCAACCCTTTGTTTTCCTTTGGACCTTTCATTATATTCCAATTAATCAAATGATCAAAACCGTTGTATTTTTTAGAGTCAACCATTGGGAGCTCCAATAATGCATTTAATTTTTAATTTTTTGAACAATATGTTGCCAATCTGTAGCTCAAGGGCTGCCGAAAGTGACGAGACATCCCAAATATTTGAATGCTCTCTAGTTTAAAATAGAAGGAAATTCTAAAATTTTGGCTATAGACTGCATACGGAGAGGAGAAGTGTTCGGACACCCATAAATGTGGCTTTTTGTTCATTCTACATTTTATCTAAAAAAATGGGGTGGGGCTTGACTCTTGAATAGCTTCCTTGCCATGGCAAGTGGTCATATAAATTGTATAGAATTTCCTTTGTGCCTACTCCCTTAGCTTCAATAGTTGTGCAATACTTCCATAATGCGGTCCTGGAGTCAACCTTTGGTGCCATTGTTACTGCCTGCAAACAAAATATCGGTGCCCACACAAGGAATCAGTGCACACAGCAAGAAAATTGCACCCACACAACAGTAAATTGTTTTCCCACAAAAGAATGGTCCCCACTGTAAGAAATCAATGGTCACAGCAAAGTAATAGTGCCCATTGTATGAAAATGTTGCCATCAGCAAGGAAACTAATGCTTCTCCATAGTTACATGCTTGTTAAGAGAAAAACATTTCCATTTTGACCTTAATGTGAGACATGAGATGTTGTCTGATAGATGTATAACTGCAGCATTATTAACAAAGTTATTCTTTTTTTAGTCTCTCCACCATTGTTTCTATGAATATGTGAACCCTAGATTCTTACAGTTGGCAGGCTCTGCTGGTTCGTCAACAGATACATCCTCATGAAGGTTCCGATAGTGTTTCCGATACCTGTTGGGGCAGATTGATTTTAGAAGTCTGTTGGTAGAAATGACATCCTGACACAAACCAGAGCCTTCGCTGAATTTTCTTCTCTAGGATCAAAAGTTGTTTCCCCATATCTATACAAAGAGTAGCGATGTGCATCTACAGCCCAGGGAGATATATCACACTTGTAACACTAATAAATTAAATTGAAAAAACATTGATGTCCATAAAAAATGAAAAACTATACAAAAACCAACTAAATATAATAAAAATTTATAATAATAAAATAAACTGGCAATGATCCATCTTAACCCTGATCTTTTAAGCACCAATAGGTTTGTGCTTCAATTTCTTTTTGATCTCTCTTGGTGCTCAATAGATCCGGGGTTAAGATGAATCTATGCTGGTTCATAAACAGACCTGCTCAATTCAGGAAACGTGGACCCCATGCAAACACCAGTTGTTTGTCCTCTGGTGAATTGAAGACTACAAGAAAATGGTCCCTTCCTAGAAGGGGCGCATCACAATGGTCCCTAAGATTCCAGCTGTTGATAATCCATTCAAGCTGACTTTTTTCTTAGGGCCAAGGCCCAGAAACCTAGAGATCAGACCATGCCATTTAATATGAAATAACCTCCTTTACCATGGTTTCTGGGTCCAATCTGAGGATTGAGGTTTCTTGAACCTTTTACAGGTAGCTCTTGTTGATAGGTTGAATCAATGTCCTTTCTGACTGCTTTCTCGAGGATTGTAATAAGACCCTCCACTGATTTATGAGCAGTTGAGCTATTCAGCGGGTCTTTAATATTTATTCATCGTTAAAGGATGGGGTTTTGGGCTGCATGAAGAAATTACCATAGCAAGGTCAGACTATCAGAAGGATGACAGCTAAAAAGGGAGAAAAAGAAACGGACAGGTGAAGTTGGGATTGGCATGCATTCAAGATTGATCACAAGATGCAGAGCTAAAAAACCAGTATATCCAAAGAGGAAGATTATTCTAATTATGGAGTATTATAACCTCCTCCAAAATTTTTGATTGTTTTATATCAACTAAAGCTTGATGTGTTAATTCTGATGCTCTACTTACATGCATTGTTCTCATTGTTTATTCTGTCTTTGCCTTTGAACTGTGCGTTGAACGCAATTTCCATAGCGAGTGAAGTTGATGCTCATCTCTGATTTTGCCTCCTCTCCTTCTACGGAAGAAGCGTTGATAACTTCTCAAACTTAAGTTGAGTCTCCGCAATCAGATGCAGGGACTCAACAAATGAATCAAAGGATGGTGACAAGCTACACATCACCAAGGCAACCATATCTTCATCATCCACTAGCTTCTTAGCAACAAACAATTGATCCCTGAGATCTTTCTGCTGTAACAAATATCCGGAGACTGACTCTCCTTCCTACAACTTAGTAGAAAACTAAATATTTTTCAGATCTACCCAGCTTCAAACCCCCAATACTTATTTTTGAGAGTGTTCCACAACACATATGCTGCAATGAAATTTCTTATTTCTGAAACTAATGTGTTTGACATGTAACTTACAACTTTAGAAGCATTAATGCTTCTTTATGCCTTTTTTCATAGTCTTTTGCATCATTTACAGGGCTATGTTCTTTATCCAAAATGATTCGATCAAGATCTATCAACTCATTAGTGGTCAATACCGTATGACTCCACAAGCTATAATACTTTCCAGTAAATTTTTGGACACAAGAAACAATACATGGTGTGTACCAGCCATTCTTAAATGTTAAAACACAACTAAACCATAGTACTAAGTAGAGTGACCAGACATTGATTTTTGCATGTAACATTCTAAGCATATCATACCCAGGCTATTCTAAACATTTTCCATATCTGTTACAGATACTATATCTGTATCCATACTAGAAAAAGAATAAACACTAGCTCATATTTTCGTAGTAAAATCTTGTAAATTTCTGTGTTCAATGGTTTACATGTTTAATTTCTGATTGTATCTATAAATTTTCATTGCTTTGTATATTTGCATATGTATTTATTCAAGCTGATTTCCTCTTGTTCAATTCTTTCTAAATACTAAGTTTGTAGTCTTATTTTGAATATACAAATTTTACACATACACAAATGCAAATATATATGTATGTATGTATGCATGTATTTGTAAAGTGGAAAGTACAATATAGTACTAGTTGTAAATACTCACCGTGTAGTGACCCCCCTCATTTAGAAGTTTAACCATGCAGATAGTCAACTTGCAAATCACTAAACCAAAGTTGGTTGCAGAGTGTTGTACTTGTATATACATATAACATGTGCAATATCCATGGACCTTATTTACTATTCATTGACTACTGCTAGTTGAATTTTAGTTGAAATTTGATTTTAGTGGTTGGAACTTTTTAATTTCATCTCATGTTTTTTTGAACTAGCAAGAATTGGCTGCAGAATGTTCTAAATTGATCCATCATGAAGATATTGCATGTTTCCCCAGAGAATATAGATAAAGTAAAATTAGGGCTCTGATAGTATTTTTTCATTGTGCATTTCAATTAATCTGGTTTAACAGTTCTTGCAAATGGCTGAAAAATTGTGAGGCATGCTCACATTTACCTACTCTAGCAAGAGAGAATTCCATAGGTGGTGTAGAGTTATTTATGTGAGGGGTAACTTCAAATTTTCATTTTCTCTCTAGGTAAGAGAATTTCAAAGGCCTATAAGCTAGGCCATCTTGTAAATATTACAAGTTAAGGTTTGTCTTGTCCCTAAAGGTTGGATGCTTGTTTTTAGCAAGCATACTTTTTGTAATTGTAAAATTATTGACCTATTACATTGTCCTTTTAGTAGAAGGATATTTACAAGTATAATCAATCATCAATAAGTTTCTATAGTTATCTTTTGTGATTTTCCTTAACAAAATTAACAAGAAGCAATGTAGATCATACCTTTGAGATATACCATGATAATTGATAGATTTAAATAGGGATCGAGTCTATTTCATATTGGACATTATACATATGTTGTTGTGGTTCACTAGGGTTCCCTTGATCTCCATGACATCCATGGATCAGATAAATAAAATTAAACTCCAATAAAGTGAGTAGGAAACTCCTAGAAAAAACCTCATCCCCACTCCATAAAATCCCAATTTTCATTTAATTACGTTGGAGACATTTTATTTCTTGTTATGTTTTTTAATACTAAATAACATTTCACCTAATCATAGCTAATGTATTGATTTTATTTCTTGTTATGATTAGAGTTAAAAATATAAAATAAAAACAGTGGTTGTTTCTGTGCCAATTAGTCTGTTAGGTTGATCATAGTATAATTCATTCCTGTAGAATAGATTTATTCCAACTCAATTTTAAGTTGTAGGTTTGCATTAAAATCGATCCTTCTTTGGCATTCGATTTAGACCATTTTCCAGCACTTTGTTTAGTGATTGATTCTTGTACTTAAACATTGTTTGTGGTCAGTTTATTGAATCATAATTTAGTTGATTGTTCTTTTATTCTTTCCAGTAAATGAAAAAATGAAAAAGAGCTTTGTTGTAAAAAGTTTTGATTTTATGGCACTTTTGTTTCCTTGTTGCAACCACGCCACACAAAAGCACTACCCTTTTTGAGTAATAACAACCCTAAATTTTTTTTAATAAAATGAAATAGAAACATTTTTCTTTTTTAGGGTACACTACACCAACTAGTTTTGGTTAGGATCTTGAGTTTAAATCACCTTAAACCACTCAAGATCACACATTACGCAAAAATCGTAGTGAGACTATCACAGGTAAACCCATTTCACTGAAAACTTGCCTGGGATCTATGCAGTAGGTCATTGCGAGATCAGATTGTTGGGAATACTCCTCCTACTTTCTGTTCGAGCATACGCCAGGATTGGATTGCGTATTGGGGACTCTTTCAAGTTTCGGGCTTAGCTACCCTGCCCACGCTTTCTGATTCGACCGGTGACTGTTCCCCCAGGAGTTTTCGGTGTTGTGGTATCCTTAGTATCTGACTCTAGGTTCATACACAGGTGACAGCAGAGGGTATATCTATTGTACCTAAGATAGACGTGGGAGGAAACCCCTTGCAGGTCTTTGGGAGGGCGGTTGGTTGATTCCAGCGCTTGCACCCTTGGTCATTGTATTGTGGACCCCGGGTAACTATCTTTCTTCCTTCGTTGATCTGTTCTGGGCCCTCATCATCCCAGACTCTTCTCCGGAAGGCATCTTTGTTTGCCTGGTTTGTATACTTAGGACTTTTTAGTTGGCGTGTTGTTTGCCCCCTAGTTGTAGTGGCCACCAGGTTCTAGTCTGTTATTTTATATTTATAATCACGGAGAATCAAGAGCTTCGTAGATCGAGGAGGTTTCAACTTTCAAAACCTTCCACCATTTAGAACGGAACCTTTTCATCCAGCTAGACGATAGCGGGTAAACCCCGGTATTTCTTCAGAAACTACTCCTGAAACAGAATTTGCTAAAGAAATTCTTGCAACAGAAAACCTTGAAATAGAGGTTCTTGAGGAACCACTACCAGGTACCACAGATCAGCGACACCCCGTATTCAACAACAACAAAGTATTCACATGAAGGGGCATGAATGAGCTGTCATTTCCCACAGATGGTGTAAAATCTTTCCTGTTAGAAAACACTCATATCCAATCCAACAAGGGGTGGAATCCCCCAGTTGACTCATACCATTTGGACTATCTAGAGGGATGTGTCAAGTAGAGCATCTTGTGGGATGTGTCAAGTAGAGCATCTAGAGGGATGTGTCAAGTAGAGCATCTTGTGTTTCGAACCACTAATGTTGCCCACCATGAAGGGGCATGTAGCTCAATGGTCAGTCGAGGGTAGGTCATGGGATTGACTCCTAGCCTATCCAGTTTTCAACATGGTATCAAAGCCAAGTAGGTTGAGGTGGCTAGAAATCCTAAGCCAAAGTGTAGATTAGTGGAAGAGGGGAGGGTTCAGAGCGGTGTTGGAGGTGGCAATCTGTACCCTTAGATCAAATTGTTAAAGCTGCTCATCATGAAGGGGTATGTAGCTCAATGATACAATAGTTTGTCGACAAGGGTAGTTCTTGAGTTTGATTCATAACTTGCCCAGTTTTCAAAGTGGCAACATACCCAAGTAGGCTTATATGGCTGGAAAGCCCAAGCCAAATTGTGCACTTAAGGGGGGTGTTGGAGCCTGGAGGTAGCAATCCACATCTTTAGAACAAACTGTTGAGGGTGTCCATGATGAAGGGTCATGTAAATCAAATGATAAAGCAGCGCATCATCCAAGAATACGTCATGGGTTTGAATCCTGGCCTGTCTAGTTTTCAACATGGCATCTACAGTAGGTTGAGGTGGCTAGAAGGCCTGGGAAAGTGAGGCTTAAGGGGGTGAGGAACCACTCCGTCTTTCAGTTTCAATACTGGTACATTACGTATGCCAAGTTCAACAACGATGGCATCTATTCCTACACCTAGTGTTGGACCTAGCAGTACAACCAACTTTGCACCACCTCCTGCTTCTCAACCGTTATATCAGATACGTAGTACTTGGATTTCCATACCTGTTGTAGGACCAAGTGCTTCTGCAACCATGCCAGTCATGAGCACCATGACTGCACCATCCACATCAGCTTCTACTGGTTTCAATACCTTTGTAGGCCCTAACATGAATCAATGTAGTATGCCTACAGGTAATGTCCCTTTTTCCTTATTCATAATATGTGCATCAAATTTATAGAATTTTATTAGGAAAAGCTGTTCACTAGATATCAATAGTACCCAAGCTATTCACTGTATGTCTCTCTCCAATCCCAAATAGAAATGTGACAGAGACAAGAGGAAACCCTTTGGAAGCATATATCCCAAATTAGATTGTTGAAAGGAGAAAAAAATTCCAAATTATTTCATCGATCAATGATCCAATATTAACATCATAATCATATTAGTTCTCTTCTTAGTAGCCAAGTCAATAAGCTAGTTAAACATGAGGATATATAGAGAGAGTTAGTCTCCTTCTAACAATCTTTACTCAAGGAGCCACCAAGGAACATAATGGAATCCATTCACAAAATTACTCAACGGATCCCCACCACCACAACCTTGGGAAATTTTTTATTGTGGTGTGTTGTTTGTTCCCTGTTGTTCTAGTGGCCCCTAGGTTAATCACTTAGTATATTTTTGGTGCAATTGTGGAGGACCAACCTCCTCGTAGGGAATTGCAGTTGTACTAATTTTATATCATTTTTCTCATGCAGGCCTCCTTCTGGTTTCTATATTGATTTGGAATATCAATTGTGGAACATTAAGTAAGAAACAAGATGTCAAACATGGATCATGGAGAGAAAAATAAAACATTAAGACAAAAGGATGTAATGTCATATTTTCAAAAACATCAATCCAATCATCCACATCATATTCATGGTTCAAGCTCTCTTGAGCAAGGTATCGGTGAGAGAGATGTCAACACTTTGGAGGATGCCTCTGCAAAACATACAATGGATGGTAGAATACATTCCTGTAGTGATCAACGTGAGGCAAATGCATTTTCATCAGAAATTGGTAGCTCAAATGTTGAAGATTTTTCCTTGCAAGGTGACATAGACCATTCACTAAAGAGGAAAAAAGGCCGATGGGACTTCGGGAGACAATTCCAATCTGATTGGGTATCAAGATTCCCATTTATTGAACCGATACCTCCAACAAATAAGAATGACACCTCACGAGAAGTTAAATGCATTTCATGTAGTTGGAAACTTGGCAAGGTAGTGAAATTGCAAATGAAGTTGGACACAATAGAGAAGCATGTTGGGAAGGTGTATGATAAGAAAACTGGAAATGATGAGAAGAAATCTACTGCTAGATGGAAATTTGATAGTCGACATATCCAATGTGAAGAGGAATACAATAAATACTTAATAAATAAGAGAAAACTAGATGAAAGTGGAGGAACCATCACTTCTCAATTCGGAAAGATGATGGAAAAAAAATTGTTATCGAAGTCGATACAATTAAGCACTGTATTTCACATCCTATCCAATGGTCGTCCTATGACAGATTATCCAAAAATGATGAAATATCTATCTTTTATTCAAGTGCCAAATTTTCCATCTTCTCATTGGTCTTTAACGAGTGGTTGGGAATGGGGAAAATATCTAGCTCAAGTAGAAAAGGATGATATGAAAGAGAAAATTGTGAATGCAACATTTTTGTCACTGTCCTTGGATGAAGTTACAGCTGTTGATAATACTGCATGGATTTGCATGAGCATTTATACGGTCAATTACCATATCAGGAATTCCTATCTACTTGGAATTCATAAAATGAGCAAAAGTTCTACAGCAGAAAACATTTATGAACTTGTTATTAATACTTTGAAGGAAACTGGTGGTATGGATCATTCAATGATCGCAAAAAAGTTGGTATGCGTTGGAGCAGATGGGGCATCAGTAATGCAGGGACAAAGGAATGGCCTTTGTGCTAGACTACAACTCTCAGCTTCACCGTATATGATTGGTATTCATTGTATGGCTCATAGAATGAATCTTGCATTTAAAATAGTGAGCAACTTTCCATTGGTTTCAAAAGTTGAATATCTTGTACGTGAGGTTCATGCATACTTTTGTCGGAGTCCCAAACGGTTTTCAGAGTTTAAAAAATTTGCCGACGGTGTTACAAATGGAAACAAACTATTAAAAGATGTTGATACAAGATGGATCTCACTGAAGGGACCAGCTCAAAGACTATTCGATGAATATGCATCCTTGGTAGGGGTGATGTATGAACATCGCCTAAGCGTAGAAAAAGCTCAAACTCTTCTCTTTATATTAACTGATATAGAGACATATTTAACATTGGCTGGAGTTCTTCCTCTTCTTCATGAAATGAATAGCCTCGTGAAGATGTCTCAGAGTCACACGATGTATATTGCTGAATACACAAATGCTAGAAAACTAGCCTGCCTTGCATTAGATAATTTGTATATGATGGCAAATTCTTTTACAGGTCTAGCATTTACAAATTGGGCTAAGATAATCAATATTGAAAATGATGAAAATTTATTGAAGTTTGATGAAAAAGGGTTTCTATGTATGGCAGTGCGTGGGTATATGGTTCCTTTTTATTATAATGACAAAATAGGAGGAACCACCAAAGAGTGCCCTGTGTCAAGAGAACAATTTGACAATGTTGTGATTTCAGTGAGGCGCAGCTTGATAGAAATTGCAAAATCACTATCATCAGAGATAAGAGAACGATTTCCTCGAGATGAATTGTTGGAGGCCATGTCTGTGGTATACCATCAATATTGGAATGATCTTCAATGTTCAAAAACTATAAAGGTTGACTTTATAGCTAAAATCAATATTTTGCAGAGCCATTTTTGTCGAGAGACCGAGATACAAGGAGAACATATTCAAGGTATTTTAGATGGAAAAAAATTGAAAGATCAAGCCCAATGCTTTGCTGATACAATGTGGGAGCAATTTTCTAAGTTGGATAATGCTCTAGAATATGGTGCAATTACAAAATTGTGGACTACACTCAGTGGTAGTGAATTTCTACTGCAAAATATGTCAGAGTATTTCAAATTAGTAGATTTATGTCAAACCATGATTTTGGGATCAGTGGAGGATGAGAGAATGTTTAGTGCATTAACATTTTTGAATTCAAAGTTGAGGAATAAGCTTGATAAAAATGTGGATACATGCTTAAGATTATATGTAACAAAGTATGAGGTTGACAATTTTCCATATGAAAGAGCAGTAGCTCTCTGGCGATCAAATTGTGAAAGAAGGGGAGAAAACAATCTGGCAAATTTATCTAATGAATTTGATATGGAACATAATGTTGTTGAGGATCATAATGATGGCTCATTCGAAGAAGGTCATGTTCGGAGTGCCGAAAATGAGGACTAGTCCCAGAATGTGAATTGGGAAATGGATTTTACCTAAGATTGTATATGATCCAATACACATGAGAGACTCTTGAGTCTTATTTTGGTATAGGTGTTCCATGGACCCTTGCGGGTGATCATTATATGTAAATTTGAGCTAGCATTTTAATTAAAAATAGATTCTACATTGTACTTTTTTGTTATAACATTGATGATATGACATACATTTCCTTGATGCAGTTTATTTTAAGATTGATGTTTTTATATTTATCTTTTACATTGTCTCTTTTTTTATGTGATAGGAAATGACACTGGAATTTGACAAAGCTAGGCCTAGGAGCTATCTCTTCACATAGATAGTGTCCTGACATTGAAGGATAAATAACTAATTTGACTACACTTTCGCTAAGCAAGAATGAGCTCATTCAAGTACATGAAACCATGTTGGTGTTTATCTCAATATTTTTGTGCAAATTTTTATGGTTTGTTTATTGCTTTTATTTGAAACATTTTGTCGATTTGTGGAGTTTGCATGTATTTTGGTTAATTATTGTGTTAGACCCTTGAATGCTTCTAGTTCTCATTTGATGCTTGATTTAGCCCTTTGTTGTAGCTTGAATCAATATTAGATTTAGTTGATTTCCATTGATTTAGGGTTCGAGAAAATAAGTTTTTATTACCTTTTATTTGCATGAATTAATTGTCTTCACTTTTTCGATTTGTTTATGCTGATTGTATATTTTCTTTGTAAATACTTATCGTTATTCAGAAAAATAAATGAGCTCTACATAGCTAAGCGAAGAGAAAAATGGTCTATGCACTAGGTTCCTATGCATTGATCATAGGAGACCTATTGGCACGAGACCATCATTCCTCTAGTCCAATTGGCTCAAAATTTTCCTAGCCTCCATGGGCATAATTGGCTAGTGAAGGCCAAAATGATGCATAATGTTTGATTCTATTAGTTTATCGGTTTGTCAAGGTCCAAGTCCCCACATGTCATGGAAACTCTAATCAATGGAAAAAAAACAATTTGTAATAAAAGCTCTAACATGGGTTATAATAACATCTACACACCAATATCAACAAACAATACAACATCTACAATCAAAATCAACTACTAGACACATTTAGATATGGTATCAACAAATGGTATAAGATTTAGATATGGTACTAGTGTTGAGGAATTTAGATGGAAAAAAGTTACATTGTCCAAAAGTATGACACAACAATAAGATAGCCCCCAATAGTCGACACTACAGGATGCCAACAAAATCACTATAATGTTATTCAAAGTATGTGCCAAGAAAAATGCTTAAGGAACATGCCTAGCTTAAAACCTATGTACAAACTTGCCTTGAAGTATCAAAAACAGTCTAGGGTAGCCACACAATCTATTGAAGGATAGTCTGTGGGTGCAATTCCTTTGTTGATTTAAGAAATTCAAAAAAGTCATCTCCCAAGACTATGAAAGAAGAAAAAGAAGAAATCTCTAATAATTGCAGGGAGGACTACAAATAGATTCTAGAAACTCAAGTAGTAGAGGAAAAAAATGTAAGTAAGAAGAAGATGCAATGCTAATGTCATCAGAGCTATGAATGAAAATCTCCACCCGAAGAACCCCTCTGATAATGTTCCTCCCTGCCATGTCCATGTTGAGCACATCTTGAAAGCATTGCATTCAATGAGGCTGTATTTCGCTTTGGCACTTGGCCAAACACTTTATGTGCATCCTCCAAACACCCACATTTAGAATACATGTCTCCAAGATCTACTCAGCTTTGCTTGGATATCAAGGCTTCATTAAGGCCACCACCATTTGGTATTGAGACCAAAACTTGAAATAGAGCAATTGAACTCAACATTTGAAGAAGCCTTGAACTCATAATTAACAAGCAGAGTGTCATTCAATGTGTTTTATAGATCAATGAAAGATTCGCCAAATTTTTACAATATTTTATAATTCAGTGAAATATTCACCAAATTTTTACAATATTTTATAATTTAGTGAAATATTCGTCAACTTTTCACAATATTTTATAATTCAGTAAAATATTTGCCAAGATTTTACAATATCTTATAATTTAGTGAAAGATCCGCCAAGATTTTACAATATCATATAATAAAATGAAAGATTCGCCAAAAAATTATATATACATATTTATATTATTGATAAAATCGCTTTCAAATTTTCCTATATATCGGGGAGATTCGCCAATTTTTTTACCATATAAATATGGGGGGGGGGGGGTTCTTAAAATCATCCCTGATCACAACTATTCGAATTGATTAAATAAATCTTATTATCATCAAGTACTGCAGGAACTGCCATGTTAAAACTTGGGAATCTGACATGCAAAGGGAGAGACTAGAGGTGGCTATACTAGCTTACCGAAACCGTCCAAAGAAATGGACCTTATCCTTAAAAATATTTAGAGGAAGTATCATGTGAAGATACGTAATTAAATAAAAGATAAGCACCACCCTTTAAAGCTTGAATTAACTACTAATGGTCTTCTAGGGTTATTATGCTTAAAAGCCTCAAGGCTATTACTATTGTTATTATTATTCATAAATTTAATAATGATTATTGTTATTATTTAATCATAAATACATTTATTTTATATAGTTTATGCAGTAATAAATCAGTAATGTATTAATATTGATCACAAGTCTAGAAGGCTTAAATAAAAAACAATTTAGTCAAACAAAGTTGAGAAGTCCTAGTTCCAAAAGAACTAGTAGTTAAGTAAACAAATACTCTTTTATAAATTAATTTATTTAATTTAAAGAAGCTAGTAAATTCCAACAGTCCCAATTCAAAATTTTTCTACTTAAGGGGGACAGACCCCAAATTTTGGGGGATCATTTTTTTTGGAGTTATAATTCTCTTATGGTGTCAAAGAGAAACTCTATGTTCCAAGAAGTGAACCCTTCCCACATCAATTTTCCAGATCTGAACCAACTACAAATCTAGGGCCTCTACCTCTCAGTTTGCATGTCAGAACTAGCTTGGGGGAATTCATACTGAACCAGGAACGGTTGTAGAATCATGGTTGGGAGGAACATGGTAGTCCCAAAGTTATCGATTCTAAGATCAATTGTCAGGTCAGTTAAAAGTTCAGTAGTTTTCCATTAATCATTTGGCTCAGTGTGCAGGTCATTACAAGTGGGAGAAAGCTACAGAAACAAGCAGGTATGCAAAGCTACAAGACCTTCAAACTTATTTATTTTCAGAATGCAATGTTAAAATAGTAGTGTTCTCCTTATCAGTATTTTAAGATTTTTACCCAAAATCCCGTGGATTTGCCTAGTAGGTCTAGCCAGCTAACCTTTGCTAGTCAATCGAATTTTTGTTTACTTCTAAAGTTTCGGGAATCACTAAGTATTTTTTTAATTTGTTGTCCTATTTATTTCCTCCTATCTGTCAATTAATTCCTTTTACAATGCAACGTATTTATTTAGCTGCTACGATCAATATTTATCAGGCATCGTTTGTCACCATACAAAACGATTTGAAAACCAAGATACACAAACTTATAATAAAACACAATCATGACAGAGACCTGGTAAAACGAATCTCTAGGGCTTAGTCCAGTCATCTTTCTTTGCATATATATATATATATATATATATATATATATATATATATCTATTTTATTTCTAAAACAGAGTATGATAGATTTAATTACTGATCTAAAAAATTTTCCTTCCAATCCAGTGAAGCGTTCTCTTGCTTCCCAAACCATGCAAACATCACACTTAAAATGAAAACAACAGTCGAAGAAATCTCTACAACATTCATACATTTTTCTTTTATTCTTTTATATTTATTACAAACGCAGAAGCCTATCGAAACCACAGGTTAAGGGTCGAATCCCATAGTATTCTCTAGCCAAAACTTACAGATACATTATACAGGATTCACATTTCAAAAACGTAGTATACAACATTTAAAACTTTCATCAAGCAAGTGTTCATTTTACCAACACCGACAATAAGTAAATCGAAACCACCATCCTCTAAACACTAGCTACGTTTCCGAATTTGAGGCACAGAGAGCCTCGTAGAAATCATATATTGTTTCACATCGTGATTCATATAACACACAGAAGTACCATAGCATTGGAAATCGACTCAGGATAGACATAGAATAAAGTAGATCTATAGGATTTTTCCTTAATGAACAATTATAAAACAAGAATAAACCCCAACATAAGTCTTACTCCCATTTCAGATTTATAAACACGCCGATTATGAAGAAGTTACCATTAGAGTCCATTACAACCACATATTCCAGTTGGGATTCATTCCCCTTTTTAAAACCAAAACATAAATTACATTGTACAGGAAATGGAAACGCCGAGCAAAAAGAAAGGACCCAACTTCATAAACACAAATTACATCATAGTCTCCTCTGCGAATTCAAATCTCTTAAATACATTTTGAAACCCCAACTTCTCTGGTCCAGCCAATAAGCGACCATATTAGACTCCCCCAAGGTGAATCAGTAATCCAAGGGCTTACGGGAGTCTCCCTTACAATAGAACAAGACGCATACATACATCACCAGAGATGTGAGAGGTAGGGTAATGGGTGGGTAAGCTGGACTTACCAATACCCTGGCCATGCCAATAGAAACCCTAAACAATCACAGCATCGCACGGCAAAACCTTATCACCTGCCAAAATCCGAACAAGTAATAGCAATCAACAACTCTAAGATTTAATTATCAAAATAGGAAAGGTCGATTTACAACAGCGTGGATTTGTTCATACTTGAGAGAAGTATGGTACCCACTACGCCACTGGCCAAGCTTAAACAACGCTAAGTGGATTGTCCACGAGCATAGCTCGGGTCAGGACACAAACTCAGCCACCACTAAAACGAAGTGCAAAGCAAGTAAACTAGTGACTACACAGAAGATAGGACTAAGGCAAGACCCCAGACATTACAAAACCCTCGACGACAGTCTGTCACCCACTGTGCATTAAAAGTGTAGTTAATATCACACCCACCCTGCTATAGTGGAGGCTCGATTATTTTGTACAAAGACTATAGTAGAGTCATGGGGCTATAGCTACGTTTTAATTAAATATGCATAGGGTCTCATTACCATAAACATTTCCCTAGCAGACCCTGTTTTTTAACGTATATTGCGCTTGGTAGTATGGCTCCTCCATTTGGGTTGTTTACCATTATAATATCATACCGAGTAAACCTTAACAATAAGTTAGAGGTTGGACTCACTTTCTAGGATAGGACAATCATAGGAGATATTCCTGCAAAAGAAACAAAAATGAAAGATAGTATTAGCAAAATGCTAAGTATGTCCAGAGGTACCCAACGTACTCGTACCTCTCGGCAAACCCTGTCGAGGTATGTAATTACCTCTCCTGGAGTGTTACAGCACCCACCCTGGGAGAAACATATCATCAACAAAGCGCATATCACCTGAAGGTTCATACAGACATTTCATCATACATTCATGTGCATTCATTTAAAACAGTATGAAAGTGTACCATTACAATTACGTCAGTAAATATAGACTTGTAACTAGGATACATTACCTTTTTAAATCCACATTGCTTCCGCAGAATTGGAAATGTAAACTGCTAAAATTTATGACCTTTGGAAAGTGTAGACCATATATAATGACCATTTACATATTCTTTTCTTAGTATTAAAATTGACATGCGACTCTTTCATTTCAATTAGTACTTGTTACAGGGATAGACACAAATTTTAAATTTTTGGTATTTTGGGGACATTCCCTGGCCACGTGCCTGCTCATATCCTTACTCAGAATTCAGGCCATGCACCTCCCCACATGCTCGCCCCAAATCCCACCAATGTCACCTCCAGTCCCTCTACCACCCATGTGCCCCATGTAGTGTTATAACTCCCCCACCGACTCGGATGTTCGGAGCCTCAGACTGTTCCAGCTCCACTACCCTTCCTGCGTGTGGGAGGTCTCTTCTATCGCTCCATATCAGCCTAAGACTCCTCCATTGATGACTCCCATGCCGCAGTTTGTTGAAGGTCATCCTTCACTGATCATTGTTTTTTATGAAGGTCATCCTTCACTTCGTCTTCATTCTACCGCCTCATTCTGATAAATGCTTGAGCAAGATGCGAAGCAAAGGTTCCGCCATTTATCTGCGGGAGAGGTTCTGTTCTCTTTGCGCGAGCAATTCCTACTTTTGCACTGATCTCCATCCCTTCAGCCCACTATCCACCCTTCATCCTGGTCTAATCTGGCTGCACACCCTTCCTTGTGCAAGCACATTTTGGAGGGTTGTTTTACTGCGCACTGTTATCATGTTTCCCAAGAAGTAGCCTCGGACCCATCAGGCTACTCGGCAAGCCAACGCACAGCCGCAAGGCTCCTCCTCCTCTCCGCCCATCAGACTCATGCAGGGGGTGGTGGATAAGGCTTATAAATATCATTCTGAAATCCCTGTCGAAGCTCGCACGGAAATCACTGACACTGAAGATGACGCTCATGTCTCCCGCAGCTGATGACCGATGAGGAAATTAGGGAGGAATTTGAGGCGTTAATCCTTGATCTCGGTAATACCAGAGGCCATGCTACCCTCTATCAGAAAACCCTGGACCTCCATTGGAATCATAAGCAGGTACTTGGTAAGGCACTCACTGATCGTAACGAAGCTAAAGCAGATATCCTGATGTAGCTCGACGAATTGGAGGACATGATGAAACAACTCCTGTTCAACCAGAAGCAGTTTGCTCAACGGTTCGGCATTTCGCTTCAGAAGGACCCGACGACTCAACCTGTTAAGAAGGATTACAATAGTAGCTAGGCCTTGCCGGCTATCCTGGTTCTTTTTTTGTTTTTTTGGCCATACTAGTTTACTGTTTTGCTTCTTTATTTCTCTAAACATGTTAAGAAACATCTACTGTATTTTTTTGAGGTCTATTTTCTCTACCACGAAAGGGCATGTGGCTTCTGATACTCTATACATTTGGATTCTAATAATATAAGGAACTACTACTAGCTTATTAAAAAAAAAAAAACTATAAAATTTTGTAAAATTGAAATTTGTAGATATTAATCATCAAAACTTTTTTGAAAATGAAATATATATAATGCAACAGAAAACTAGGACACGAGATCCATATTGAATAAAATATATATTATTGAATTGATAAGATGCTTAACGCTTTACAAGAGCTCGCCTTTTATAAAGTTTGAGCATTTCTTAAGAAGGGTTACGTCCCTTCAATTAAACTAATTAATAATTTAATGATTAATTTGATACAATATTTAATATTCATAGCATTGCCACTCCCTTTTAAAGAGCTTTGTCCTCAAAGCAATGGTAATGAGGGATGTAACTGTCGAAATTGTTCTGATTCCCATGTTGCATCTTCTTCGGTAAGATTTTTCCATTTTATGAGGTATTCTTTAATGACTCGCGTTCTTAATCTCTTCTCTCTAGTAGCAATGATAGATTCTGGCTCGAATATGATTCTTCCTTCTTCATCTAACAAGGGAAGTATTGTTTGTGCCTTCTGGTGTTGACCTATCATATTTTTCAAACATGAAACATGAAAGACATTGTGGATGCGACTTGTAGTTGGCAATTCCAATGCATATGCCACCTAACTAATCTTCTTCTTGATTTGATATGGGCCATAAAAACGTGGAGCCAATTTATTTTTTCCACCTTGTTTAAGTGATAATTGTTTATAGGGTTGTAGTCTTACATATACCCAATCTCCAATTTCAAATTCTCGTTCTGTTCGATGTCGATCTTCTTGTTGTCTCATTCTATTCCTGCCAGTATTCAAATTCTCTTTAAGTACTTGGACAACCTTTTGGTTTTCTTCTAAATGGTCATTTACTGATGCGACCCTTGCTTGGTTGGTGATGAAATCCTTCCATTTTGGGGGTTCATATCCATATAGGGCTTGAAATGGTGTCATTCTTGCAGATGTATGATAAGTAGAATTATACCACCATTCCGCAAGATGTAGCCATTGGAACCATTTATTTTGCTTATCAGTTACAAAACAACGGAGGTAGGTTTCTAAGCATTTATTGACAAATTATGTCTGTCCATCTGTTTGGGGATGATAAGCTGAGATCATGTTAAGAGACGTTCCAATTTGCTTGCAAAACTCTCTCCAAAAGTTCCCTTTAAACTTGGCATCCCTATCACTTACTATAATATTCGGAAAACCATGTAATTTGTAGACATGTTTACAAAAAACTTCGGCTGTTTCTTTTGCCGAATCAGTTTTCTTCACTCCAACAAAATGTGCATATTATGAACCGGTATCCCTTACCTCGCATAGATGATCTATTTGATCAAGTACGCGGAGAAGAGATATTCACTAAAATTGATCTAAGGTCAGGTTATCATCAAGTCCGGATAAAAGACGAGGATATATTCAAAACTGCAGTCAGAACGCGTTATGGACACTACGAGTTCGTAGTTATCCTTTTGGGCTAACTAACGCACCTGCAGTGTTGATGTGTTTAATGAACAGCGTTCTGCATAAATATTTGGATACGTTCGTAGTGGTATTCATTGATGATATCCCGATTTACTCAAAGACTAAAGAAGAGCATGATGAACATCTAAAAATCATTTTACAAGTACTTAGAGATCACCAAGTGTACGCTAAGTTCAGCAAGTGTGATTTCTATAAAGATAAAATCCAATATTTGGGTCATATAATTTCAAAGGATGGTATCTCTGTTTATCCTTATAAAATTAAAGCAATTAATGAATGGCCTGCCCCAAAATATGTAACTGATGTACGCTCATTCATGGGAATAACGGGGTATTATAGAAAGTTTATTGAAGGATTCTCTAGAATTTCTAATCACATCACTTGTTTGCAGAAGAAAGCGAAGAAATTCATATGGGATCAAAAGTGTCAAGACAGTTTTAATAAGTTGAAAGAATTGTTAACTACTGCACCCATTTTAAAAATTGTAGATCCTAATAAGGATTTCGTCATATGCACTGATGCATGCAACGAAGGACTTGGAGGGGTCCTAAGTCAAAAAGGTCATGCAATTGCTTTTGAGTCAAGGAAGTTAAAAATACATGAAAATAATTACGCTACGTATGATCTTGAGTTGGAAGCCGTGATACATGATTTAAAGATGTGGCGCCATCACTTGATCGGTAGAAAATTCATTTTAATGGCTGATAATAAAGGGTTGAAGTATTTATTAGATCAAACAAATCGGAATGCAAGGCAAGCTAGGTGGTTAGCTTTCCTTAGCGAGTACGATTTTGAGATCCATCACATTAATGGAAAGGAAAATAAGGTTGCTAATGCATTGAGCAGAAACACTAGATTAAGTTTTGTAGTAGCAATCAGTACTTTTAAAACTGAACTGGAAAATCATATCAAAGAAGGAATTAACCAAAATGAAAATTACCAAAAATTGCATGATAAAGTGGCAGAAAATTCATCTGAAAATGTTATAACAGATTACAGTATTAATGAAAAAGGCTTCTTAACTTACAAAAACAGAATTTATGTGCCTAATTTTTCAAAGGTTAAGTTGTTGATTTTAGATGAAGTTCACAAGAGTCCTTATTCAGGACATCCTGGTTATCAGAAAATGATAACTATGTTAAGAAATGAGTATTTCTGGCCTAACATGAAGAGTGAAGTTGCTGAATATATAGCTAGATGCTTTGACTGTCAGACTATTAAAGCTGAACATCAACATCCAGCTGGGCTATTGCAGCCCTTACCAATTCCAGAATGGAAGTGGGAAATCATAAGCATTGACTTTATTACCGATTTGCCTAAAAATCAAAAGCAGAATGACTCAATTATGGTTTTTGTTGATAAACTTAGCAAAGCTACTCATTTTATTCCCGTTAAAACTACTTTCAAGGCTTCTAACATTGCAGATATTTTAATGAAGCAAATTTTTCGCTTGCATGGAATTCCAAAGGTAATTATTTCAGATCGAGACTCTAAGTTTACTGGTAACTTTTGGGCAGCACTGTTTAAAGGATTAAATACTAAGTTAAATTTTAGCACTTCTTTCCACCCACAAACTGATGGTCAAACAGAAAGAGTAAATCAGATTTTGGAAAATATGTTAAGATTATATGTTAAAGATCAGCCATCTAAATGGGAGGATTACTTACACTTAGCAGAATTTGCCTACAATAATATTTATCAAGCATCTGTTAAGTTAAGTCCATTTGAAATTTTGTATGGAAGAAAGTGTTGTACTCCAATTTCGTGGGATAATCTTGTAGATAGATTGATGTTAGGACCAAAACTATTGAAAGAAATGGAGCTAACTGTGAAATAGGTTCAAGGTAACTTAAAACTTGCCCAAGATCGGCAGAAAGGCTATGCTGATTTGAAACGAACAGAAAGATAATTTTAGGTAGGAAACCATGTATTCATAAAGGTAAAGCCCAAGAAAAGTTCTTTGAAGCTTGGGAGCTGGGCTAAATTAGCACCAAGGTATTGTGGACCATTTGAAATCCTATCAAGGATAAGAGCTGTTGCATATCAATTGGCATTGCAATACAATTTAAAAATCCACAATGTTTTTCATCTTTCTATTTTAAAGAAGTATGTGCATGATACTACTCATGTGTTGAATTGGAATGACATACAGGTGGAACCCGAAGGAGATTTTCAGGTGGAACCGGACTGTATTCTAGACCAGAGAGAAATTATGCTTTGAAATCGCACCATAGGGCAGGTAAAGGTGCAATGGAAGCACCTTAGCCCTGATGAAGCTACTTGGGAACTGGAAAGTAATATGCGGACAGCATATCCAGTTATGTTCCATGAGGAACTTGTTGGTGAATAAGCAACATCGAGGACGATGTTGAGCTTAAGAGGGGGTGTTTGTAACATACCCTTTACGCTGGAAAACATTTTATGTTTAGAAACATTATGATAAATTTTACTATAAAGTTTATATTGGACAGGTGTCCAAGGATGACTGTAATTTGCACAATACATTATTATTTAATAAATAAAATAGGAGACAAACACCTAAGAGGACTGTTGAAAGAGTGGTTACTGATCCACTAGGTGGAATGGAATCTGTGGTAGAAGGCAATGGACAAGTGGCAGCATCATGATGCAACTAACAAGCTGTTGGTATGGGACAACTCCCTTGAAATGTGGTTATAGTGCCTTAAAAGATGGGACTCGAGCTTGAGGCTCATTTATTCTAAACAGACCACTAAAAGACCTAGGCAGTCTATATAATAGCCATCAAATATTGAACTGAGGTTCAATCACTTTTCCCAATGAGGAAACTTACCTCAGGGTTTTCTGTGTTGCACCCAAGAGATTTGATGAGGGGATATGTTGTTGTTGATCATGTTGTGAGTCTTCCAAACTCTTATTGAGTTCAGGAGTTTGATGCTGAGTGGATAAGGCATTTTGTTTCAGGAGGTTGATACCGAGTGGAGAAGGTATTTTTTTTTAGTGCCTTGTTTCTACACAGATTCCACCCACTTACTGGATCAGTAAGCAGGCTCGAGGGTTCATTAGAAGTCACCAGTTGAGCTGCTTCTTCTGAAGCAGGTTTGGAGGAATAGGCCTCCTTGGGTGTTTGTCGACCCTATCATCTTTTACAGGTTCTATTGTCTTATCTACTTTTATTTTTACATTCTGTCGTCTATTTAAACTTTTACTATTAAGTTCTTTAGTTCAGTTTTCTTGAATAAATTATTAATTTTGTATCATTTGAATGATTGGATAAAATGATCTTTTCATTTTTCCCCATTTAAAAGGAACAACATCGTACTCCAGTATAGAGATAGATTAAAATAGATAGGTATGATCGGCAAGATAGCCAAGTGATAGAAATAATTCAATTGATGTGTTTCTTTAAATTACTATTTACTGTTAATTCTCTAAGTCTACCTATATCAATGTTTCTTTTTATATTTTCTGATTTAGACAAGTATTTCCAAAAATTACAGTAGTTTTTCTCTATTTGTTTAAATAGCAGTTTGTTTAGAAATACATAAATTTCCTTCTGAAAGTTTAAATGAAAATAATTTCTACTCCCTACAGTTACAGGATAGATTCCATTAGTTAGATTAGTTATATCAATTTCTGTTAATAGTAATGTATAGAATAAATACATAGTTTTTCACGATAAACAGTTTGCATTTCTAAGCTTTTATATTTCCCTGCTAGAGTAGGAAATCGAAATTGTTATTAGCATATTCTTAAACAGTAAACAAACCAAACACTCATACAATAATCATTTCTGTAAATCCAATAGTTAAATTCCATAGATTCATTTCTAGGGTTTAGATAATACTTTCATTGCAATTAAATTGAAATAGAAATAACATACATCAAACCTTTTACCGAGACCAAATGCTTATACCATAAACAAGCCTGTAGAATGTTTAAGTTAAGATTTAATAATCAGAATGACTGTAGAAGACTTCAAATAAAATAAGGAACACAAGTTTATTGCCGAGACCTTAACTAAATTATTGTTAAGCTTTATGTTCCAAAACAGGGACTAAACCCTAACATTGGAAATTACTTCCCATTTTCTCTTTATGACGCAGCAACAACTTGTGATGCACCTGCAACAATTAATTAACAAGAATATGCGGACTAGCAGAATGACAGAACTCAGAATCACTTTTATATTGATCACAGGCCACTTCGAGGGGGCAACCTCCTTTGAGCAAGCTCAATACAATTAACTTCACCATGCCTTCATAGGTCTCAACACACACTTATATACTAATTCTAGGCGCCAATACTATGGGTCAAAACCATGGGCCGTTACAAACTATGGATCAACAATACTACGGGCGACTTACAAAGCATATGCACCAACAACAATAACACAAACTATTGATCAACAAATACTACGGTACGACTTACAAAGCATATGCGTCCAACAACAACATACTAACAAAGTAAAGACATGGGTTCCTAACACAACTTTATAAACAAGAATGAAGCACACACAGACCGTAAGCCTTATCAAGGATTTCATTTTATGCATTGTTCTATAAAACAAACAGTTGTATTAACGTTTCACAAAAACATTCACAGCTTATTCCCAAACCATTGACGAGTTACAACTCGTGTGTACAGACCAAACATAAATCAACAAAAGACACAATTACAGTATTTTAAATTTTAAAAATTCCATTTGAAATTCCTTTGAAGGAGTTCAAAAAAAACTTAACCTACAGGTTTACGAAATAAACAAGTTTTCACACAGGTCCTAATCCTACACCATCTAGCTGGTAGTAACAGACACATCGTGTTATAGATTTAAAACCATTACATTTTATCTATCCATTTACAAAGCAAACGATAGCCACAGTATCAAACATCAAATATTGCTTCATTCAATTCTGAGGGTAAAACCATGTCTTAACACAATTACATTTAAAACCAGCACCAACAGTTGCCATATGGATCGAGGGATATCCTCCCGTTTCTTCAACAAAATTTACAAAACCCTATTCATAAAATTCTCTGAGTTGTAAACACAACAAGCAAGATTCAAACAAGTCAGCCCTTTCATCTACATATAGACTCAAGATGGTGTCGAGGCTTTCCGGTTGGTATAAGCGATTCCAACCTTCAACATCAGAATTGAGAGGCCATTGAATAGTTACACCCACAATAAAAATACCGATGTGATCAAAACAAAATCTAAACAAAAAGGGTTTCAATCATCGAAGTTTCATATAACTGATAACACCTCGTATAAATATTACAGGGAAGGAAATTGATCACATTACCTTTTAAATATTAGCCGTAGTAGCAAGGAACGCTCTAGAGTGTCAACTGTAAAGAAA
This sequence comes from Larix kaempferi, assembly GCA_027924585.1. Classification (NCBI taxonomy): domain Eukaryota; kingdom Viridiplantae; phylum Streptophyta; class Pinopsida; order Pinales; family Pinaceae; genus Larix; species Larix kaempferi. Next base: position 1,114,153 of record BSBM01002357.1, on the reverse strand, counting down.
ACCTTACTTCGTAATGGTTGGTTTAGCTGAATCCATTACACTACCTTTCACCTTTCAACACAGTAGCATAACACCAGGAGAGATAGCAACAATGGAAAGGCCCTGATCCATTACCTTTCAACCAAAACGCAGAAGAAACAAACCCTCAACACGTCGGGTATCAAACCATACTGATACAAACTCTAAGGACTGGAAAAAAGAACCTTCACCACCATACTAGAACAGAAGAGATCTCAACTCTTTAAACTACAAAGGTCATGAGTTTAAGACTCAGGAACAGCACCTCCTTCGGCCAAAACATTAGACTACAAACCCTTAGCCTGTTGGCCATGAAGAACTACCACAACCTCATGGAAATAAACACATTAAACTCATCGAATACAGCGAGGTAGGGTTTAACCACAACATTGAAAATGCTGCCAAGATCAACAGCGTAGATTATTTGTGAAATTTATGAAATCACCAACCGGATATCAAATTTAATGAGCCATCATTACCATCGCCACGATGGAGCCTATTCATAAACATTAAGTTCATCTACGAGTTACAACTCAACTTTTCTTGGTTACACTATGACACATTCACATGTTATAAGCACAATTGACCACCCATGATGGATTTCCATTATCTTTAAGTAGCTGCAAGCATTTAATGTGTATTAAAATAAACACATCCGCCAACCTCTAAACCATTACAACATTCACAATTAAATCAACGTAGATTTGGTATGAGTGTGTTATATTACCCTTGCAACATAACGTTACGGGTTGTATAGAGTTTCACAAAGTTGTATAAGTGTCACTTAGGGTCACGATTAAACGCACACATCACATGATAAATCATTCCAAGTTTACATAGTAAGACATGGTTACAAAACTATTAATATAGTTTGTAAATGTCACTTTGATGCAAGGCATCATGGGATGGTAAAAGTTCACTAGGATAGTATAAAAACAATAGGGAAATCACTATTGTACATCCGCCCAACAAATGGTATGTTATCTATATATAAAGTTATACTTATTTCATCATGTCCCAATACCATATAATTGGGTTGTTTAATAATCAAGGAGATTGTTACATTTACATGTCAAGGGTATAGTGAAATCAAAGACGAGAGTAAATCAAATTATCATCACTTGACTATGAGTTTAGATCCTAGATTAGTTAACCAAACAGTTATAAGAGACATAGATAATTACATACTTTTCAACACGACTGGAAATAAAACATAAATTTGAGTTTAGAGCTGAAATTCATTCCTCTTAGACCTTCTTATGATTTTTAATCACAAACTTACGATTGACAAAGATTCTCACCGGAGGAATTTCCACAGTTTTATCTCTTCGATTAATGACAAAGAGATTCACAGTAGAACTATTTATTTACTTGTTGAAACCTTAAACCCTTACCTGTAAGCTATCACAAGTACAAATCACATGCTTTAGCATGAATGCTAAGTAAGCCTCAGGGCATCCAAAGGACCCCTTCATTAATCAAACAAAAGTATATTAGTCTAACAGTAGAATCAATATTTATAAACAATGACATTATAAATTTGTAGAAGCACAACTAATTCAGATAACATCAAAACTTAAGCAGAAATATGTATGTCATAAATGCTTACTTAATGAACCAACAGATCATTTAATACAGCAAGATAACATTTTATGCATTGTTCTATTTCTGCATTCATTAAATAGCAATAAATGTCACGTAGAAAAGTTTAAAATTTTTGTGATTTTTTTGGGATGTAACATTTATATAGTCGCTCCAGTTAGGATCATAGAAATTGTGCAGTATTACTTTTATGATATATGATTGTATTAATATTGGACGTAATGACTATTGCCTTTACATAAGTAAGACTTATAGGTTCCATTCATTGTAGGAAGATAAAAAGAAAGCAAATTTTTTATATGTTGATGCGAATTGGCGGAATTTGGTCCTTACCACAAATAGTATTATTGTGAAGTAATTTAATGGAAGAAATATTTTTATTTTCCCTAAAATACTAAATCCTATATTTTGGCTATGTTACAACTATTTTAGTAAGTTTCAGTTTGTATAAACACGATTCCTCTCCACTACAATTAAATGGTTATATCTTTTTAAACATTAAGTTAAATTGGTTTTCTTACTAGTTTAAGTGTTTATAATGGTAACAAAAATTTTAAATTTACACTGATTTTAAGGGACATTACACTCACCACCACACGAGTGGGACAAATCTCTCCTCTTCCTACACGAGAGCATTGTATGCAAACATTGGATTAAAAATTCCCAACAGGAAGTACATACAATCCAATGAATCCATATTTTGTTGAATCCAGACATTGTTATTTGTTAAGTTAGAAATGAAGCCTTTCCAAACTCTACAATCTTCTCCCTGAAATCCTAAGTACATTGCTGATAACCATCCTTATCCTATTAGCTAGGAAGCAATATTATCCACAATATTTATTAGAGTAAAAATACCTTTGTCCCAAAGAAAAATAACCATATGGTCCCACAAAATGTGACCAGAGGAACTCCTTACCAAAGGATCTTCACCGAAGCACACCCAAGATCCATTTCCAACCTTCTAGATTAAACCTGAACCAACTAGATCAAAGGCGTGAATATAATATTTCTAATAGATCAAAACATTACAGGTGGATTTATTCATCCTATGGATCCTATCCATAATCAATAAAGGTGCTATGTATTTTTGATATAATACCTCTACCCATAATTCATAACCCTTAATTAGTCTCATAACCTTTAAAGGTGCTATGTATTTTTGAATCCCCATCCCCTCATTCATTTTGGTAAAGCTAAATCTTTCCAACTTATCCAATCCTTACCATACCTTTCCAAACTCCTAAGACAAAGGAAACAATAGCTGATTTTTCTTATTTTATCAAGCACTCCAATAGGGATCCAAGAGTTTATCCAGAAAACTAGATTCACCTCCAAAAAATCGTTTACAAAAAACATTCTACCTCCTCTTGATAACCATCTATATATCCATTTTGAGATACGCTTCTCACACTTTGATAATAAGCAATACCAATCCTTGATAACATATGAATACGGATTTATCCTATATCCTGAATACTTCAAGCCATAGACATTACAAAAAAAAACTAAAATAATCCGTCTCCTAAATCTCAATAACTTCCTTACAAAAAAATGATTTACTTTCATTTACCATCATTCCCAAAACCGCACAGAAAAGATTTAAAATCTCATGAAGCTTCATTATATCCCACCTTGACCCATTAATAAAAATAAGAATACAATATACATATAGTAGATGAGTTAATATTATATTACCCCTATCAGAATACCCTTAAAACCTCCAATTATTTTGGCCTCTAGAATTTCCCTACCAAGGCCCTCAACTATAATAAGAAACAAAGGTGGAGCGAGGGGAAAAACTTGCCTTAATCCTCAGCTAGGATTGAAGAAAGAAAAAATTGTTCAACCATTTACTAATATAGAGAAAGAGACTGGCGATAAACAACCCATCACCCATGCAATGAAAGCTACATCAAATTTGTTGGAAATAATACTTATGTTGTGGAATTGTCTAGAAGTATAGAAGTCAAAATAGGTGTATAAACATGTGCTCAATAGTTTGTCAAACAAGTAGTTGATCATTTGGTTGTAATAAATAAGGTTCTAAAAGAGATTATTTCATCCCTTGATATATGCTCAAGATCAATGGTTAATATGCATCCAAATCCGTATAAATAAGTGGATTGTGATTGAAATAATTGATCAAAATTTGAGTCTATTCTTCTTTGTGTGCCTCATGTTTTTTCCAATTTAGTATCAAAGTAGATCTGGGTCTAACTCCCTCACAGGAGAACCCAGGATTATGTTAGATATATGAGAGTAATTTGTGGTTAGTGTAGGAGAGTAGATTAAATTAGTTTATTTTTTCTGTAGTTTTTATTCACGAAGATTGCAAAAATAATTGTGCGCAAGTCATTGTGAGCTACGTCGTGAGATCCACTTTCCAAATTTGTAGCTGGGTTTTTGGGGCCACTGTCAAATTAAAAAAAGGAAGGCTGTGAAGGAGAGCCATGCCGCCACCAATAAGAAGATCATTGCTCATATCATTGAAGAAAAGACGCCATTTGGGAGATCTGATGTGAGAGAACCACTGCTGTGAGTAGTGAACCAAAGGATCATGCAAACCATGAAGGAGCTGCTATATTTTTATGACCACCAGGAAGAAAGAGAAACTAGTGTGAGGGAGGATTAGCATATGATCAATTAGAATTTTTGGAGGGTGTTTTTCCATGAAAAGAGTTGGACAGGGTTCCGCAAAGGAGAGGCACGAAGAGAGGCACATTGGACTAATCCTTCACTAAGTCATATAAAGGGTTCTCGATTATAACTATAAGCAATTAAGATAAGTAAATAAAAATTAAAACAATTGCCAGCTCTAAAGCATTAACACGTTTTCTTGTTTTAGGTGACTTACCCTTGAATATCACATCATGAAAATTATATTTTTGATGGTGTTGATAAAGTGGTTCATTTTTTTCATGATATGAAGTTATTACATTTTCAAGATGAAGTGAGTGAATTCATCGAATGTAGGTAAAGTTTGTTGTCACCATCAAATTTTGTGGGTGTCATAGTATTTCAAAGGTCTTTGTTTGTAAAAGAAAGTATGGATGCATCTTTGGTGGTAACTGACACCTCTAGAATTATGGTAAGAAACGAAATTGACATATTCATCCTAGGAAATTCAATATATCTATTAATTATGTATGTGAAGAACCAATTTATAAATATAATAACTTAACTTAAATTGGTGTGTGTGGAATCCCCTCCTTGAAACTAGATGGTAACCGTTGTAGTTTTGTTTATAGTATTTTATAAGTTGTTGGGTCTTGTGAATCCAAGAACTCATGTTACAAGTTATCCTTGTTTCAGTACAAGTCAAGTTGTATGATTGACTTTTGATTGCTTTTCTATCAATAAGTTGGTAGCCCCAGATACATTGTCATAGTGAAGTATGTCAATATTGTTAGTCATTACAAGTGCATCAATTATGGTCAGAAGCAATTGTATCTTAAAGGGATCAAAGTTGTAAGCTCGAAGTTGATGGCTGAGAAAGAGCGTAGTCCTTGAGATTTCAGAGTGGATCAAGATGATGATCAAGACTAGACCAGAGAAATTTCATTGTGGTAATTCCAATAATGTAATTTTTTATTTAGACATTATAATTTGTAAGATAAGCAGTAAAGTAGGTGTTGGAGATAATTCTTATCTCGTGGAATTGTCTATATGTCTAGAATTCAAGCTAGGTGTAGAAACATGTGATTAATAGTTTGTCAAATAAGTAGTTGAGCATTTGGTCGTACTAAATAGGGTTCTAGAAGAGACTATTTCATCCCTTGATCTATGCTCAAGATAAATGGTTAATATGCATCCAAATTTTTATAAATATGTGGATTGTGATTGAAATAATCGATCATCATTCTTGCCTATTCCTCTCTATGTTCCCATGATTTTTTCCAATTGAATCCCATATGGGTGGGAACAAATTTGGGTCCACTTTTTGCTTCCACCATAGATTTCATAAGCACACCTTCATTACAGAAATTAATAACAGAGGTGCATTATTAGGTTTAGGCTAAATAAAAATCAAACCTGTAACTAATTTTAAGGCTAAGAAACACATACGCATTACAACACATTTATGTTATGAAAAAATTGCAAACATATCACAAGTGCGATATAATGCACATGTGTTTCATGATGCATATGTGTTATAATTCATTTATGTTATGAAAAATTTTAAAACATAATGCAAGTGCGATATAACAGACATTTATTTGATAACACAAGTTCATTATATCGCATTTGTGTTATATCGATTAAAACAAAAGAAGTGGGAAGACCAACCCATTCCATTTTCTCATTTGCAAAACCCAACAATGATTAAATGAGGGAGACAGTTAAAGTACCTATGATTTGGGCATATTGACATTGCATTTGGATGATTTGCTCAATTTGGAAAGCTTGGTAGCTTAATTACCTTTGCTGGGTAGCATTCAAGGTATTATTCTTGTGAAATTCCATATAAAATTTTTAATATCTATGGATGTTATGAATATTGAATCTAATTTTAAGAAATTATTGTGTAAAAATAGAGTATTCTCCATGGATCCCCATAATCATGAAGAAACCATTCCATCAAAACACCCAAACCTTCAAAATATTGACCTTGAAAACCTAATAGATGTTGAAGAAGAAAAACAAATCACACCAAGACAATGGATGCCAAATATAAATGTTGAAATACTATCAAAATTGGGGTTTTTGAGATGCTTAAGTGCTTCGTTTAAGAGGGAATATCAACTACATTGTTCTCTTGGGAAGGCAACTGATACTATCACTGACACAATTTCCAATGCCCAAGGAACATTATATAACATTACTTCTTTTAGAGAGTCAAGTAGTTATTTTTATTGAAATGGACTTACTTACTAGGATGTTAAAAAATTAAAAATATCAAAAGACCATTTGTATTCCCTCTTTTGAGACCCTCGCATTGGTTGTGTTCCTCTGAATAGAAGATAACTTATATACATTGGTTGGTTCATAGAACCAAGTATAAAATAAAATTGGATGGACAAGTTGTATATGGTATTTGATGAAGACTTGCATGGAAATAGAGAAATACCATTGTATTTCGTGCGTATGTTGTATGCTGAATTTATTCTTCATAAGGATTTCAATTACTTTGACATTTTAGAGTTTTGAGGGGATGGGACGAGGGATTCCTCGTGATAGGAAACATGTTAGGGATGAATCAAACCATTTATGTTTCGATCCTCTCCCTCAAAATACCCCATGTTTATATCCCCCTACACCTATCTTTGTAACATCCCTCAAATTCGACCCCTATTGTTATTTCTCTTGTAAATGTAATTATGAATTTTGTAAATGGCCATGGTGAGGAGATCAAGGCCAAGGCCCCACCAGTGGATCTTGAGCTGGTATTATGTTTATAAGTCTTAGTTTAAGCCTATAATATTAAAGAATGGTAATGCGACTAAACAATAACTAACAAAACCATCTATAAGTAAAGATAATGACTAGGGAGCCATGTGTTGGTTGATCATATCATGACTTATCATACTGATTATGAAGGGTAGGTACAAGTTCGTCCTAGTAGGATTATTATTCACCTTAACTATCTAGCTAAGATATTATGGCCTAAGTTATTCTAATCCAATTACGATTAAGCCATAATGATAGATTTTATATATATATAGGGGTGGATATTATATACATATTCTTGAGGTCACTATTAGATGAATGTGTTATATATTTAAATGTGTTTGTCTTATAGGGTATAATAGTTGAGATGACTATTATAGACATTTATATAAAAGTATCATATATATATGAGATTAACTAATAGTTGAGAAATTTATGACAAAGATGTTATGTACATTATTTATGTAAAAAGTTAAAGCTAATTGTTGTAATAATTATTAGATAAATATTAAACATATATTTATATATGTCTTGATTATAATTGAAAAGGGTTAAGAAATGAATTAGATAAATACTTGAATGGATATATATATATATATAAAGGGTTAACCAAAGAATTTACTAAAAATAACCTAGGACAAAAGGAAGATTTACTATCTCTTATTTTAACAAAATTGCAGGGATAGATGTGGAAAATATTATAAAAACTAGTGGAATGCATAGACATGATCAAGACAATAAATATACTTATAATGTGAGAAATTATATATATATTTATTGTTATAATTGTATGAATATAGATATGGGGATATACTTATAGATATATAAAACATTTATATAGCTTTTTAAGCTAAAATGAAGAGAGCGTATTAATTTATGTGCTTAAACTTATAAATTGGTATGATTTAGTAAATTATTATAATCTTTACTTAAATAAGGAACGGGTGTTTACCCTACTAAAACTATGGTAATTGTTACCGAAGAAATATTCATCGATCTTTATATTAAAAATTCTTTATGAGTAAATTTTTTGAGAAGTATTTTCTACATATGTATTTATACATATATACTTACTAAACCAACCTTAAACATAAACTGGATTCAGTTGGATGAATTTAGTTATGGTAAGACAGAGTGGTCTAGGTGTTAAAACTAGCACACTCCTAGATTATCTCAAGGTTGTCTCCTTGATATAATTGAGCACTAACCAACAAATCAGGGTTGGCAGATTGCTCAGCTCCAAAGCTTGGTGGGGAGCGCCATTTGTCGAAAAGAAAACCTCTACGTGGGAGAGGCTCGGATCTGGTAGTTGGATTTGTTGGTAAAATATACTGATCGATGAAGCAAGAAAAGGAGAAGGGGGGGCTAATTCTATTTACAGCAACTAGCCCTCTCGGAGATGGAACCGGTGTATACACGCTGCTCATGAAGGAAGGGACTAGGTGCAATAGATGATGGGGTAAACTCCCCATTTTGAATGCAGTGGAAGGACGAATTCGCAGAGTCCAATCACCACTCAAGTAGAACGATTCTTTTGTTGTCCTTTTATTTTATGCACAGTTCTGAAACCGTTTAGCTTGATCTCTACTCGGTTGTGTTAGTATATATTCATATAACTCCTTTAGGCATATGGAAAAATTGATCTCTGCATGCTTGGGTTGAGAAAGATTTCATCTAAACTCTGCCCGGCGTCTGAGACAACGATCTTGGTAACAATGCATTTGGCTGCCATAATTTGTCTCAGGAGGTGCCATAGTCTCTGCGTATTTGTTTTACTTTATCTTTGTTCATTTTACGTTGCCAGTTGGATCCCTACATGGCTGCTACAAAATATGTGTGAGTTTCGGTCTAAATATTTCATCCACGAATAGTCCTAGTTTCCTTCTGAAATCTCTTTTAGGATTAATGCGTTTTTATACTGCATTTTTTAAGCTTAGGTTTGAATTACGGTTCTATGTGTATTCTCCGATTGTAAAAATTTAGTTGTTAAGTTATCCCTCAAAAATATTTCACTTCCTACTAGATACAGACATCCAGTTTAAACATATGGAGACTTTATGTTTTAATTGCTACCTATACTTATAGTATTTGGTAATACATAATCTGCCTCCACCCTTCAAACCCCTTAGCTTTATGATTTTTGAAGAATATACATCTCAACCTGGTATTTAAAATTTGACGGCTATAGGTGTGGGTAGTTTCGGTATGTCTTGGTCATAAATAAGTATACTACACTGATTATTACATTTCAGGATAGACTCAAACATTATTCATATGATTTCTTTACTTTAATATTAATTTAAATTTGGTGGTTGATAAATTCTTTAAAACTTAAAAGTTAAGGTATATTACCATAAGATTTTAGTGTTGCATATTGTTTAAGAGAAAACATCATGACGGATATATTATCCTTAGTTCATAGTTTTCAATAAAGGTTTCAGTGAATTAAATAAATAATTTTATCCTTATTTATTTATTTTCTATATAAACATGGTTTTCCACCATTATAAGAAAAGGCTGCTTAGAGTTTCCTAATCGATACTTAGAAGAATTATTTAAACCTATAATCGGATGTAAGTTGTAATAGAAGTATAGACTGGAAATTATTCTATTTAACTTACTAATTTGGTATATTGAGTAAAGTGTACACTCGTGTATGCAAGAGTAAAGAAAATCATAGGAAAACATATAGGATAATAGTAAGAAGGATTATGGATATGTACCTTTAGAGATTTTAAAGAGTATATTATAGACTTATGCCTTGATATACCCTAATATGACTTATGGTATGGGATATGCGTATGTAAGAATTATTAATTTAATATACAAGTAATAGAATAGAAGGGGTTATTCTATATAAAAACATTATCTAATCAACACAGGCTATGTTACCTTGGAAAACTTATAAAGATTTCTATGTTACCTTGGAAAACTTATAAAGATTTCTATATATATAGGTGCCTTAGATCATCATGTAATATGCTTAATAATTCGATGAAGACCATCGGAAAAACTTATAGAGATTTCTTTATATAGATACAAGCTCTTAAATTATATATATGTGTTTAATGTTAAATGAAATCTATTGGAGTCTTATATATATATATATATATATATATATATACTCTATCCATGTTAGGATGTAGAGTTAAATGATTGAAAAGTAATGTGGTAAATGCTCTTCTTTTGGATAAAGGAATAGATCATAGTATTTGACGCTTGAACTTATATATATATTGTTATATATATTGGAAATTTTAATAATCCATGAGGGTCTAGGATTATATAAGTACATTTATAAAAAAGGATTAGTTCTTAGAAGACATACAAGAGATAGTCAAATAAAAGTTTCCTTTTTCTTAAACCTTTTGGGAAATAACTTCTTTGTAGAAAGCATCCTCTATGTGATAGGCGTCAAGCAAGCATACTCCTTTTGTATTGCGACAACTCAGTCGACAACTAAACCGTATAATTTTGTAATCCTCTTCATTGATAAATAAATATATGACTCAAACCTTTTGTGGACGTAGCCCAAGATTCAGGTGAACCATGTCAAAACGTTCTCTTTTGTATGTATCTTTTATGTGTATATCTCTCTAGACATTGGTGGTTGTACTTTAGCACAATTAAGCATGTGTTGAGTGTATTTTGTTTCAAACAAATTCTTGATGAAATATGTTTTCTTGGTGGACTATGATATCCATGGGATAAATTTATACTAAAAAGTTTAGCATGTGGTTATATTTCACCATTGTTTAGTAAGAGTTCTATGAACGGATTCAATGTAAAGATGGTAAAACATGTTGATGAAACTTTTATTTGATCATCATTTGATATTATCATGGCTTGGCCATGCATGTTTGAATGAGTTTACTTCATGCAAAGGGAAATAGAGTGAATAATAAAGCGCAATGGGAATCATCTGAGAAACATTGTCGGAGAACTTTATATTAAAGTCAATAGCTTAATAATTGTAGAAATTCTTATGTATGCTCCATATCCTTGACAGATAATTAGCTAATGTTATGTTGAAAGAGGAATTAGTGTGTTTCCTACTCTATTGTTATTGTCCATGGTGAAAATTTTAAATTTTTACTAATTTAGAAATTTGGGTTCGTGACAAATGGTATGAGAGCACTAGGTTAAAACACTCGAACCTGATGGGCTCAACATGGAATAAATAAGTATGGCAGATAAACTAATCAAATTTGTTTGGTTCGTTTTGGATGCATGGATTGGGATGGAAGAGGGATAATGTTATTTCAAGTACCACTCCAAGTTTCTCCGAAAGCATAAAGATAAGTACTTTTGTTATTGTTTGTCTTACAAAATTTTGAATCAGGTATGTTTTCCTGTCTTATGAGTTTTTCTTTTTCTATATACAAATACTTATATTGTCATATGGTATTATGATGAAAAGTGGTAACTTGTTGAAATGATTTCTGTAGTTGTGCAAAATGCGGTGAACATACCGCTTATTTATAAATTTGAAATTTCGTAGAAACATCATTTAATTTCGCATTTTAGTTATCCAAATTTTATTACCTATGGACATTATTAAGTTAAAAGTATAGTTTTACCAGTGTACCCCGAAGGAGTAAGTTTGTAGATTAGTCAAAGTCACTTGAAGACCTTCAATTTCTAGGCATAGTTGTTACGATAGAATATGACATGGTAAAATATTTTTTGGTAAAATCCTCAAAGTAAAAGTCAATTCTCAAAATATCAAAGTTATAAGGTACATCTTTGTACTTAGGATTGTGATAGTATGTTTATTTCAAAAAGTTTATGTTGCCATTCTTTCATTATGTTTATAGACCCAATAAAATGGAGTTCATATAGAATATAACCTAAAGTAAAATTATTTTGATCCTAAGTATTAATAGCTAGAAAGGATGTAATGTGCTAGGTTATATGATAGGTTTAAAGGACATGTATGAATTCATGTGATGAAATGAGGAAGTGTTTTTAATATTTTTTATTATGGAGAATCGTCACTTTATTACTTAACAATACTTGTATTTCATCTTAGACGTTCTTATCATTATTAGAATGTTAAGGAATTAGGCTAAAAATATATTATTGTGTAGCAGTATTTTCTAGGAGTTTAAGTAAACTTATTTTGGAATGCATAAAGAATCTAATTATTTCTTCATAAATAGACTATTGATAGGGACTATCTTCTAATAAAAGATTGATGTGCAAGGAATTAAAAGGATCTTATTAAGTAGTACGAGTTTGATTATTGGGAATGAAGAATCATAACCTTGTTGTGATTGATTGAGCACATGATATTTTTATAGTTATTAGAATCCTTGGGTGATTGTCTACCCTTGCAGGTTCTACTTGTTATTTCATCTCTTAAGTAATTATCATTTAATTCTGTACATGTTGAGTTAGTATCCTTTAGTTAAATATTGATAATGCAGAAGAAAAAGTTTGAATTTATGGTATGTTTATGATTCTGTATACTATGGAAAGAGTGTTTACTGACCCACTAGGTGGAATGGAATCTGGGGTAGAAGGAAATGGACATGTGGCAGCATCATGAGGAAAGTAACTAGCTATTGGTATGGGACAACTCCCTCAAAATGTGGTCATAGTGCCCTGAAAGATGGGACTGGAGCTTGAGGCTCATTTATTGAAAACTGGCCACTAAAGACCTAGGCAATATTTATAAGAGCTGTCGAATTTGGACTGAGGTTCATCACTTTTCCTGACAAGGAAACTTACCTTGTGGTTTTACTGATGCACACAAGAGATTCGATGAGGGAAATGCTATGTTTTTTATCATGGTGTAAGCCTTCCTCATTTACTGCTGAGTGCATATCTTGAGGGTTTTTGGCAAGTCTCTATTGATTGATGGATATACATTTTGAGTGCCTTACTTCTACACAGAGTATTCTACCTAGTGGTTCAGTAAACAGGCCTCCTTGGGTGTTTGTCTCCTATTTAATTTATTTAATAATAAAATATTGTGCAAATTATAGTCATCCTTGGACACTTGTCCAAATATAAAACTTTACAATAAAAGTTAAAATAATTTTTTCTTCCAAAAAAAATGTTTCAGCAATGGGGAATCTATGTTTTAAGTTGTATTGTAAGACTGTCATGTACCTATTGAAAAAGACAGATGAAGCCCTGCTAAGTTACAAAGTAAGACTGACATGTTCTTACTGAGAAATATTCCTACCAAGTTTCCAGAAGGCTCATGTTTTGTATGCAAGTCTCCATGATTGCGGAAATACAAAAGTGCATTTTGTACGCAAGTCTCCATGATTGCTGAGGTACAAAAGAGTTTGATGATCAAACAAAGTCTTGTTGGAAGAATTGTTTCATGATATAAATGATTGTATTGTAATTTGACCAATGGATATATTCTTATGTGAATGTTATGAACGCTAAAGTAAGCAAATATTTCATCAAGGACGAGGATGAATGATAAGCATTTACTATTTTGAAATTTGTATACTTGTGTTATACTGAAGAATATTGAAAAATATTGTACAAGTTTTACAATGTGCAGGTTATAAGTGAAACGAGCTTGCGGAAATCGCAAAAATATGAAGACAACCAAAGCATAAAGACAAAAGTGAGCGAAAGACGGTGAATGGACACAAAAGACAAATTGTCGAACACTGAGGACGGTCTTATTCTTAAGGGGTGTAGTGTGTAACATCCCTCAAATTCGACCCCTATTGTTATTTCTCTTGTAAATGTAATTATGAATTTTGTAAATAGCCATGGTGAGGAGCTCAAGGACGAGGCCCCACCAGTGGACCTCGAGCTGGTATTATGTTTATAAGTCTTAGTTTAATCCTAGAAGATTAAAGAATGGTAATGCGACTAAACAATAAGTAACAAAACCACCTATAAGTAAAGATAATGACTAGGGAGCCATGTGCTGGTTGACCATATCATGACTTATCATATTGATTGTGAAGGGTAGGGATACAAGTTCGTCCTAGTAGGATTATTATTCACCTTAAATATCTAGCTAAGATATTATGGCCTAAGTTATTCTAATCCAATTACGATTAAGCCATAATGATAGCTTTTATATATATATGGGGGTGGATATTATATACATATTATTGAGGTCACTATTAGATGAATGTGTTATATATTTAAATGTGTTTGTCTTATAGGATATAATAGTTGAGATGACTATTATACACATTTATATAAAAGTATCATATATCTATATGAGATTAACTAATAGTTGAGAAAATTTGAGAAAGATGTTATGAACATTTTTTTTATGTAAAAAGTTGAAGCTAATAGTTATAATAATTATTAGATAAATATTAAACATATATTTATATATGTTTTGATTATAATTGTAAAGAGTTAATAAATGAATTAGATAAATACTTGAATGGATATATATATATATATATATATATATATATATATATATATATAAAAGAAGGGTTAACCAAAGGATTTACTAGAAATAACCTAGGACAAAAGGAAGATCTACTATCTCTTATTTTAACAAAATAGTAGGGAAAGATGTGGAAAATATTATAAAAACTAGTGGAATGCATATACATGATCAAGATAATAAATATACTTATAATGTGAGAAATTATATATATATATTTATTGTTATGATTGTATGAATATAGATATGGTGATATACTTATAGATATATAAAACATTTATATAGATTTTTAAGCTAAAATGAAGAGAGCTTATTAATTTATGTGCTTAAAATTATAAATTGGTATGATTTAGTAAATTATTATAATCTTTACTTAAATAAGTAACGGGTGTTTACCCTACTAAAACTATGGTAATTGTTACCGAAGAAATATTCATCGATCTTTATATTAAAAATTCTTTATGAGTAAATTTTTTGAGAAGTATTTTCTACCTATGTATTTATACATATATACTTACTAAAGCAACCTTAAACATAAACCGGATTCAGTTGGATGAATTTAGTTATGGTAAGACGGAGTGGTCTAGGTGTTAAAACCACCACACTCCTAGATTATCTCAAGGTTGTCTTCTTGATATAATTGAGCACTAACCAACAAATCAGAGTTGGCGGATTGCTCAGCTCCAAAGCTTGGTGGGAAGCGCCATTTGTCGAAAAGAAAACCTCTACGTGGGAGAGGCTCGGATCTGGTAGTTGGATTTGTTGGTAAAATATACTGATCGATGAAGCAAGAAAAGGAGAAGGGGGGGCTAATTCTATTTACAGCGACTAGCCCTCTCGGAGATGGAACCGGTGTATACACGCTGCTCATGAAGGAAGGGACTAGGTGCAATAGATGATGGGGTAAACTCCCCATTTTGAATGCAGTGGAAGGACGAATTCGCAGAGTCCAATCACCACTCAAGTAGAACGATTCTTTTGTTGTCCTTTTATTTTATGCACAGTTCTGAAACCGTTTAGCTTGATCTCTACTCGGTTGTGTTAGTATATATTCATATAACTCCTTTAGGCATATGGAAAAATTGATCTCTGCATGCTTGGGTTGAGAAAGATTTCATCTAAACTCTGCCCGGCGTCTGAGACAACGATCTTGGTAACAATGCATTTCGCTGCCATAATTTGTCTCAGGAGGTGCCATAGTCTCTGCGTATTTGTTTTACTTTATCTTTGTTCATTTTACGTTGCCAGTTGGATCCCTACATGGCTGCTACAAAATATGTGTGAGTTTCGGTCTAAATATTTCATCCACGAATAGTCCTAGTTTCCTTCTGAAATCTCTTTTAGGATTAATGCGTTTTTATACTGCATTTTTTAAGCTTAGGTTTGAATTACGGTTCTATGTGTATTCTCCGCTTGTAAAAATTTAGTTGTTAAGTTATCCCTCAAAAATATTTCACTTCCTACTAGATACAGACATCCAGTTTAAACATATGGAGACTTTATGTTTTAATTGCTACCTATACTTATAGTATTTGGTAATACATAATCTGCCTCCACCCTTCAAACCCCTTAGCTTTATGATTTTTGAAGAATATACATCTCAACCTGGTATTTAAAATTTGACGGCTATAGGTGTGGGTAGTTTCGGTATGTCTTGGTCATAAATAAGTATACTACACTGATTATTACATTTCAGGATAGACTCAAACATTATTCTTATGATTTCTTTACTTTAATATTAATTTAAATTTGGTGGTTGATAAATTCTTTAAAACTTAAAAGTTAAGGTATATTACCATAAGATTTTAGTGTTGCATATTGTTTAAGAGAAAACATCATGACGGATATATTATCCTTAGTTCATAGTTTTCAATAAAGGTTTCAGTGAATTAAATAAATAATTTTATCCTTATTTATTTATTTTCTATATAAACATGGTTTTCCACCATTATAAGAAAAGGCTGCTTAGAGTTTCCTAATCGATACTTAGAAGAATTATTTAAACCTATAATCGGATGTAAGTTTATTTAAACCTATAATCGGATGTAAGTTGTAATAGAAGTATAGACTGGAAATTATTCTATTTAACTTACTAATTTGGTATATTGAGTAAAGTGTACACTCGTGTATGCAAGAGTAAAGAAAATCATAGGAAAACATATAGGATAATAGTAAGAAGGATTATGGATATGTACCTTTAGAGATTTTAAAGAGTATATTATAGACTTATGCCTTGATATACCCTAATATGACTTATGGTATGGGATATGCGTATGTAAGAATTATTAATTTAATATACAAGTAATAGAATAGAAGGGGTTATTCTATATAAAAACATTATCTAATCAACACAGGATATGTTACTAGATTTCTATATATATAGGTATTTTAGACCATCATGTAATATGCTTAATAATTCGATGAAGACCATCGGAAAAACTTATAGAGATTTCTTTATGTAAATACACGCTCTTAAATTATATATATATGTTTAATGGTTAAATGAAATCTATTGAAGTCTTATAAAGATTTATATATATATATATATATATATAAATAGAAACTTTATAATTATGTATACTCTGTCCATGTTAGGATGTAGAGTTAAATGATTGAAAAGTAATGTGTTAAATGCTCTTATTTTCGATAAAGGAATAGATCATAGTATTTGATGCTTGAATCTTATATATATTTTGTTATATATATCGAAAATTTTAATAATCCATGAGGGTCTAGGATTATATAAGTACATTTATATAAAAGGATTAGTTCTTAGAAGACATACAAGAGATAGTCAAATAAAGGTCGTCTTTTTTTAAAACCTTTTGGGAAATAACTTCTTTGTAGAAGGCATCTTCTATGTGAGAGGCGTCAAGCAAGCATAATGCTTTTGTATTGCGACAACTCAGTCGAAAACTAAGCCGTATACTTTTGTAATCCTCTTCATTGATAAATAAATATATGACTCAAACCTTTTGTGGATGTAGCCCAAGATGCGGATGAACCATGTCAAAACGTTTTCTTTTGTATGCATCTTTTATGTGTATATCTCTCTAGACATTGGTGGTTGTACTTTAGCACAATTAAGCATGTGTTGAGTGTATTTTGTTTCAAACAGATGCTTGATGAAATATGTTTTCTTGGTGGACTATGATATCCATGGGATAAAGTTGTACTAAAAAGTTTAGCATGTGCGGTTATATTTCACCATTGTTTAGTAAGAGTTCTATGAACGGATTCAATGTAAAGATGGTAAAACATGTTGATGAAACTTTTATTTGATCATTCTTTGATATTATCATGGCTTGGCCACGCATGTCAAGTTAAATTATATGCTTTAATTAAAGGTACCTTGAGTAGCAGTCACACACTTTTACCTTGAATGAGTTTACTTCATGCAAAGGGAAATAGAGTGAATAATAAATGGCAATGGGAATCATTTGACAAATGTTGTCGGAGAACTTTATATTAAAGTTAATAGCTTAATAATTGTAGAAATGCTTATGTATGTTCCATATCCTTGACGGATAATTAGCTAATGTTATGTTGAAAGAGGGATTGGTGTGTTTCCTATTCTATTGTTATCGTCCATGGTGAAAATTTTAAATTTTTAATAATTTTTACTAATTTAGAAATTTGGGTTCGTGACAATCTTGCTGGAAGACACACAGTGGGGCATTCTTACGGTTGACCGAGACATTGGTTTGCCATGTGAATTTTGTTTACAACTATATAGTTGCAGGCTCATCTAAGGGGGTCAATCATCTTCGAATGGTGGTGGGGAGGAGTCACCGAGTGTATCTCATGATGATGAAAAGTCATTTGGTGGTGAACCTTATCAGCAATAGGAAGCTAGTAGAGAACATGCACATGATACCGAGCGGCATATGATAACCCAACTTGGTCCGTTGTGTGGTAGCATTTGATATGTTCCTTTATCACAATTTCCCATCAGTGGATTATTCCAATGTGTAAGTTCATTAATCTTCAAATACTTTGTTATATTTTAAATTACTAATTTGATTTGTTTAAAAAAATATTATTTTATTAATTTTTTGAAACTTTATATTCACATGTTTAGCTTGTATCCAAGGGGATTCATCCACAACATCTTGGTCTCCCTCAAGAGAGTGAAGTAAAGGAAACAATCAATGTTGCATATGATTTTAGTTTATCACCATTACAGGTAATGAAAATATTTTTAATTTACCATCATTTACCATATTTATATTAAGGGAAGGCACAATATATTTAATTGTTGATGTAATATATTTTATGCAAGGTTTTAGAGAGTTTGTTTTTCAATTTGCACCCGATGTTGTTGTAGAACCTCAATGGGATGAGTAAGTAAAGTCTGATGGACCTTTGAGTGCATCATTATTATTTTTTAATATTCAGTATCTAAGTTGTTTGATTGACTCTTGTTTATGGGTATGTGTTTCTGATACATTCAGGCTCATATTACACACATACAACCATATTTAGTTACCATGGAATCTGTTGATGTGGACTTAGAGTAGCCTATGACTGCAAACACAGGAATTCCATCCCCATCCATACATCAAGTAAATGTATGCCCCGCTCTCAAGCAAGAGGTCATCATAAGTACATGAATTTATTTATCAAATATTTATGTATCTAAGTGTTATCTTTATTAAATTCTCATGCTTTGTAGCCCACAATTGAATAGTTTGTTCAAGAGGCTCGTCCAGCACAGACTCTTAGGGAGTTTGTTTTTATTGACTCACAATCAGATGACTTGCAAGAACTTGTCTTGTAGCAATATAATGGATCAATAGCTTCACCTCGTGTGACACCAATTGCAAGAATCTGCACATATTCACATACTTTTTTTCCTCGATTACAATTTTAATGTGTACATGAACCTATTTTTTTATAAATGTTAAACAATTGTTAAATGGTATTTTGCATGTACAGCCCTAAATTAATTACCGATCCTTGGATAAAGAGTCTACTATCTTCCTTGTTCTTAGGGAAGAGGAAGATCTATTTTTCATAGGAATATGGAAGTGCTAAGGAAAATGGGGATAAATGAATTTTAAATGAATGTATATTTGTAGTTTGTTCAGGACATTTGTGTTATTTTTGTAGTATGGGATTCAAATGTACACTCATTTTTCTACTTTGGGAACAAATTTCCATTATTTACTGTCATTTTGTAATACATAAATATTTTATTTAATCTTATGCTTTTAATACACATGCTTGAGTTTGAATGGTGTGAATAGAAAACCAATGAGACATGCAATAGAGCTCAATTGTACTATATTCTCCAAGTGATATTCATGTCTAAAATTCAATAGATAAAGTATGAGAACTTGCATCCTTCTTTGTATGACTGTCTTCTTTGATTGAAACCCGGTGGTTCCCTCTAATAGAAAGAATCAAATGATCCATTAAATTATCAAAATCAGACTTGTTAATGGCCCATACAAGGTCTTGCAACAATAATATTCCATTATTTCTTGTAGCAATTGTCATTCACTTTGCTAACCATGAAATAGACAAATTTTGATATCTAGTGGCCTCCTATAGTCATTGATCTATTAAGGTTCTTATATTCGCTTGGGAACAAGAGGGTTTATGTGAAAAGAGGTCCAAGAAGAATGTTTTTGTCATTTGTAATCTTATATGTTTTCATAGTTTTCATGATATGGTTTTTTTGTCATTTGTAATCTTATATGTTTTCATAGTTTTCATGATATGGTTTTTTTGTCATTTGTAATCTTATATGTTTTCATAGTTTTCATGATATGGTTAATTTAAGGACGTACTAAAATTAATTAATCTCTTGTCCTTACTTGTATATTAGTTACTATTATCCTCCATTCAAAAGCATTACAAGAGGGGAAAATTATATATGTTGCAATGTTGATATAAAAGTAAGTAAAAAATTATTACATTTTTGAGAAACTAATTAACACATCTTCACTATTATTTAATCTAATCTTTACATAATTTAAAAATAAAGTTACATTCATATTATTTATCGTATTTACACATAGACAATTATAATAATAATAATGGACCCTCTTCTAGATTTGAATCTATGCTCATTCAAATTGGGAAATACATATTCTTAATAAAAAAACTCTTAAAAAAATGTAAGGAATTACTTGATTTTCTTTAGAAAAATATTTTATTTTTTTAAATAATCATAATTTGATGAATTAAAAAGTTATGAAGATTTATATTATTTAACCAATACTTTGAAATTATAGGAAAAATGTTTTTTTTATCTATTTTTATTTTAACAAATAATATTTTAAGAAAAAGTTTTATTATTATTATATCTTAGCGTTCAATACTTTTTATTTTACTATAAAACTTTTGAAAATAAATATTCTTATTTAACTATATAAATTTTTTATTAAATATAATAATTTTTTTTTTATATTTAATAATAATAATAATAGCTTTCATCTAAATAATAATTTTCGAGTTTCAAATATATTAATATATAATAATAAAGATTTAGAGTTTTAACATTATATTTGAGTTTACAACTTTTACATATATTTAACTTTTCAGAGTAGCAAATTGAAGTTTACAAGTTTAAATAAATATTTAAAATCTAAATGAAATAAATAATTTGATTTATAAATATAAAATTAAATAAATTATTTTTTGTTATGAAAATTGAATTTTAAGTTTTATATAAAAGTTATAAAAAACATAAATATATTTTTATTAACACTATAAAGAGTAAATTTATTTATTATGAAAAAACCATTAATTGTAAATTGTGTTTAATTATGTGGGATAAAGTATTATTTTTCTAAATAAGTTTTATTTCTTTAAGTGATATATTAAATTCATAATAAGTATATACTTAAATGATATATTAAATTCATAATAAATATATTTAACATTATGAGACTTAAAAATCATAAAAATAAGTTTAAAATGTATAAATATTTCATAGTAAGTTAAATAACTTAAAATAAATAAAATCATTTATCATAATTTCATATATAAAAATGATTCCATTATTTAAAATTAAATGCTTACAAATTGTACTAAAATAAATTTGACATCCTTGGTGATAAATCTAGATGTTTAACGGATTTACACCTCGGACATATGGCCTTTGTCTGCCTGAAAATCTCCTCCATGTTTTACTATTGTAGTGCAAAATTATTTGCAAAGATGGAAAGGATAGACAAGCCAATGGCTTTCTTCGCTTTTTGCTTTATTTTTCTTTCTATTTTGGTTTGTGAAAAAGCACCTGCGATTTTCGCGTCTCCCAAATTTAGAAACGCTGTAATTTACCGGGATCATCCATCTTCCTCATGGTCGCCGTAAATCGTGGTAATGAGCTTGACCAGCTATCTACAAACTTTATGCCGTTGGATCGTGGGCGATTGAGATAGTGATCTTATTGTCATTAACTTGTTTACCCATCAACAACGCTGTCAATGGATGGCATCGGATGCCTCAATGCTTTCTGAAAGGCAATTTAGGTGTAAAAAAGATCTCTTAGTATTTATAAAATTTGCAAGGAACCTAACGGTTAGCAAGACCTAACTTTTTTAATCTCTTAGTATTTATAAAATTTGCAAGGAACCTAACGGTTAGCAAGACCTAACTTTTCTATATATACATTTGATTTTTTTCAAAATTAATATTTTGAAGACACAAAAAGCAAGAGCTTGATAGCTTTTATTTCTTTCTTTTATATAGTATAGAGCTGTTATACATAAAAATTCACCCAAGAAAATAATCATCATACATAAGTAGTTAATTATTAAAGAAATGTATAAGTTTATAATTATAATTATGAAGGAAGTTGTTAGTTATTGAGGAAATGTATAAGTTACTAATTATGAAAAAAAATTGCATAAAATGGAGCATAATAAATAAGAGAAAATAATTCTATGTAGACAAACAATTATGATAAGATTAGCTTACCTCTAGAACTAAGATAATGTGTAGTATAAAGTATATGATTTTAATGGATATTTTCTAAATTTTAGAATAAATAAAAAAATTAACTTTTCATTTTTTAGAAAAATAAAATCTAAATATTACAATGTCTATATGTACTAAATAATTAAGAAATATATTAGAGTAGTATTTAGTTTATATATAATACTAGAATGATATGATATTAGAAAACATTCATCGCCAATAAAAATTAAATCAATAATAACCACGACGGATTTTTTTTTTAATATTATCTAAGTTAAAACAATTAAACAAAATAACTTTTCACAATTTTGAAAAATAAATTTCAAATATTACAATATCCACTTATTAAATAATAACAAAATATTTTAAAATATTTAAATTAAAACGTCTTATACTCTTACACTATTTTCATCGTCAAAATACGGAAAGATTTAGTAATAAGTACACACCAAACTTAAAATTCTTAAATGTTAAGCATAATTAATTTTTATTAATGAATTTATATGTTTATAATATTATACTATTTTAAAAACTATGAAATTTTGTAAAATTAAAATATATAAATATTAATTATCAAAACTTTTGTGAAAATGAAATATGTATAAATAAATTAATCACCAAAATCATTTATTATAGTACATTTTCATTGTGGATTTAAAACATAAAAAACAATTAAAATAGTTCAAATATTTATTTTCATAATAACATCTATTACATCAAGCAATTTTAAATGATTCACGGATATTTACACTTATACTATTGAAAATAATGATTTGTTTTGCTTCTCTATTTAGAATGTGTAAATATTCATAAAATCCTTAATACCATTCAAACAACCTTCCAGAAAGCCCTTTTGGATTTGTAATGAAGTTAGCCCTTTTGGCTTTGTAATGAAGTTCGTTGAGTAGGATGTGTAATGGTGAAAAAAATGTATGCTTACAACTTAGATCAAAAGAATATACTTAATGAAATATAAATGAAAATACATTTTAATTTATTTAATTTTTAAATAAATTTATTCAATAATATACAGGTTTAATATGATAAATTAATAAAGTTTCCAAGCTAACTAATTAATTTCGTTTTATATTTTTTCAATTCCATTACAACTATTAGGATCTTGCATATTGAATTTTAATAAGTATTTATGCATATATCATCTTCTATTTATACAATTTTCAATTTTAGATTTGCCTAATTAGAAGAAATATTATGATAATTAGTTGTCTTGCTTTAATAAAAAATAATATCTAAATAATTTTAATTTTAAAGTTATTGTAATTAACTTTATTTTTTACCCAAAATTTTCATTAATACTTAATAATATATTTAATTTTATTATCTTTTTATTTTATAAAAATTTAATATTTAAATAACTTTTTAACTATCTAATAAAATTTTTATTATTATTAAAATCAAACACCTTCAATATCAAAATAACATTTTTTTCTTAAACGTTGTCACTTTCGTGTAACTAAACAATTTGGGAAGTTTTATTGTGGAGCTTTATAAAGAAGTAAGAAAATTACGCCACACTTTTATTAGATAATATTTGACTTTATATTTAAAGGAAAAAAATCTCACTTTGATGTGTATCTATCTCACTTTATGTATATCATTTTTTTAATGTAATATTAAAATTAGAATTTTTTATAAATATATAAAATTTGAAATATTCTTTTCCAGCAAGAAAAAAATCATACCGATGTTATTCTCTCGAATCAAAAGGTACATCAAGTTATGCTTAAGTTTGAAGGACTTCTTTAGACATCTCTATCCAAAAAAACTTCAAGCCATCAAACATTTATAAAATGATTTGTTGATCATCTCGCAGGAAGTCTGTCAAATATCTGAAGCATCCAAAAAACAAAACTAAAACTTTTTACAAGTCTTGCATTTCTTAACTATACCACCTGAAATTACTCAAAAAAGTTCAAAGCTCCATGATTTAGAACCTGAGAGCTTTGAATTTCTTCCCAAACCAGAATCCCAATATCACCCATCAAGGCCTGTTTTGACAGCTTGTCTGCCAGGGAATTATGTTGTCTATAAATGTGCTGAAAAGTTATATTCCTGAAATCTTTGATATTTGATTTGATTCTTTGGCACCAGTGAATAAGTGATAATACTTTAAGATCAAATTCACCCTGAGCCCATTTTATTGTGACCCTGGAATCGCCGAAGACTTTTCAGGTCATCAATACCAGATATCTTTGCCACCTTTAGGATGCACCACAGAGCAATAAGTGCATCTTTCATATTAGATCCCAATCCACACTTCATCTTAAGTGAAAATGATGAGAATCATTTAGAAAAATTGCTCCACCAACCCCACAAATTCCATCTTGTGTTGCACCATCAAAGAAAAGTACAGGGAAATTAAACATAGGATCAAATGCTCCAATCTTTCTTACCACTAATGGTTTTTTACCTTTAAAAATGGATTTATAAAGAGAGAGAATGTGCTCAACCCTAGTTGGTACCAAAGGAGCCAAGTCTTCAAAAATTTGTCTTGTTCCTTATAAACCAAACCACCCATGATATAAATAGTGGAAGCACGGGGTGAGATCTACATTCCTTAAACCATTTCAGAAATGAAATTTCAAAGGACTCCCTTCCCCAGTCCAAATTTATATCCAAAATAGCACAAACCCATTCCCAAATATATCTAGTAAAGCTGCAATTTACCAGAATATGCTGAGTGGATTCTGCTGCAGATTTGCATAAAGAGCATCTATTTGGACCTTTCCACCCCATCCTAACGAGAGCATCCCAAGTCATGAATTTCCCTTTAAATGCAAACCATCCAAAGCACTTATGCTTAATAGGTAATTTCCATCTCCACAGCTTCTTGAACCACCAGTTTTGAGGGCATAAATTCCTGTGATTAATAATATAATTATAAGCTGCTTTGGCTGTAACTTCTCCAGAGATACGGTTCCCGGCCCATTTCAAGACATCGCCGTGGGTTGTAAGGCTGCATCCACTTGAATCCAAATGGGAGAAATAATAATCACATTCTCTTTCATGACATCTCAAAAGACCAAGATCTGCTCCTTTTAACCAGTAAGAAGTTCCCTGCAATGAGATATAATTTCTCATATAGTCTAAAGTAGTGAAATTTCTGTCTCTGAGAAATTCTAGAATCTCAACTAAAAGCGTGTACTCCTCATCAAGACCCATAATTTGATCAACACCAACTTCCATTTGCCGTCCATTTCCTACCTGCTAGGATAACTCATCACCCAGCCAATGAAAAACCTGCATAAAACCTTTCCATATCACAAAGGCATTCCTTGTTCTCTTAACTGGATTTTTTATCCAATCCACTATATCTGATTTTATATACTTCACCTTTAATACCTTAGACCATAAGGTGTTACCCATCATTCCTCTCCATAAACTCTTTAGCCGCAAGGCCTTCCCAAAGATATCCAAATTTTTAAGCCCCCAACCACCAAATTTATCAGGAGAAGTAACATATTCCCATTTTTCCATAATGAGACCTTTGCATTCTAAACCACCTGTCCAAAGAAAGTTTGAGCACATTCTATTCAATTTCTTAAGGATCCATCATGGCACTTTAAACAAAGATAACTAGTAAACCGGGATGCTTGTAAGTATAGCTTTCACCAGAATAAGACGGCCTCCAACTGATGAAAGTCGGTTTGTCCAGCAATGAATTCTATACTCCAACTTCTTAACAAGCCAAGACCAATCCTTAATTCTATAATTATTTGGCTTTAAGAAATATCCTAGATATGTAAAACCATCCTCTAGATCCTGGACTTTATATGGAAGAACATTTTGTAATTCCATAATTTGCAAATCATCCATGTTGTGTTGAAATAAGATAGATTTCCTATCACTTACCTTCATACCAGATGCACAACAGAAGAGTGATATGCAATTTCTGAAGCAGCTCCATTCACCAATTGTGCTTGCACCAGCTAAAACTACATCATCGACAAAGAGTAAATGTGAAATAGATATCTCTCTGGATAGTTCAATCCCCTTAATAAGACCATTAGATTTTTCCTTAAAAACAATTCTACTTAAACCATCAATAATCAGTACAAAAAGGATAGGTGACAGTGGACAGCCCTGTCTTATCTCCCGCGAACACTTAAAGAAATTTGATGGGATACCATTGATAAGGACAGCAATGTTTGTTGAAGTAACACATGACATAATCCATTTCAGCATCATAGGTGACAAACCAATTTGTATAAGAAGAATTCTGAGATAACACCAATCCACCCAATCATAGGCTTTTTCAAGGTCCATTTTTAGAAGGAAAGCCTTTGTGTTCCGAATCTTTATATTATGGATAATTTCCTAGGTGATGCCAACTTCATCCAGGATCTACCTGTCATGGAGAAACCCAAACTGATTGGATGACACAAATTTTGACAATCCAGGTTCAATCCTTACAGCTATGATCTTGGAAATAAGATTGTAAATCAGATTGCATAATGTAATAGGACGATATTCTCCAAAAGATGAGGGTTTATTGCATTTCGGAACTAAGGTCAGAAATGTTGAATTCAAGGCTCCTGAAATATAACCATTGATTCTGGAGTATTCCACCATTGCCAAGATTTCTTCTCCCATTAAATAAAAAAATGAAGAAACAACTCCACAGTCCAGCCATCCGGCCCAAGACTTTTATCTTTTGCAAATATTTTTGAAGTATCTTCAACTTCTTTAAGTGTAACCTCCTGTTCCAGATCCAATGCTTCCCGTGGGCTAAAAAAAACTGGGAAAAGGCGCGCAATATCAATTTGTTTGAGCAGATCAATGTCCCCAGGATCTTTAAAAATATTTCCAAAAAAACTTTACTACAACATTTTGAAGCTGATCCTATCCATTAATAGAAACCGCGTCATCATCCTTCAGTTCCCAGATTTCTTTTTTATTCCTTACATATGAGGCATAGGCATGAAAATACTTCATGTTCCTATCCCCAAGTTCAAGCCACAGGGCTCGACTTTTTTACCACCATTCTGCTTCCTCTTGCTTCAAAATAGCCTCCTTTTTTGCATTCAAAGAATTAAGTAAATCTTAATCCACTTCATCATCCTTGAAGTCAAATTTCTTTTGTTAAACATACTTGATCTATGTCTGCAAATCCTCATACTGCTGAAGATCCAAAGTATTTTTATTTTTGATCCACAACTTTACCACAGCCTTAAAGTTCCTGAGTTTAAAAACAAAATTGTCCATAGGGTTTAATCCCAATACCTGACGAGGATCAAGCCAAAACTGTCTAATAGTCTCACAAAAAATTTCATCGTGAAGCCAGACATTATTAAACTTGAAGGGACAATTCTTTGGAGCCTATCTATCATCACACTGGAAAAAAATGGGCCAGTTGTCCGAGAATATATTCTCCCCAACCCAAGATCGATTTCTTTGGAATTGTTGCAACAGTGGTCGCGCTACCAAGAAGCGATCAATTCTTTTAAGGATGCCATCTTCCCCTACTCTACCATTTGACCAAGTTGGCATAATAGGTGCAGGAGCCACATCCACCAAGTCAAAATTAACCAATAAATCAGAAAAATATTCAGCTAAATCATCAAAACGAGCCTTAGAGACCCAGATTTCAAACCAGTTTAAGGAGAAAGTAAGGTCTCCTGCAAGAATAAGATTTTGTAAGTTAAGTATCCTAGAAACCTTGAGTTGTTCCCAGAAACCAACCCTTCTAGAGTAAGGTCCATGGCAGTTTAAGATTGTAAATTGAAGTTTTTGAAATAAACCCTGCCCCTGCATCAAAATACCCCATTTAGTTTTAAAGGTTTTGAAACAGAAACAATTGGGGTTCCAACCAACAATCAAACCTACAGACTTCCCACACGCACTAATAGCAGAAAACTCCCACCTAAGGTAGACATTAACCAATTTTAGGATAGATTCTATATCAATACACATTGTTTCCTGAATGAGAAGAATATCTGGGCTAGTAGCAGATAACAGTTTCGACAAGGCCCTACCCCGGGTAGCCTTGCCTAACCCACAAACATTTAACGATGCAATCAACATTACTTACCCTGGCTGGGGGGAAACACCGCTCTAAGTGCCCTAGGGTTTGAAGAAACATCAATAATATCATAGGCATCATCAATTCTCACCGATAACAGAACAAAAACATCACCAATGGGTTCTTCAGTCTTCGCCACACGGGATTTCTTAGCCTTTCTAATAGTGACATTTTTGAACCGGAGGCTCTCTGCTGGCAAAACATCTGAATTTGGGGATGGATTTTTTGAAAAGAACTCCAAAGGGGATAATAGGGGGGAATCATTACTAGGTTTATAGCGTCTCTCGGCAAGAACTTCCTTCTCATCAAATGATAAAACGCTAGTAACATTAAAGGCAGGAGCACACACCGATTCCATAGAAACAGTCTCCAAATCATGTTCAGAGAGGTCCCTACTGGAGTGGATAGAACCCTAGTTTCCCTCAATCAAAAATGTCCCACCTACAATAGAAAGGTTTAAAGCAATCTCCCCCATAGAAATCCTTTGATTCAATGAGTTTTCAATATCCTCATAAAAATTTAATTCATTTTTAGAAATACCTTTATACATGGTTTCTTCAAGAGACTTACCCGAAACTGTCTTCACCTCCAAAGAACCATTTGTAGATTGAGAAAGCATAGCATCCGAACCAGCCAATGGCTCACAGATAGCCTCCTTTAAGGTGAAAGGGCATCTTGCAGCAATATGACCGGTCTGTCGGCAGTTGTAGCAGCGAAATGGAATTTTAAAATAATCCAACCACTGGCTTATAACCCTAGAGCCCCAATTCAAATCAATTTCAGGTGGTAACCCTAGTCTCATATCTAATTCAACCATTACCCTTGCAACTCTGCGGTGAAACCCGAAAAGAGTCTTTTTGTCAAGTCTGATAAACTTGTCAATAGTGTTTTCCAACCCAATCAAATTTTTTTCATACCACAGTTCAATAGGGAAACCGAGCAAGATCACCCACAAATGATGAATTCATATGCTGGGAATCCTTAAGTGGGTCATAAACAGCATACCATCTTTTAAGACATAATAAGCCTTCTTTAAAAAGCCACACCTGGCTAAGGATGCCCTCAACATTGACACCTTCAGGGAACTTAAAGAGTATCCAACGATTCACCAGCAAATTCACCCGAGGAACCAGCCCACAGGTGGGCATCCAGTTCTCATTTACCCACGCAACTAAATATTCACGGCTCCCTCCAGCATATTCCAAACAACCCATGACACCACGCATTGCCAAGACCTTCATCCTATATAGGTTCAAGTCACAATCCACAGAAAATTTTAGGAGGCCTTCTCTTTCCTTGATAACCTTGCCTTGCCTGTGACCCCGAGCTCGAGAACCTAGGAAATTCTGATTCACATGTTTAGCATGGCCCTGCTCAGTCGCAGAAGAAACCGGGTGGACAAAGGATGAGTTCAAAGATTGTTTTTCCATACTAAAGGTCGAAACCCTAGCTGACACAATCCCCAAAAAACCTAAAAAGTAAAAACCACCAAAATCCTCCACCTATCCGGAAAGGACTGCAAAGGCAGAGAAAGCTCGAGTGCCAAAAATGGTAAGTTTCTATCAATTTAGCCAAGGGATGCCAAAGATAGAAACCCTAAACTCTGAAAAACCAACCACCAAAGAAGAATAAAACAAAATGTCAAAAAAAAATAGAAAGACCTATCAAATTGATGAACATGCAGCCACCACCGGAGCCAAATCCAATAGGGAAAACACAGAACCCAATAAGTCAGAAATTGGAGCTTGTAGACATAAATCGCATTCCCACTTGTTTTTTACCTTGGTTGGTACTGTAGGTAGCCCGAAGGACACCTAGGACTTCAAGTTTCCACAAGCTCAACAATTCTGACTTACCACAGGCTTGGATAGCCTAATCCCGCAGAAAGTACCACCACAGTTTCCCCCCACACCAAACCCTCGTAGCCATCGTGCTCTAAAATATAACTTTTATAAAATTTGAAATATATTTTTACATTTTTAATTTTTCATATTTTTTAATACATATTAATAACTAGTATTATATTTTTTTTTGTAAGTTGCAGGTAGAAATTTAATTATCATAAACAGAAAATACATCATGAGCAGTAAAGTTTGTTGCAGATTGGGGAGGCCTCAGATAATGAAGCCACCATCCCAATTGCTCAAAAAACTGAAATGACTGACATAGTACAAAATAAAGACCCTATGGGTTTGGTCTGCCCATAAAAAGACTGGGACTTGCTGCAAAAATAAATACTCATAATGTCTAATAGTGCTATAAACTAAACCATACATAAAATAAAAACAGAGAAGCTGATAGTCACAGAG
This sequence comes from Larix kaempferi, assembly GCA_027924585.1. Lineage (NCBI taxonomy): Eukaryota > Viridiplantae > Streptophyta > Pinopsida > Pinales > Pinaceae > Larix > Larix kaempferi. The sequence continues at coordinate 1,083,471 of BSBM01002357.1, read as the reverse complement.
ATGACCAGGGGCTACGGCCTTCCAATTACCGATTTGCAGATGACTTCTCTGGTTCTTCCTCAAGGATGGGGCAGGAAACATAGAAATCCTCAAAGGTGCCCGAAGGGGGAAGAGTTGGAGAGGGAGACCCAGGAGTACATAGGTCATCTGGAGCGGCATCACGAGCAGCGTCACGAATAGTGTCATGAGCAGCATCACGAACAACATCACGAGCAGGGGTTGCAGAGGTCGAACTCTTGTTCTTCTTGACTTTGGAATGTTTCTTTGCGGACCCGGTGGCTGGGGCTTCAGAAGCATCAACCTCATTGTTTTCCTGCTTGGCTATTTCAGACTTGTTTCCCAGGGAGAAAATGTCCCAGGTCATGTTGGCGTCTAGCGTGTTAGAGTGGTCCGTAGCCTCTTTCAAACTGGCATTGATATTCCTTATGATACTGGAGCTAGCTTTCCAACTAGCCTCCATTTCCTCAATGAGGGTGCTCATCATGTACTTGAGCAACCAGTAATGATTTATAATTCCACCATTGCTACCAGAGGCAAGGAGAGCTACCACCCTACAAGCCTCCCACTCGTCAATAAGGCTTCAAGTGCTTGCAAAGATTCGTTCAGCATAACCATCCATGATTGTCCAGTCCATGGCAACCTTGGACCTGTGGCTGGGGTTCTTTCTTCCATTTCCTCGATGAGAAACCCCCCTATTGCGAATTGACATGGCTATAAGAATCGTAGAGTAAGCCACACCAGAGATCCCTATCTCTGCGAAATAATCCTCAGAGAAAAGCAAGAACTCGATGGTAGAAGCAGAATACATGTCGGCGGAATGTTTTAAAGAGCAGAGACCATTAATGCTACAGTCTGTCGTCCTCATGGAAGGTGGAAAAATTGAATGCAGGACAAAACCACCAAGGGAGAACGTCATTCTAAGCGCGGGGGAGGGGATTGTCACCATTAATCTCTTTCTGCAGTCTTAAATAGACGTTGGCACTGAGGGTGGTGTGATGATCCTCGTTCCTGGTGGACAGATGTGCGGCGGCAATCATCTCATCATCTGGCTCATGCATGCAAGGGATCGTCTCATCGTCACCACATGCAACAGCACAAGGTGGCAACTACTCCCGGTTAGCATTAGGAACAATGGAGGATATTGGAGCACCCGCATCAGGGGAATAACGAGTATTATATTTATAAACTAATGTTGTTTTTAATATCTTCTTATTTGCAATATTTAATTTTATATAAATAACTTTAAAATTTTAATTAAATTTTTAAATTCTAAAATTGCAATTGAATCTTTAAATTCTAAAATTGCATATGGTCAAATTAAATATAAATCAATTTCATTATAAATTTAATCAAATTATATTTATAATAATTTATAATAAAATTATATTGTAATTATAATTTTAACTCTTTAGTTAAACAATTTAACTTAAAAATTCATTTGATTATTATAGATGTTTTCTTGTTAAACAAATCAGCTAAACAATGTTTTTTTCCATAAAAAAAAGTCCATAACTCTATTAATAAAAATATAGTTACATTCTTCATATCATCATGAACATATCTATTTAGAGACCAGTCAATGAAAATATATTTACATTCTTCATGTCATCGTGAACATATCTATTTAGCGACAAGGCACTACTAATCGCAACTGTACAATACCAAACTCAGTAATGAAACTTGATCTTTTTACATATCAACAAAATTCAATAAAAAAGCATAGGCCATCTTCCACCTATTCAACATCATAAAACAAGAATTTTTATTCTTGAATCTTCTATCCATGTGAGCATTCATATATCCTTGTAAAACCGGGGTACAGATGGCTATGTAACAACAATCATTTAGATTATGATCATGCTAAAAGAACCATAACCCATTATGTACTAACCTGGCATCCACTGATTCAAACTAGAGCATATTAGAACTCATATATTTCAAAGAATATTGTGAAAGCGAGCATGATAATAACATGTTGAGAAGTGATTAAAAAAAAAATTATAAGCCAAACTCACCAAACTCCTACGTGAATAGTTGTTCTTGTTTTTGCAAGTTCATCTTCCCTATAATTCGTTTCTCTATAAACATGCAAAATGGAAACTTCACCCAACAATGATTGCGTCGAGAGGCGCTTTACAGCCCAGTATGGGGGAGATCTTGTGAGTCGAGTGTTTGTCGAGTAAGAAAATAATACAAAGTAAACAAAAAAAGAATAATACAAAGTAAAAAGTAATAAATATTATGTCGGCCATAAACAAAAAAAAAAATACAAAGTAGAAAGTAAATATGAGACTTAAACTAGAGACTTTAGAGCTTAGCATTAGGTGGTAATTCTTATGTCGGCCATAAACAAAAAAGAAGAATACAAAGTAGAAAGTAAATGTGAGACTTAAACTAGAGACTTTACTTTTTACTTTTAATACAAAGTAAAAAGTAAATATGAGAGTTTAGAGTGTTTGTCGAGTGTTTATCGAGTAACAAAATAATACAAAGTAAAAAAAAAGAATAATGCAAAGTAAAACGTAATAAATATTATATCGGCCATAAACAAAAAAGAATAATACAAAGTAAAAAATAAATATGAGACTTAAACTAGAGACTTTAGAGCTTAGGATTATGTGGCTCAGGTATTGCACTCAAGGAGCTATTCAAGGAGAGGTTTGCACCTCAGGAGATTTGATCCCTCTCGACGCTTGATAGAGCCTAGGATTTAGACCTAGGATGGTTTTAATCTTAAGGCCTCTTGCATGAGCGACCACAACAACAAATTGTGAATTCTATTATGTCTATTTACCCACCTAACTAGAATCTAATAATCTCCAAAACTATTTAAACCATCAATACCTTGGTCCACAACCAACCATAGCTAAAGTCTTAGAGCACTCAACTAAGCAAAATTGTTTAAGTCATGACTAAGGCCTACGTAGAATTTGAACTAGTGATACTCAAATATGTAAAGGATGCCACCATATCCACAACACCAAGGATCACCCTATGTTTCTCCATTGAAATAATCCCAAGGTCAATGACTTTATTTACCACATGTTGAACACAAATCTTCTTCTTGTCCTAAAGAAAGTATCTAAGAATGCCCTGGCTCAAAGAAGCACATTGGAAGGGAGGATAAACTTATCCTCAAAACAAGTAGCATTTTTGGCTAACCAAATGCCTCACACAATGATGAAAGGAAGGGATATGATATCATTTAGAGATTGACTAAAACACCATTTTTTTAGAGAGTCCTCCATAGAAACCCCATGCCAAATTCCCAAGATATTTAACTATTGTTCAATCTCTTTGTAAAAAGGTTGTGTAAGGATATTCTACTTCCAAATAGAAATTTGATTCTTCCATTGCATTGCATAAAGAACATCTTCATGGATTGGATTGATTTTTCCTTCATAGTGCATCCAAGTCAAATTGGGAGATCTTCTCTCTAAAAGAAGAAAAGATGATTCAGGGGGAAGGATAGATGCAAAATGCAATTTAGCAGCATTTTCTAGCAGCTGAATTTCCTTTGGCATATTGTAATAGAAGCCAGCAAACCTCCTGTTAAAATTGGAGATGGTTTCATCCTCTTGCCTTCTCATGGAATAAAACTATGAAAGAACCTGGTCCAAAAGTCTTCTCTTACCTAAAAACTCTAAGAATACATTAGAAAACTCCTCCCATGTATCAATAGATTCTAGTTGCAAGTGATTAAACCATTTTTTGACATTCCCTAAGAGGGATTGAGCAAAAACTCTCATATAGACATCATCATGTTCTACTTCAAAAAGGTCCAGAAAATGTTCGAAGACTTGAAGATGTTTCTCAGCCTTAATACTTTCGGATTCTCCCCAAAAAACAGGGAGGTATTTATGGTACTTAGGAGGATATTCATGAAGAATGGGGGGCATCTTTAAAGGACCATATATATGCTGAGACCTAGGAGGTGAGGGGGTATGTAGAGGGAGGATATCATTAGCCTCGCTCTCATGGGGCTTGCAAGGCTGGTTATGGATCTTACATGGTTCAAAACAAGGGAAAGGATATACTCTAGGGGTTAAAGGAGAATGCATATCTTCAAGGTCTAGAGAGGGATATACGAAGGAGGCTCTCTCACAACCCAGATCTCTACGAAGGAGCAATTTCCTAACATAAATACACAAGGTTAGAAGGAAACCAAAGCAGAAGAACAAGACCTCTTTAAGGAAATTAATATTTGGATACATGGATTTTAGTTTTTCCATGCTTTAGCTAGATAGGACTACTCTCCAGTGGAGTCACAGATTCTGCCCCAGTGGAGCTGCCTTTATATTGAAAACTCATTGAGTGGAGTCGCCAAGTGAAAGGTAAACAACCTGCTCAATGTCTGATTGTTGTTCACCATCAGCATTCAGCTCTAAAAATTTATCGTTCTCCCATTGGTAATGAGACTCTCATTCCCCGGCAACGGTGCCACTATGTTAGCACCCAAATCGTACCTCTAGGTTGCAGAGAGGCCAAAATGGGGTAACCAAAAACCACTTTAGTCTTATGCTACTGACCCAGCACAGTCAGAGAGGGATCTCTCTTAAAATCAAGAAAACTAAAGATAATAACAGGTTTGACAGTGACAAACAGACAGGATTCTTATTACATAAGATAACCATTGAACGCATATTCAAAAGGTCAGATTTCTGCTTGGACCCATTGTTTTGAAGGATTTGGTGAGATAATCAAAGACGAAAATTTGGGAAATGGAGTCATGACCTAATACATAAATCAAATAACAGCGCTGGAACCTGAAACATCAATACAGAGGCAAGGTAGCCACCTGCTTCCGATCTAAGTGATATTATCTGGTGAAAAAGGAAGAAAGAGAGAACAGTCCATTGACATGAGCAACCTCCAGAGGTGAATTCAATGTCAACTTTAGAAGAGATCTTGAGTGAATACCTGAAACAATAGGCAGAGCTTGCTACCAAGAATTTTGTCCTACTATACACTGATTCCAGATATGAGATGGAAAACATAATGTAAGTAAATAACGAGAAGCACAATCACATGAGGAGAAGAGAAAAATAGACTGTAAGCAAAATGACACATGAATCTCTATTAAATGCCAGCTTCAAGCACTGCAATTCTATTAATGATTAAGCCAAAAAATGACAATGTTTAGTTTCCCCAGGCCTCAGCCTATTGATATTCCAACCCTTTCTACTGCTATTACATATGTATTTATAGGCTCTTAGCCTTGGATTGATCCTAAAAAAACAATTAGAAAATATGATGCCATCTATATGGCCCAGTTCGCTACCCCTGACAGCAAAACACAAGGAGAAAAGGACCACTAACACACTAACGATGACATGTTTCTATAGGTGTCGTCTGCAGGGTGCGGACTGCGATAGTCTTAAACGACTTGTGGGTCCTAACAAGAATCAAACTTGAGGGAAAAAGACAGCTATACACTTAGAAAAAGACAGACTTGCCGGGTGGGAAAAAGAAATGGTATGAATAGGTCACTACCCTATTATTGAATCTTCAATTGGCTCCGCAGCTCGAAGAAGTCTTCTACTTTCAGTGTGTCTTTCGTCGGTGTCTTTTATGTTGATGGAGGGGGTGTCGTCTCTTTAGTGGGGACTATGTAATCTCTGATAATTTCCATGTCCGCGTCGTATCTTTCTCATCTTTAGAGGTCTCCTTCTTCTTCTGTCGGCCTTGATTCCTCCTACGCACCTGTCGGCCTACGTGCTCCTCTGGATCACTGGTCGAGCTCTCTTCCATGCTGTCAAATACTAGTGGAGAGGAGGGAATATGTTCCTCCTCCACCTAGGACCATACCTTCTCTGGTACAACAACCACCTCACCCCCCTGCTCTCTCTGCATATCAGATCATAACCGAAAGATGTCTGAGTGGTTAAGCTCGCCACCTTTCTCATGCCACTAATCTGAATCAGGATGCACGGACCATACTTATAATGACCACGACAATGACAGCAGCTACGTGTGATGACCTTCGCCATGATGGCCTGAGCGAATCTCCCAATCGAGCAACAATGATGCCTGTCAATTGAGTTTCCATAATACATGCTTGGCGTGGCCTCCTAGACAGGTGGGGAAAATATGCGGCGGTGTTGAGGTGGCTTTGGCCTTATTGGCCATCATTTTAGTGTCAGTAGAATTTCCTTCCAGCTTTCAATCGAACGATCAAATGGGAATCGTCGATTTCCACCTTATCTGAATCTGGGCCATTGAAAAATGTCGCCCCTACCATGTTTGCAAATGTGAATTGTGTTGGCCCAGTGCACAAGTAAGATTAGAGAACTATTTTTGGACCACCGATCTGACCCCCCTCACATCTGGACCATCCGATCTTGCACCCTCTTACCAAAAGTTTTCCAATCCGCGAATTGGATTTCTCCGTGCAGGTTAAATATGCAAACAATTCATCTGTCGTTGATCTAAAGCACCAGCCATTGATCAATCTTTAAGCTTCCCACTGGTTAACAGCTTCTATCTCTGGCTACGCAAAGGTGCTTTCCACCGTCGATCTCCCTATCTCTTGATCTAGGCCATCCGAAAGTGCCAATTGTACAATGAGGGCGTATCTCCCTGCTATCCAACTTTCTTGATGCCACTAAACAATGGACTCCCACCACTGGCTCTGCACTGGACTCTAACATTCATCGCGCAAATCCTTAAACTCTTGATCTCTGGGACAGGTGGAGTGTGAGCAGATTTTTCCCTTGGTTTCTCTCAGGAATAGGCACCTTCTGATCTTCCAAAACCCCTCAAAAACTTAGCACGAATCTGGTGCTAACAGTGTCTACTGTAGACATATGCCAATTTGTTGCACTTGATCAATTAGCAACATTTTCCTTTCAAAGATGTATTCAAAAATTGCAGATCAGCCTAGTTGTGAAACACACTAAAACATTCTTCTCTCCATATCAACAGCCTTAATCAACCTCTTTGGAACTAGTTCCAACTTCTTCCCACCTGTAAATGCTGCAATTTGGCTCCTCAATTCACAGACCCACCATTCCATACAATGGCATCAACCAACCCCTTGCATGAGATCGACTTCTTTATTCAAGGCATCCAAAATTATGATGTTTTCAAACATAATTTAAATGGAAAAACAATCAACTTTAAATATTTTACCTTCATACTAAATTTGTCAATGGTCAAACCGTGGTATTTTGGAAATTCAAACAACCCACCTTATCAAGTGGATCATGTAAGGAAAATTGGCAAGCTAGCATAGAATTTCAACCTCCTTTTTTTATTTGACAAGCTAAGGTAGACATACCATAATTTTAGAAATTTTAACAAGGTATGATTAGCTAATGATCAAATGCAATCTCCTAGACATGACAACTCCCACCAACTGCCACTTCTCACCCTGAAATGAGAAACTTCTTTCCTAACATTGTTTCTTACCTCAACACTCTTCTTCTGGAACAAGTGTTTTGGTTAACTAAGGAATGGAACTATGTCTCAAGTAAGATCAAATCTTGATGATTTTCTAATATTCTCTAGAGTGACTAAAACCTACTACCATTAGATTCGCTAGTTGAGTTAAAATAAAACAAAGTCATAAAGTCACCTATGTCATTTATATTTTCGATGATTGATGAAGTCCTCGACAATGATGCCAATTTGTTATCACACAAATATCATCCAACAAACCTTCCTAAGAATTATTGACCACCTAGCCCTCTTATGCTAGATGCCCCTCCATTCGGACTGGTGCTTTTCCAATCTCAGGGATGTGTCCGCAAAAGGTCCATGCTGCCATCTAATCAATAAATTTGCACAAAGTCGAAGACGATCAACAAAAAAAATACTCGCTCTAGGGTTTTCCATAAATAGTCAAGGGAAACATTAAGTTTCATATAATAATTTTAGGGGGTTGGATATTATTTTGTCTACACAATTTGTAACCATGGACAACTCTTCACTCTTCTATCCCTAGGACCTCATACCACTACCTCCATTTCCAGCAGGGAAATCCATGGCACCTTGCCACCTATGATTCACTATGATACAATCAATCTCTTGGTAATATGAGATTTGGTACAATTCTGTTTGTAAATTCTTGGTAGCTTGCGCTGCACTTATTTTGAATTTATTTCACCTAAGGTGCACATTCACTCCACTCAATTCAATTAATCCATTGTTGTAACTATCTTTAGAATTTGATCTCGACCGGTTAAAATTATAATTTGAAACTTACCCTCACTCTTGACTATTTATAGACAGCCCAAGAGGGAGTTTTTTATGTGTTGATTATCTTGGACTTTGTGCATATTTATTGATTGGATGGTAGCATGCACCTCTCAAGGCCACCACCCTAAGCCTAGAAAAGAACTAGTATGAATGGAGAGGTGTCTAGTGGTGACAAGGCTAAGTGACCTATAATTATTAGGAAGAATTTTGGATGCAGATTTGCACTATATAACCCTCCAAAAAGAAGTGCACCCTTGCAGAAGATGCCAAATATGCCACATGAACCAAGTACCATATCAAGAAGTCTGCGTCCTTAGCATTGATTGCAAGGAAATCATACACCCAATCTAAACTCTCCAAATAAGACAAAAATAAACAAAGGGTCAATAGACCACATCCCTTCACATCCCATGAAGTGCTCTCCTAGCAATTGTGAAAACACTTTTAGAGAAACCAAAAACAAACTCTAAATACATGATAACTTGTATGTATTTTGTCGTGAACGAGGCAGAGACTCAAGTGGGGCACTATAGGGATTCTAAAAAAACAATCCACAAGTTAATGGGTCTTTCAAACGAGCAAAATCTTTCTTTGTTGTGGATTGCAATCACGTGTAATTAAAGGCACCTCTATCATGTTTCAATCACTTACTAAAAACAAAGGCTCCCTCACATAACAAAAGAACACAATCTATTTGTAGAGTATTATGGGCGTAACCAACATGTCCAACTGGAATGGGATAGTTTGGCAATTTAAAGAACTAGAAAGTGCACTTTGTTGTGAACGAGGCAAAGACTCAAGTGGTGCGCTACAGGGAATATAAAAAACAATCCACAAGTTAATGGATCTTTCAAACAAGCAAACTCTTTCTTGGTTGTGGATTGCAATAATGTGTAATTAAAGGAACCTCTATCACGTTTCGATCACTCTCTAAAAACAAAGGCTCCCTCACATAACACAAGAACACAATCCATTTGTAGAGTATGATGGGTGTAACCAACATGTCCAACTGGAATGGGAGAGTCCAACAATTTAAAGAACTAAAAAGTGCACTTGTACATGTAAAGCAAGAAACACCTTGCAAAAGAAACATATAATGTGGCAAATTTAACATATTTATGCACAACATATGGATGAAACATAATTTCTAAACCGTAAGTGTTATTTTATTTCTTGCTAAAATGATATTCGCCACAATTTATAACATAAAAAAAGTCATGTATTGTCGGTTGGGAAAGGTAGATCTTTTTGCAGTGTTTGTTTGGTGTCAAGGATGTAGGCCAGCATTATGTTGGCTTGGTGCAATAGGAATTAAGTACACACTAAACCATGAGGTATTTTTTTAATCTTGAGATTGGTGAATCAAAATATTCTTTAAATTTTAATAATGTTTGATTATTTTGGAGTAAGGGTAATTTGTAGTTAGTGGCTTGTGGAAGAAGGTGATCGTGACAATAATTTTTGGATAGTAAAGAAGAAAATGAGTGTTGGGTGTAGCAAGAGCTGTGTGTAGCAATGATACATTACCATTGGAAGACACTAGATAGTTAGAGAAGAAAAGAGGTAAGCTGTTTAAGAACTGAATGAAATTGCCTTTTCACAAAAAAATTAAAACTTCAAATGTGTTGTTCATCAAAAAGAGTGTTGACAAAAAAAATCCATCAATAAGGGCACAATCAATAAAGGATACATCGACAAGGGTGTCATCCAAAAAGTCCTTGTTATTGTTGCCTTGACAAAAAGGACAATTGTGGACTTGTCAACACTCGAAAAAACAATTTCAATAAAGTTGTTGTCAATGATGCATATGTGCTTGGATCATTCCTCCCTACTTGGAAAGCAATGGTCCTTGTTGCATCATATGTAAATATAGACACAAGTCCATGAGCATTGAGGAATAGAAAAGCCTCTTGCCTGTGAGGTTGTGTTGAAGTTGAAGATGACCTATAGAAACTAGCAAAGGGTGTGTGGCTAGTTTGTTGTACAAAACACACTTGAGATCTAGTGAGGATGTTTTCCTTGTTTGATACCAAGGTTGTAGAAAAAAATAGTTGAGCCAATGATTTGGATGCAAAACACCAATGTTGTAGCAAATATTTGCAAATCACATATGCTACCATGAAAAGACAATATTAGTGCCAATGGTTGTAGAATCTCTAATATCATTTAATATGTTGTTAGAACAAGTAAAACACCCCAAGGATAAAGAGCTAGTTAGTTGTGGTCGGATACATCAGATTTGCATAAAAATAAATAGTTAATATTATAGTCACTTTATGGTCACAAACAACATCACCTAACTTAAAGGGTTTATTGGGACATTGACACTGCTTGATCACTCCATTTATGGTAACAACTTTAGTGGTTAATGTAGTCACCCCATTTGGAATCTTAGAATAAACCCTAAACCTATTTTTTGTTGAGGCTCTAGCCTCATTTGACACATATTGCACACACAAACAATGTCCTCTTTGGGATCTTCTTATGAAGATGCGCTTCATTTTTTAAAGGTGTTTTTAAACATCTCCATCTCACTCGATTACCTTGGGCTCATCGTGAAATCCTAACATGGTATCAAAGCTAAGTTAGGTGAGCAAAATGTATCTTGTGATTATAGCTAAGTTAGGTGAGGAGTAAAATGTGACTTGTGATTATAGCTTGGATTATCCTATCACCATTTCTTTTTTAGTGAACCTTTGTTCTAATTAGGAAAATCTATTTTGAATGAGTCTTTGCAACATTTGTGTTGAAAGCAATGAACCCTAGCTTCTATTTCTTATGGAAATTTTGGCTTTCCAAATGTTGGTAATACTCAATGTTTTTGTTTTTTGGATTCAAAGAGAATCATAAAACAAACATATGTAAACCTTACAATTCATAACCATTTTCTCCAATAGTCCATAATGTCATTGGCCCTTCTACTCAACAATGGAATTTGATGTTGCATACATTGATCCATTGTCAAAAAGGAATGACAACTTCTTGTTCACTACGTTGACCTCTCAAATGATACCCAAAACTTGGATGCTTGTGATTTTATTCAAGCCTATGATAGTGAATCCTAGTATGTTTTTTGATTGGTGTGTGTAGTTTGTACTTGAGCATCTTGTCGTTGGTGTTTCCATTTCATGTTCACCCTCTTGCATTGGTGCTCATGTATAGTATAGTGCAGATCAAACATATGAATTGTGTCATCACACAAACCAACATCTTGAGATTATGTAATGTACCAAATCAAATCGGAGCTAGGAATTTTGCTAACTGTTTAGGCTGTCTGGCTCATGACTTTTGTCAAACACTTCATATACACCCTAGAGTTGTAGCTTATTATCCATGCTAAAAATGATCTGTGTGTGAAATTTTGTCTTGGTATTTCGTCAAACACTTGGTCGGTCAACAATATTGTGTTGTCACTATGATGCATTCCAAATATGATTGATCGATTTGTGCTAAATTGGTATTGTGTTTTCATGGTTAGTTATGCTAAGATCATACACATTATTGATTGTGATAACGAAATATTTCTAAGAAACCTTTTGTTTGAAACTATGCGTCACAACTCATTCATCAATACACAAACCATGGACTGTAAATTATTTATTGGATTTAATAATAACAAGGAAATCAGACCATACTAGATACCAAACCTCGAATTTATGAGGAATATTGCCACCCTTTTGAAATATCAAATATTATCACTTCCCAACGCTTTAGGGACTGTAGATGACAGAGGAAAGTGGATAAGAACTCAGGAATAGAGTATTGTGACCAGATATGAAAGGAAATTAATATCACGCCATTCAACATCATATTTGGAGGTTACTCAACCTGTACGAATTCACTGGGTAGTGCTCAGATGAAAAGTCACCCACAGTGAATAAACCCAGCCATGTGCTCATCCCGTTATTCAACCATGTATAACATCAGTTGATTGTAACGTAGTAATGAGATCTGGTGCCTTCCAACATTATTCCAAAACCTCCAAAAAGGGAACCACGACTTTAGCAAAAGATGGTCTTTTCTTCTTGAAGAATGGCCTCAAAAAATAAATATGAAATCCTAGCAATGATATTCAATGAACAAACAACTCGTCCCCAACAAGAAGGGAGTCTCCTTAAAACACAAACGTATTCTCTTTCTAGATACCCACAAACTTCAATATTAGCAACGTTTCTCCTCCAACACCAACAAACAATGGGTTCACAGGGAAAGAAGACTAAAACTTGGGCTTTCTTCTCCACTGATGTACCTGCCTCATAAACAAGTGCTCCCTTCTCTAACAGTCTGCACCCTCTTCTAAGTTCCAATGCAACTCCAGTATCCAGCAGTAACAACCACGGAAAATTCAAGTGCGCCCTCTTGGATAATGGTGCTCTTCCTCCAACCCGTTGAAAAAATATTCTTAATATTAGCAAAATATTCACAAACTCTAGTTATTCTTCTAAGGCATGAACTGAAATGGATTCATCTGAATGATTTTTCCACTCCCGTGAGTTTTCCGCTTCCTTTTTATGTTTATTTTGATCCTTTCATCTATCGAGGAATCTGGTTCTCTCGGTCTTTCCTTGATCCATCCCGCAATGCCACATCATTGACTGAACAAGACTCCCTATCCATGCTATTGAAGGTGTGAATCGATGCATTCTCCTTTAGACGGGAAAAATTTCAATAAAACCCTACAATTGGGTTGAAAACCCTCATCACCAAAATTCCACTTGTAAATCCTCTTTTATCCTCAATAATGAATGCATTCCATTCATTGTAAGAATTGGTTACATTATGCGTTCAAGATCTCTATAGACACTAATCAAGGAAAAAGAGAAATGTTATTAAAAATTAATTGCCATGTCTCAAAATTTAGAAAGTAGTTGTTGGTGATAAGAAAAGATAAAAGTATTCACCTACGAAGACTGAATAATGCCCATAATCTCAACATATTGTAACCCCTAAATTCAATAATGCCCATAACCAATTCATATTTGAATGATAAACAAAATGGCTATAGGATATTGAAAATCGGATTCAAGAAATATTTGTGAACATATATAATACATTTAAAACTTTTATGCAATACATTGTTACTATTAAAAATCGGATTCAGGAAATATTTGTGTACACATATAATACATTTGAGCTTGTATTGTTATTCCCAAAGATGAACTCGATCGTGACGTACTAAAAGCCCTTAAACCCAGATTTCACACCCCTCCTGCCAAACCCTTAAAATTGGTGCCAATTAACTAGTAATGAGGATCATGATGAACTCCATTGAATGTTGAAGTTGACCAGTCGATATTGAATTATTTAAACCGCTTTGGTGTGTCTGCATAGTCGGTCGATAGTCAACGTTGTGTAATGGGGGAGTAACCAAGCCATAAGGGTTTCATGGATGGGTGGTCGTTGCAATTTTATTTTGATTGTGATGGAGCTAGAGTACCCAAGGACCACTTGTGGGGTTACCATAGTGTTAATGTTTGGACAATCGCCAATACGGTGACATGTGAATGGGAACAATGTGAATTATGGTGATTCAACATGATAATTCGAGTCACATACAATATAATAATTTCTTTTTTATTTACAATTATATTATATAAATTATTTATAATTATATAATATAAAATATTTATATGTTTATATAACATTAAATTATTTGTTAATTTTTTGTTGTGCCGAGAGCCACTCTACAACCGAGTATGAGGGAGATTTTCTATGTCGAGTGTTTGTTGATATTATTGTCGGTCATTAATAAAATGTAATAATAAAAAGTAAAAAGCAATAATATGAGGGAGATCGTGTAAGTCGAGTGTTTATCGATATTATTGTCAGTCATTAATAAAATATATAATAAAAAGTAAAAACTAATAATATAAAGGAGATCTTGTAAGTTGAGTGTTTGTCGATATTATTCTCGGCCATTAATAAAATGTAATAATAAAAAGTAAAAAGTAATAATATGAGGGAGATCTTGTAAGTTGAGTGTTTGTCAATATTATTGTCGGCCATTAATAAAATGTAATAATAAAAAGTAAAAAGTAATAATATGAGGGATCTATAAAGGGCCAAGAGGGATCAAATCTTCCAAGGTGCAAACCTATCCTCGAAAAGCTCCTTTAGTGCAATACCTAATAAGAGGTTTGCACCTCGGGAGATTTGATCCCTTTCGGTGCTTGATAGAGCCTAGGATTTGGATCTAGGCTAGTTTTATTTACAATTATACTATATAACATAGATGTTTATGTTATATATTGTTTATATAAAATATAAAATGTTTGTATAAATCGTTTTTCTTATATATGTTGTCTAGGTTTGCATACAACCATATTGATTCTAGTTAAAGGTGCTTTGTATGTGTGACGTGGTTCAAAGCTAATGCCAGATAAGAAAGATTTTGGTTAAGGTTTTTATTGCGATATTGGCCCAAGACGAGGTGGTACTTGCGATATATCGTCCTCGGATTATTTTTATTAATGCTTGTACCACATATGTATTGGTAATGATACCTTGGGAAGGATGTAAAGCTAAGAAAACTGCTTCTGCTCCAAGAACACAAAGACTACGATGGCTAATGTAAGCAGTGCAAATATACCTTCCCATATATTATAATGGTGCTAGTTGTCGACATATCAACATGAATAATTTGGTGTCTCGCTAGGACATCATCATGATCGTGTCTCTCTAGGACATTGCCATGATCGTGTCTCACTAGGACGTCGCCATGATCAGATGTAACACTAATATTTTGGGGTTAGTTAAATTGCTAAGCTATGAGACATGACGGGGTCTACAATTTACTAAATTTTAACACTGCAGCTGGATTTAGAGAACCCCTTACTAAATTTTAACACTGTAGAGGGATTCATTGTCGAAATTAGTAATTAATTTCCATTTGCAGAGTGACAACTAAAAATGACCAAATATATGATCGATTTTTATGTGGTCTTTTTTAATTTAGTTCTTATCCCATGACCAAATTGGTCATTTATCTTGGTCATTTTTAGTTTAGTTCTTATCACGTGACCAAATTGGTCATTTATATTGGTCGTTTTTAGTTGGTCACTTCAAATTTCTCAATTTTGGTCATTTGTCCCTTGAAAACACTATGGTTCACACCAATTTGTTTGGTCACTTGGTCACTTATCTCTGATTTGGTACTAGTGAACCCATTCAATCCTCATGGGTTCATGAAAAAATTAAATAAAATTGGTTAGGGGTTAATTTTGGTCTATTGTTATCTAGTGTAATTAAATTAAAACATTAAGAAGTGATGAAATCCATAGTTGTAAATATTCAATTATTAATTAATTTTTTGATGAGTTGGAAATGCCTAGGAGGCCTAGGAGGGAGAGTAGGAGATTATATAGACCCTATGAGTTTCCTTCAACAAAGGAAACTGGAAGTAAAGCAGTGGAAAGTAAGAAAGCAACTCAAAAGTTTGAAAGCAATAGAAAAGCAGGAAAGGACTGAAAAGCAAGAAAGTAGCAGAAAAGAAAGAAAGCACTGAAAAGCAGGAAAGTGGTAGAAAATCAAGGAAAACCATAAACAAAAAGGAAAGAAAGTAAGGAAAGAGTTACATAAAGCTGTAAGTCCTAATTTTATCCCTCGAGGGCATAATGAATGAGGTTAATGGTCCAAATGCAATGTATCTAATCAAAGAATCCACCCGAACTTATAAAAAGAATATGAGCACATACATTGAGATATTTTTCTAGTTTGACTATTGATTTGAAGAGATATGAGATTTTATAGACTTGGAAGATGTACCCCTTCTCACCGGTTGGGAGATGTGCCCCTTCTATTCACCGCACTAGTGGAGGATTCACGTAGACCTTTAGGAGGAATGCATTCAACCTTTCTAACTTGGAATAATTGTATGCTTCTCATGTAATTCTAAGTCCATTCCACTTCTAGTAACATGATCTATTGATCTAGTAGTGTTGAAGACTCTAACAGTTTAGTGTGTTTTCTGCAGTGTTTTGTAATTGTCCATGTTATTGATGGAGGATGGTGATTTCTTGGGTATTTTCTATTATACCTACAACCATGTAATGCAAATGATTTCCTCTACAAATAAGTGTGATAAAGTTGCTTCTTATTCATCAATCCTATCTTTATCTTCAATGAATGTCTACTCCTATGCTTGTTTTGATGCTAGATCTAACTAGTTTTCATAATTGTTGCAATAACTTGACTTCCATATCTCCAAATATTATTTTGTAAGTTGTTGCAGTAAGAAGACACATAATTGAACTCATCCCAGCTTTCAAATAATAAATTCGTGACACCCATGAACCTTTAGAATTGACTCAGTTGGAAATCACCTAGTTGAGTTTCCCTGAATTTACAAATTTCCTCCTAGCTTCCAAAATTTTCCAAATTCAGCCCAATTGTCAAACTCAGTGTTTCCATAGTAGGTTGGGGTAGTTACAATCCATCCACTTGTATTTTTGCACTAGAATCCATTGGGTTCCACATAAGTCTTGGGGCCATTTTCTTGAAGTCTTTGGTTTATACAAACAAGTCTACCCAAGCGTGATATGCCCAGAAAATGTGTCGTTGTAGAAGTTGGGTGTCTGTCTAAGGATGCTATAGGATTTGATTAGTTTGTAGCATACCCTAATATCCCTCCTTGAATAATTTGTAGGGTTATAGCGGTGTTTGAGACATAAGTTTAAATTCATAGCCAAAACTAGTCAATTTTTAGTTTTTGAGTGAGTGTGCCTAGATCTAGGTTTGGGTACATTACAGTGGTATTAGAGCATGGTCCTATGAACCTTCTCATTGTTATAATTAATGACTCCAAAGAGAAATCCATCTCCTGATAGGAAATATCCATAATATCCCCTTGTAAAAGAAGAACTTGACTCCACTGAAGGCAAGATCCAAGGAGAAAAATAAATGTTGAACATGGATGAAAATAATGAATTCAAATATTTTGTTCAAAGCATGCTGAAGGGCATGAAATACATATCCGAGAATATCATATGTTTGGGGAAAGAGACTAGAGAATTCCTGACTAATAAATTGGTAAACAAAGATGGAGAAGGAAGCAGCAGTGGTCCTCGACATGAAGTAAAGGTGTTTGGTGAGAATCTCTTTTCAAGGACAGGGCTTCAAAATTGGACTCATGAGTTCAAGAGTGATATCAAGAGTCAACCACAAACCACCATGCCTAAATTCACTAAAGAACATAGAGAGGAACTAGAACTACAAAATGAATCAATTGCTACACGAGAGGACCGCTATGTAGAGTACTAGACTCTGAGTGAAGATTGTAGGAGAGCATTTCCTTTCAAGGACATCTATGAATCCCAATACAAAGTCAATCCAAGAGGGGTAATTCCTTCTCACAATATTGAGTTGAATAATGCCATTGGTAATATGCCTCTTCTATATTTTGATGGTTCATCAAAATGCACTACCAATTCATGGATTCAAAAATTAGACACATATTTCCAATTGAACCCCATGGATGAAACAGATGCCATCAAAATGGCTACCCTGTAGCTTGATGGAGAATACAATCAGTGGTGGTTCCATGGTATGAGGAGTCTGGGTTATGACCAAGGGTCAAACTATGAGGAGTTCACCAAGATATTGACAGATAGATTTGATCAAAAGGATCCTGTAATATCCTTTAGTGAGATAGCGCATTTAAGACAACAAGAACTTCCAAGTCATATATTTATAAGTTCCAAAATCTATATTTGATGGTCCTAGATAGATATAAAGCTTGATTGATCCTTTTATTCATAGAAAAGTTGCATGACAAGATCCAGATGTTGGAGATGTTCAACCCATGTTTTACTATAGATGAGGATATCATCAAAGAATACCAAAATGAATTTCCGCAAGCAGGGCCAAAATATTTTATTCATTAAGGCCTGGAATATGGATGGAGCATTAGTGAGGCCAAAGGGCATGACCAAAAACTCATAGTGGCCATCATGTGTGCGGAAATCTATTTTAAGGATATCATCCTCATGAACCCAAATTTGATGATACCCAGAATGAAGATCCAACTTCGAGAAAAATTGATCCCAATGAAGCTCATCCATAAGCTCATCAACAATAGGAATTGGAAACTTATCCTTGATGGTGATGTGATTAAGTGATCAGAAGTCAATGCAGAGGTTCCATGACCCATCTTTTTTGCGGACAAGAAGAACTGGAGAAGAAAAGGAAATAGTGCTTGGGCGAATAATACCTTGCTTCAATAAGTCCCGGACGAGCATTTCAGTCTCTATTTTTTGGTGAAATGGGTAGCGATAGGGCCTGATGTTGGGAGGAATGCTGCCAAGAAGGAGCTGAATACGATGGTCTTCTAGCTTTGAAGGTGGCAATCCCACGGGTTCAGCAAAGACACCTGTATATTGATCCAGAATTTGTTGTAGATCCAAAGGAGTAGTGGAGACCGTTGATGGTTGCATCTGAATGGAATGGATCTGAGCGATGACACCATGTGAATTCTTCTTAAGGATTTTTTCCATGCGATGTGAACTAATGATGCTGAGAGACCCTGGTTGTAATCCTATCAATGTGTGTTTTTTTCCATTGGTGAAAAACTGCATCCAAAGTTCAACAAAATCCCATAAGATAGGGCCAAGTGTGCGTAGCCATTGAGTGCCCAAAACCATATCACATCTGCCTAAGGTCAAGGAAAACATGTCAGAGCACAGGGTATAATCTCCCATAGAGATACACACATTACGACACTTCCCTTTGCAAGGTAAGGTGCCCCCATTGGCAACCATGACTTCAAAGTTGGAGCAAGGATGGATAAAACAATCAGCTTGTTTGGCGATCCGAGGGTCAATGAAATTATGAGTGCTACCAGAATCAATGAGTATTGTAAGAGGAAGCTTCTTGAAGTAACCCCTGACCCACATTGTTTGGGGGGTGGTGATTCCATCTAAAGCATGGAGAGATATCTCTGGCTAGTCATCTTGAGACAGAGGGTCAATAAACAGTTCCTGAATGTGGACCTAAGCATCCATTGTATCTGGATCTTCGTCACCAATTTCAGAGGTACGTGGAGAATCCACATCCAAAAGATAGAGCTTTTGCTGAACACATCTATGTCCCTGAGTGAATTTCTCATCATAATTATAGCAAAACCCCTTTTCTCTATGTGCTTGCATCTTTGTTTCAGACAAATGCTTGATAGGATTTGGTCGAGGAGCCGACGGTATGGGTGGTTGTTGAGAACCCATATTTCAGAAGGGAACAAAAGTGGGCTTGGAGCATTGTTGGGCTGTAATCTTGTCTTCAACCAACTTAGCCAACCCCAAGGCTTTCATCATTGTGTTTGGATAGAACATTTTGACCTTAGAGCGGATGGCATCCTTTAGACCACTGATAAAACAACTTCGGTAGAAGTCATCAGACAATCCTTCAGTGTGGTTGGCTAGTTTCTCAAATTCGGTTTGATACTCTCTCACAGTGCCAATTTGGTGAAGTTTAGTGAGGGCTCCTGTGAAGTCATCAAAATCACTAGGACCAAATCGTTGCAAAAGGAGTTGGAAAAAGTATGGCCATTTTGGCTCTTCATGAACCTTGATGTACCAACGGTACCATTGAAGAGCTTCTTGTTCCAAATGAAAGGATGCAAGTGGAACTTTGTTGACATCAAAAGTACTATGCAAACTGAAATACTATTCTACACGATAGATGCATCCAGTTGGATCAATACCATTGAAGCGAGGAAAATCAAGCTTCGGACAATGGAAATTGTTGGAAGAAGAGAACCCATTGTCTGATGAAGACTCAAGTTGCCATTTGTTGTTCATTGCTGAATGCTCAAGATGGAGGCCAAGAAATTTTTCATCCAGATCCTGGAGTTTGGCTTGGATGGCGGCAAGTGCTTCCTCCATAGTTTTTGCTCCGGCACGGGTGACAACCGTAACCAGGAGTTTTTTTTTCTTTTTTCTTTTTTTGAGTGGGTAGAAAAACAAAAATAGAGACTGTTTTAGTAAAGGAAAATCTGGATTTAGGAAAAAATCAGAAGGGTAATTTGGGTTTGACTAGGTTTTGGACACTGTCGAAAAGGCAGGGAAGCATAAAATGAGAATTTTAGAAGCGGGGTGAAAGAATGAGAAAATTTGGCAAAGAGGGACAAAGAAGCATAATTGGGAAATGAACTCTATGGTAAAATTTGAAGGCGATCGGGTGAAAATTGAAGAAGTTATGGCGAACCCTAAAAATAGATAATTGTGAGATTTCGGGTGATGGGAAGTGAAATTTGGGATAGGGTCCTCCGGAATGAAAGATGCAGAATGGGATTGCAGGGTTGTTAGAGAAGTTTCAAGGGAAATAGAGTTAAAACAAGGGAGATATGGCGAAAAAACAGGTTTTTTTTTTTCTCAGAAATGGATCGGTAATGGCGGGGAAAGGATCCGCAACAGAAGGATTTGCAACGACATGGAAGTGATCGACAACAGATGGATCTGCAACGGCGCAGAAGTGATCTGCAATAGTTTTGGACAGAGAAAATCTGCGATGTATCAGCTGAAAATAGATATCTACCCCAGGTATGCTTGGCTTCCTAACAGTTCAAGGGATTCACTCGGCCACCAATGTTGTCTGATGGCTTGCGTATTGGGGCAGTAACCCTCACTTCACGGCTCAGGTAAGACTGATAATCGCTTTGCCACAAACGACAGCTCTTGGTTTACCTCACGGGTGGGAACTAGTCAATCAGGTAGGGGTCATTGCCCTTTTCACTAGTAGGTCCTCTCAATGGGCCAACTACTTCGGGGTTCCTGTGGTACACATTACAATGAGTTTTAGAGCTTATGCCCAAGTACTTCCCACAGTTAAGCGGATAGGGATTATTCCCAAATCCGAACCTGCAACAGATGCGAAAAATAAATTGGTAGAAATTTCACCCAGTGAGCCCAAGAAAGTGATCTAATACTAGATGTGAAGAACTTGCAACAATTAATTGATGAAAATACACAATATATTAGATCACAAAATACTTTTATTGATCGCAGGCCACTTTGAGGGGGCAACCTCCTTTGAGCAAGCTCAATACAAAATAACTTCACAGTGGTTTCATAGGCCTCAACACACACTTATATACAAAGTCTAGGAGACAATACTATGGGTCAAAACCATGGGCCACTACAAACTATGGATCAAAAATACTACGGGCGACTTACAAAGCATATGCACCAACAACAATAATGCAAACTATGGATCAACAAATACTACGGGACGACTTACAAAGCATATGCGTCCAACAAAAATATACTAACAAAGTAAAGACATGGGTTCCTAACAGACTCATTAGACCAAGTTGGATTCATTTTTCCTCTTTAGTGGTTTTAGTGAAGAAGGAAGATGGAACGTTGAGGATGTGCATAGATTACAGGGACCTAAACAAGAAGAACATTAAGAACTGGCACCCAATTCCAAAAATTGATGAGTTGATGGATGAGCCACATGAGGAAAAGTTGTTTGCTAAGGTAGACCTTTGTTCTGGTTACCATCAAATCAGAATGAGAGAGGAAGACATACATAATACAATCTTTTGTTGTCACTATGGACACTTTGAATTTTTAGTCATTCCCTTTGGCTTGACTAATGCTTCAACTACATTCCAAACTTACATGAATATATTATTTAGTAAGAAACTATGTAAGCGTGTGTTAGTGTTATTTGATGATATTCTGATTTATAGAAAGACTTGGGATGAACACTTGCATCATTCGGAGGTTGTACTAACCATTTTGAAAGAACAATCATTGTATGAAAATTTATCCAAATGTGAGTTTGGAATGACAGATTTATTGTATCTTGGACATGTGATCATACAAGATGGGGTAAAAGTCCACATGGAAAAGACCCAAACTATTATTGTTTGGCCAAACTCTAAGAATGTAACTGAGTTGAGAGGATTCATTGGTATCTGCACCTATTACAAAAAATTTGTCAAGGGATTCTCACATATGAAAGCACCCTTGACTGACCTTACAAAGAGGAATCATTTTGTTGGACCGAGGAAGCTGAATTTTTTTTCAATAAAATGAAGGAAGTAATGAGTATCTACCTAGTCCTTTCCTTACCATATTTCACTCAAGCATATGTGCTTGAGTATGATGCTTTCGATGAAGGAATGGGAACAGTTCTAATGAAAAATAAGCACCCCATTGATTTTCAAGTATAAATTTGTAGCCACATGAAAGTTACTACTCAATCTATGATAAATAAATGCTGGTCATTATGCATGCATTGGCCAAGTTCCGATAGTGCTTGGTGGGGAGTAATTTTGTTGTCAAGACTGATCACAACAATCGAAGGAATTTCTTGACACAAAATGAGCTTAATGACACGAAAGGAGAATGGGTGAGCAAAGTTTAAGCCAATGATTTTGAAATAGAGTACAAGAAATGGAAAATGAATGTAGTTATAGATGCACTATCTAGGAAGCAAACTATTTCTTTAATGGAATTTCTAGTTGATTGGAAGGCTCGGTTACGAGTAGGGTACTCTAAAAATAAGTTTGCATGTGAGTTGTTAGATGGGTTAATACATGATGATTCATACAAGGTTCTAAATGAGACCATATACTACAATAACTAAATCTTCTTAGTGTCAAAATCAGTTTTGAAAAAGAGAACTTTAGAAGTTGTTCCCGATGCACCCTTCGCAGGCCATCCTGGTCTCTTGAAAACTTATAGAAAGGTAAGAGATAGGTTCTCTTCTTTCGAGAAGTATTCAAGTTGCATGGTTTTCCCAGAACCATAATAAGTGGTAGGGACAACAAATTCGCAAGTGCATTTTGGAAAGAGCTATTCAAGATAGTTGGAACAAGCTTGGATCTTAGCATAAGCTATAACCCTCAAACTCATAGACAAACTAAAATGGTGAATCAATGGCTTGAAGGATACCCCATGAAATATGTCATATGGTAGCATAAATCATGGAATATTACATGGTTATATTTAGGATAATTATGCTAAAACAAAAATTTCCACATACCCATTTCCATGACACCTTCCAAAGCTTTGTATGGGTATGATGCTCCTACATTTTCATATCTGATTTTTGGATATTGCAGGGCCCAAAATGCCAAGTATTGGCTCCAAGAGAGTCAAGACATCCTCAAAGCACTCAAGGAAAATTTGCATGTTGTATAGAACCAACAGAAGATGAATGCAGACAAGCATATGATAGAGCGAACCTTCTAGGAAGGTGACTTGATATACTTGAGATTGCAGCACTATATGAAATCCTCCTTGAAAGAATAAGGGGTTGAAGAGTTGCAACCAAGATTATATGGCCTGTATAGAGTTGTGAGGAGGATTGGTGAATTTTCTTACGAGTCGGAGTTACCTACAGGAAGCAAGATACACAATATCTTCCATGTATATTGTATTAAGATGGAAGTTGGGAAACAAGTAACAATTTTAAAGGATCTTTCTCCACTTTATGATGAAGGAAAATTGAAACTTGTTCTAGATAATATTTTGTAGATAAGAGAGAGGAAGCTCAGAAAGAAGCTCAGAAGGTGAACATGTTTTATAGCATCTAGGATTGCAATTGCTCGAGGAAAATCAATATTGGGTGGGGAGGATTGTAATGTACTATCCCTAGTGTGTCCATGGTCATCCCTCTAACCCATTTAATCCCCATGGGTTCAGGAATAAATTAAATAAAATTGGTTAGGGATTAATTTTGGTCTATGGTTATCTAGTGTAATTAAATTAAAACATTGAGAAGTGATGTAGTCTATAGTTGTAAATATTAAATATTAATTAATTGTTTGATGAGTTGGAAATGACTAGGTGGACTAGGAGGGATCATAGGATATTAGGTGGACCCTATGAGTTTTCTTCCACAAAGGAAACTTGAATAAAAGTAATGAAAAGCAAGAAAGCAACTGAAAAGATGGAAAGAAGCAGAAAATCAGGAAAGCACTGAAAAACAAGAAAGTAACAGAAAAGAAGGAAAGTGTTGAAAAGTAGGAAAGCAATAGAAAATCATGGAAAATCAGAATTTTCCAAAAGCAGACTAAAGCACGAAAGGCAATAAAGAAAGAAAAGAGTTACATAAAGTTGCAAGTCATAATTTTATCGAGTGAGGGCGCAATGGATGAGTCTAATGGTCCAAATGCAATGCATATAATGAAAGAAGCCACCAAAAATTATAAACATAATATGACTGCACCCATTGACATATTTTTCCAGTTTGATTATTGAGTTGAAGAGATGTGATCTTTTTGAGACTTGGGAGATGTGCCCCTTCTTTTAACCACACTAGTTGAGGATTCAACATCCTTTCTCAATGAGAATAATTGTAGTATTCTCATGTAATTGTAGGTCCATTCCACTTCCATTCTAGTGATCTATTGTTCCCGTAGTGTTGAAGACTACAATAATTTAGTGTGTTTTTTGCATTGTTTTGTAATTGTCCATGTTATTGATGGAGGATGGTGATTTCATGGGTATTTGTTGTTGTACCTATAGTAATGCAATGTAAATTATTTTCTCTAAGAATAAGTGTGATAAATTTGCTTCTTATTCTACAATTCTATCTTTCTCTTGAATGAATATCTACTCCTATGCTCGTTTTAATGCTATATCTAATTAGTTTTCATAAGTTCTTTAATAACGTGACTTCCATATGTCAAAATATTGTTTTGTAAATTGTTGCAGTAAGAATACACATAATTTAACTCATCCCAACCTTCATATTAGAAATTTGTGACCACTAGACGCCTTTAGAATTGAGTTGGAAATCACCTAGTTGAGATGCCCTGAATTTGCAAATTTCCTCCTAGCTTTCAAACTTTGAAAAATTCAGCCCAATTGTCAAACTCACTGTTTTCATAGAAGGTTGGGATATTTACACACCAGCCACTTCGGTTCCACATATGTCCTAGGGCCACTTCCTTGAAGCCTTTGGTTTAGCCAAAGGAGTCTACCGAGGCCTGATGTACCCAAAAAATGTGTAGTGTTGAAGTTGGGTGTCTATCTAAGGATGTTTTAGGATTTCCTTATTCTTTAGAAGACCCTAAGATCACTCCTTGAATAATTCGTAGAGGTCTAGAGGTGTTTGAGAATTAAGTTTAAATTCATATCCAAAACTAGTCAATTTTGAGTTTTTGAGTTAGTGTGCCTAGTTCTGGGTTTGGGTATGTTACAATATTAAATTCAAAGGACCTAAAATAAATACAAATATAATTAAATCATACCACCCAAATCTGGAAATCTATAGGCATTAAACTATTAATATAATATTTTAGCTCTAAACATAATATTACTGCTTTTTTATTGTGGAGAGATGTAACCACGTTAAAAGAATGAATTGTTATTATACTAAAGCAATGACTTATGTGTTTTTTAGTAGAGTATATCCTCCATATTCTTTTTTCACAAAGAACATGAAGAAGGTGCTAGCAAAAATATATAGCATCCCTAAGACCTTGCACTAGGCTAGGCCAAATTCCTTGGCTATGGTGATCACCTTAATCATGAATAATCACATTATGTGACCTAATAAGAAATCCATTAATAGATTATTAACAACTGGATTTATCATTGTAAACTATCATATATCGTAGTGTGGAGAAAGATGAAGTGCTTAGGTATAAAACTCCATCTACAAAGACTCGTTTAGTACCTTAGTCCAAGGCCACTAAATGTGGAAAAAGATGAAGTGATTAGGTAGAAAACTCTGGCTACAAAGACTCAATTAGGACCTTAATCCAAGACTGCTAAATTAACTCGATTTTCATTTTGGTCATAAGATTTCCCAAACCATCTAAAAGTAATTTTCTAAGAGATATCTAAATCATTCATCAATGCTAATTAAAAGAACACTAAATCCCATAAAATTCTAGCATAGATCATAGATGGGAAGAATAAATAATAAATTGAATTCAAGTATATAAACAATTCTATCAAATTCTATCATAAAATGTGGATCTTCATAACAAATTGATAATGAATTTAAACTGAAGAATTCACATATATAAACAATTATATGAAATTCTATCATTGAATGTATTGGAATAATCAATAAAACAATGAATTCTCAATGAAAAAAATATATTATTCAAAAATGAATCAAAGATATAAACAATTATATGTTTCATTTTCATAAGTGCATAGGCTTAGACTTATATATTCTCCTTATATGCTTTTTCATAAAAAAACCATGCATAAAAATACCATGCATGATCAATAAAATTCGAGGAACAAGAATTTACATTGGCCAACAGAACTTAAAACTAAATACTATCTTTAACTCCATTATCACAAAATCCATAGATTCACAATGCCATCCACGTTACACTCTCCTTCAAAATTAGCATCGAAATAATGAACATCAAATCCCGCATTTGTTGGTATCAAATAGTTCCAATCACAGGCATTCGTTGAAATCTTCCAATTCAGAACCACAACCTACTTTGTCTCCTCTATTCCTCTATTGGCACTACTATCTCCTCCATATTTTGTAAAAAACTCCATGAACCATTCATTTTCTTCATCCAAGTTGTAAGATTCCTCAAGTAAAACAGTATCCATTTTCGAATATAACAGTAAGTCTTCTCTACCTAACAAATTCTTATTGATGTGGTTTGTAATATCCTCTTCTTATTGTTATTCTCTTGTAGCAAATGATATTTCATTCACATATTTTTCTACAAGGTATTGTGAGAGCAAAAAATCCTAGTTTGAACCCCTTTCATGGTATACCTCCAACAGCTCCATTGATTCAACATTATTTAATTGTTGAATATCATTCATGCAACAACTAATCCCTAGATTTGGGGCCATTGCATCTTCACCATAATTCTCCAAAAAAATGAAATCACCGAGCTCATATATTGGATGACTATCAGAAGGAATAAAATGAGTTATGTCATAAATATATGATGATCCACACTCATATGGAGACCGTGTTTCCAAGTATCCATTGCTTCCTGAAATAATATTGCTGCCTGGATCCAGAAAACTACAATTGCATGAATTGCTTCCACAAAAATGTGTTGCTGCCATATATGTTCTTAGCATGCAACAACTATCTGATGGTTGTGTATGCAATCCATAGGTGAAATCATGTAAAGAGGAGAAGCAACAATAAAGTTGATTTGGCTGCTATTACGCAGAATTCAAGCTTTTGAAGGGAGTGTAACGAAGTGTTACAGAGATTTCTATATGAGAGTGAAATATGTGTTGCACCTTCTACAAATATATCTAGGCTGCAACTTCTTGTAACATTTCTTGTTATTCAGAAACCTAAACCTGCAATATTCCCACGATTTACACCTTAGACATATGGCCTCCATCTCCCTGAAAATCCTCCATTTTTTTATTGTAACGACTTTTAATGCAGAATTATCACTTCTCCCCACTTTATAAAAGCTATTATTTACTTAGATTATTCATCTTCCTCATAGGAGCACGGTCATGGTAAATCGTGGTAATTTACTTCACAATCTATCTGCCAACCTTTTTCTGTTCGATCGTGAGCAATTAAAATAATGATGGCATTGTCATTAACATGAACAATGCGTTAATGGAGAGCATTGGATGCGAAATGAAATTAATAATTAAATATAGGTATAAGAAAAGCTCACCTAGTATCATTCAAACGTTCTAGGTACAAGAAAAGCTCACCTAACGAAACGGCTAGCAGGTATGTTATAGAGATAACGTTAGCATGTAGCAAAAAGTTGCTTTTGTCCCATTCCTTCTTCACGGTACTAACTTTACATAATTAGATTAAGTTAACATTTTGAAGACATAAATAATAATAAATTACTATTTATATTATTTATTAAATGCTAAGAAATATAAAGAAAAGATAGTACACACATTTTACAATTTAAAAATTAAAATAGGTTTACATTAAAAACGTCTATTTGATTTTATTTTATTAAAATTATATTTTAAAAAATAAAATATGTAGATGTTAAGCTAAATTGATTTAAATATCTTTTTTGATAAGAGGTTAAAGTGTAATGGGAGTTTGCATCAAGTTATATATATATATCTATATATATATATATGAATGAGAAGATAAGTTGAGGTGTTAATTAAAATTACATTACTTTTATCTTGTAGCTTATGACAATATAAGACATTTGGCCATAAAACATAGGAAAGATGTTGATGATCCTAAGACAAGACCAAAGGTGTATCCACAAGGTGGGAACACAACCCTTCTAACAACCAGACAAGGTGGTGAACAAGACAAGGTGGTAAACCTTCTAACCACAAGATCATGCACAACAAGATGGGAATACCAAGGGTAAACAAACAAGGTGGGTATACAACCCATTCATCTCTCTCTGAATGTAAAAATGTTCCATCCACTAACTGAAATTTCATCAGCATCATATAAGGAAGGTCCACACTCAATGATGTGATCATATGGTCCTCCTGGCTTCTCTCGAGGTCAAATGCTAGTGAGTCCATCAAGGGGTGGAAAATCCCTTGATGAAACAACCTATCTCAACCATATCAAAGACCTAAGAGAGGAAGGCATCACACATCATAATCTTAGTTAACTCACCAAGATCCTCCATTCATAAAGAATGGCTCTCATCCCTAGGACGAGCTTCAGTCCCATATTGAATCTTGTTGATCAAATTCCTAGTCCCTAGCCAGGTTCTCCATTTTCCCATAGAATGGTCCGTATCCCCAGGATGAGCTTTAGTCCCATACTGAATCATGTTGATGAAATTCATGGTCCTTGACCAGGTCCTTCATTCTCCTCAAGAATGGTCCTTCGCCCCAATCTGAGCTTCAGTCTCAAACTGAATGTCAATTAACCACCTGCAAGACCTGCTTGGTCCTTGACCAAGAATCCTCCTGGTCCTAGACCAGGATGTCTATGTCTCAGCCTGTAGGATCTCATTTGTCCTTGTGACCAAGAAATTATCTAGTCCCTTACCAGAATTCCCTAGAGACACATAGGGGCCCTAGCCACATGCTAGGGACTTTGCCATGGCATCAACGTGCTTGGCATCATACCAAGAACCCCAGTGGACTACCAAGAATAACAAGCTGAGAAAACCAAGGTTAAACAAACAAGGTGGGTATTCAGCCCATTCATCTCTCTCTCAAATGTACAAATGTTCCATGCACTAATTGAATGTTCATTATCACCATATAAGCAAGGTCCACACTGGATGATGTAATCCTATGGTCCTTCTGACTGCTCCCGAGGTCAAATGCTAGTGACTCTATCAAGGGGTGGCCAGTCCCTTGATGAAACAACCTAGCTCAATCATCTCGAAGACCTAGGAGAGAAGGGAATCACTCATCACCGTCTTGGTTATCTCACCAAGATCCTCCATTCATAAAGAATGGCTCTCAGCCCTAGGCTGAGATTCAGTCCCATATTGAATCTCGTTTATCAACTTCTCGGTCCCTATATAACCAAGTCCTCCATTCTCCTAGAGAATGGTACTTAGCCCTAGGCTGAGCTTCAGTCTCAAACTGAATGTTGATCATCCACCTACATGATCTACTTGGTCCTTAACCAAGAATATGCCTGGTCCTAGACCAAGATGTCTCTGTCTCAGCCTGTAAGATCTGTTTGGTCCTAGTGACCAAGAAATTATCTAGTCCCTCACTAGAATTCCCTAGAGATAGATAGGGACCCTAGACATATGCTAGGGACTTTTCCATGCCATCAACTTGCTTGGTACCATACTAAGAACCCTAGTGGACTGTGGGGGCCATGGGGTACCTTCTAGGGACTTACTTTTCCTGGTTAACTGACCAAGAACCCTAGTTAATTGACTATGGATCCATTCAAAGATTGGCTCTCGCAGCTGCACTATATTTAATAGAAACATCCAGGAGTGCTAGGGTGTTAGAGAAATGAGAGATCAAGGGACCATGCCACCCACACACAGAAACCCCATCATTCGATCAAATAAAACTTGTGAAACCATGTTAAGAATTGAGATCATGTAATATGCGCAATGCCACATTGAAGTCAACCAATGATAATGAGGATGTAATGCTAGCCTATCCCATAATGACTAGGATGTTATCACACCAAGGGGGTACAGAGTGTTGGAACCAAAGAGTGATATAAGCCTCTGCATCAACACAGATAAGTAGCACAATGTAGGTTCATTCTATTTTTTTTTTTCAATTTCCTTTTGTCTACAAACTTGTCCTTCTCATTAATGAACAATAAATACCTTAGTTAAAGCATAATCATTCTTGTGTGCCATGTCCTAATCTTAGACATATATTTTCATTTGATGTTTATGCATAATCATGTCCTAGACGGTGCCTGAACCCTAACATCAACTATAGATGGACCTATAATCAAACAATCCCTTCGAATCTTACATATATTTGAGTGCATTAATCCTTGTCTCTTCTGGATTTGTTGTTAGTGATATTTTAATTATTTTACTCATTTCTTGCAAATTAATTTTTTGTCTCGGAAATTTCAACAATACAATTTATATTCGAGACCTTATTCATATACATACACATGCATTCATATACCTTAATGCATCATAAGGTAATTATTTGTGCAATCCATTTATCCTAAGGAGAAAAAACCGGGGCCGCCTATATTACTTAATATGTATTCCAAAAGGATGTTTCAAAATCCCAAGGAAATGCTTGTTAAGAGCTTCAAAGCAGTGCATTTTGAGAAAATAGTATGTAAACTTAGCAATTTTCTAAAAGGGGATGCAGAAAAGGTAATGGAAAAAAAAGTATGTCTAAATGTCACAGTTTCCTAAATGGGGATGGGGAAAAGGGAAGGGTATTGTCTTGGATGTGGGTTTTAAAATCCATCCTAGCATTAGAGCAATGGTTTGACAATTGGTCTGAGTTTCATAGAAATGTTCTAGGTCTTTGACAAAATATCTGTAAATTGTAGGAGTATCCTTTGTTAGGAGCAGAGGACATGAAGGGATATCATGTTAGTGGGTTTTATGAGAGTTTATCTTCTAACTGTCATGATACATTTCCATCTACCACCTCCAGCACAACAGACTACTCTAAAAGTGTGAACGTTAACACTTCTCAAGTGACAAGAGCAGAGTTTTCAAACATAGAGAATGTTGAGACTTCTCCAAATTTCCTATTCTTCCAAGGAGTCGAATCTCATCTACCTTAGGTTCAAAAGGCATAACAGTACCATCAACTACTGAAATATCCACATTGATAAGTGGTTTTGCGGACTTTTCACAAGGTAACATGTTCTCAGACTTCCCCATGGAGATGTATGAAAACTATAGGATGCCAACAGACTTATATCATTTCCATTGTAAAGTTAAACATGGTCCTGTAGAAATTCTCCTAGGCTGAATGGAGATTTTAGTTTTCCTTTGGTATTGTTATTTATTTATCTTTTTATGTGATTGCATAGAAAATTAACCTCCATTCCATTATGTGGTGTTCATCTTAAATCAAAACATTTTTTGATTTCAGATCAACACAAAGACATAAATGTTGAAAGTATGCCTATGTACCAAAGGCGTTTCATGAAAGGTCAATTGTGCATTCTTTTCAATGTTGAGTTTCCACAATCTGGAGCACTCACCCAAGAACAGCTCAAAGAATTGGAGTATATCCTGCCACCATGCCCAACTGGTTATATGACTGATATGTCTAATGTAAGTGGTAGTATTGGTTCATATTATGTAGTTTATGAGAATGATGTGTGAATTTATAATTTTTCATGTGACATATTGTATTGTGGAATAATTATGCCAATGGTGTACAAGCAATTATGTTGGATTTTGTTGTAGTTTGTCTTCTTTGTCCTCCTGGTAAATAATTTGTTGCTTTTCGATTGTTGATGGAAAGATTTTTATAAACCCTGTAGGATTGTGTTCATCGTCTGGGAATCAGTCTTAATAGGGAGGCTTATTCCCAAGTTAGGGCTTGGAAATCCAAAGTTGGACAAATGAGTGGTAAAGATGCTTATGAATCAATATATGACTCCTTGAATTCAAAAGTCTCATATTGGTGGTATAGTAAATTGTGGAAGTGTAAATATCCATTAAATATTAAATACTTCAGTCGGTTGTGAATGGAAAAAAGGATTCTTACTTATGATGATTTGATTAAAAAAGGATTCTCATGACTAAATGCATGTTTCTTGTGCAAAAGTAACGAATAAAGTATTCAACGTTTATTTGTTGAAGGCGATATTTCTTAAAAGGTTTGGTTTGAGATAATTTTCAAGGTACATGTTTCGTTCAAATGGTCTTATTCTTTGCTAGAAGATATACTACTATCTTGGTTTAGTATTATTCCTCGGTATAAAAACTTGCCTATTTTTGTAATGTCGGTCATGTGGAGAGCCTACAACACTTTGATTTCTCAAGATTTTTATCAGTCTTCAATTAGAGTAAGCATGAAGAAGATGTTTCATGCTACTTCAATGAATTTTTCAAAACTCCTTTGAAGTTAAACTTGGCCTCCAACTATCCAGGATCCCCCTTTAAATTTTTTCTATTCATGGTTATTGTGGCTTGTTCTTTCCTTTTATGCATCAAGTATATTTTTGTTTTGCTTATAGATGAGTTATATTAATAGTAGATACACATTAGACTGTTCTGTTACCTGTGAAACTATGGGGAATGTTTTCATAGCTTAGATATGAGTAGAGATGAATAAATGAAACCCAAGTTTCTCTCCTTCCATCTAACATGGTTCCAGCAGTGATTTTGGTGAGATCTTCTTCCTTTGGGGAGATTGAATATGACAGGGAAGCTAGAGTATAATGGTACATTTGTCACAACCAATGAGAACCAGGTGGTCTCGATTTTGTACCGAAAGGGCCCCTTCTGTGGTGGCATTCTCTCTTCCCTTCACCTCCTTTTCTTATAATGGTATACCATTGACATTAGTATTATTTATGCTCTCATCAACCCTAGGTTGATGTATGTCACCTGCATCAACTCCACATTGATGTATGGCATCTCATGTGCCTGTAGTAAATCTATGTTATCATGTACATTATCTTTGTGCTTGTGATAAATCAAATTACTGAATGCCACCTCCCATGATCATGCTAAATCTAGATTCCATGTGTATTCTTTATGCTTGTTATGGATCATATTAGCATATGTCACCTCCCATGCTTGCATTTATCCTTGATTACCATACATCACCTTCATGCTTGGGATAACTTATGATTGTTGTATGTCACCTCTTATGCTCAAGATAAATGGGATTGACATATGTCACCTCCTAAGCTCATGCTAAATCTAGATTGGCAAATGTCACCTTTGTGATCTTGGTGCTTATATTAGTGTATTCCACCTCTTACACTTGAATTGGATTTTTGTTAGTGTATGTATCCATAAAGAAGTAAAAGACTATGCAGCCCATAAGCTGTTTAGTTCCTTCTATTCCACCATGGCTATCCTAGGAGACTCGTGAAGAAGTGCCACCTAGTGGTATAGATGAAGAACCATGGTTCCAAACCCTTCCAGCTAGAGGCACAAAGAACTCACTGACCATCACCCAAGAGATTAGTTCAGACCTGTAGATGTTTAAATAGAACCCTCCTCATATCCCAATAGTGATAATTGAGGATGACCCTATTCCACCTTAGCATACTCTTAAAAGCATCACTGACCCAATAGATCTACGTGGTCTTTATCACAACTGCAATTTCACCTTCTAAGAATGCTCAAGACACTGTTTTTTCCTATTCCGAGTAGGGGAAGAGACAATCATATTGTGTAGTGCCATTTCACCCTGTGATTGTTGATTTTCCTTTTTCCAAGTGGGCCTAGATTTCATAGGACCCCTCACTATTTCTTAGAACCTATGAAACATTGATTTCCATCTCAAGAACATCTAAGAGATACTTTTTTATTACACTATAAATAGATGGATCCTTAAGCCCTATTTTTTTTTCCGAAGTCAGTTTGAGTTAGTTTACATTAGTTGCATTTAGTTAGTTGCATTTTGTTTTAGTTTCATTCATTTTGCATGCAATTTTCTTTATGAAAAAAGATAAAACGATTGTGTTTATTTTAGTTTTCACTTTTTTTCATCTAGTTAAATCCACATGGTATTTTTTTCTCTCTTGCAATTAATTTTTTATATGGACATGAAGCATTTCAATTTTCACTTTTTCATCTTGCTAAATCCACATGGTATTTTTTTTATCCCTCTTGCAGTTAATTTTGTATATGTACACGAAGCATTTCTATTGATAAAATTGTATTGTGGTGTTTGTAGGTAGCTATAAACTCGATATGGACATGCCATTTAGTAAATATTACGAGTTGCAAAACATTTGCATGGAACTCAATTCAACTTTTGTTTTAATTGCATGGAGTATTGGGGATTTGGATGAGATTGGGTTTCATATTTATAGTGGATTTTGTTCGGGGATGTAGGCACTTAAGGAGGTTTATGTTAAATCTATCCTCATAGTTTATTTTTTGCATGGTTAATTTTTATGAGGCTGGACAGTTTGGAGTTTATGTTAAATTGTCCCGATGGTTCATTTTTTGGATGGTTAAGTTTTATGAGGTTGAATAGTATGGAATTTATGTTAAATTGTCCTTATAGATAGTTATCGAGTTTGACTTCAAATTCAATATATAAAATTTGAATCAAAACCTATCTTGTATGTTTATGTTAATTAATAGAATATTTTAGCTTACAAAAATAAATTTGATCTTTCAAACATATCAACTCTAGAATCATGTCCCCTTCAGTTTAAATTGGCATTTCTTGTGGAATCATGGAATATGGTTCAAAAATCATTTAAGTCCTTCAATCATTTCTCAGTCACTAAACATTGCTTGTTTAAGTTATGTCGGTTAATCTACAGACTAGTTCTTGATTTTTGTGTCTCCAATATTTTTTTTTTTAGATGAGTTTGAATTGCATTTACAAGGTCATCTAGAGTGATCTTTCTTATATCGTTTTTTTTTATTAGATGAACATCATTTTCAACTTCACAATAAGTGTTGACTGAATTTTATTATCATGGCAAATCTCTGTTATGATCATCCATTTCTCTATTGGTTAGATTCTCTAAATTGTAACCTGACAGGTCATTTTTCTATTCTTGGGGTTTCTAGTGGTCAAAATCCCTATATTGATTAGTAGTTAGATAATATAAAGGTTCTTTCTTTCTTTTGTAATGTTCCTAACTATTAAGATTCTTATGGATTGATTCACATAGTTACATGTTTGATTCCAATCTTAAGACCGTGCTAAAACATTTTTTTGTATGTCATGTTGTTCTCCATTTGGCATCGATGCCCAAGTTAGTAGGTGGCATTATTTCTTGATGTGAATTTGCATGAAGTCTTCATGACCATACAATGCTAATCTAATTTGAACATTTTCATTCATAACTTGGAATAAATTAGAATCTAATTGGAAGTTAGTGGTTTTATAGATTTAAAATATTCATTAATCTTTTTAATATAGAAGCCTGGTAAAATTAAAATTGCGAAAATTTTAAAATAAATAAATTTTGATAATATTTGTAATTTTTTTTAATTATTACTAATTTGTTAATGTATATTTAACCATTGCCATATCTATCACAAATAAAAATTACATACTAAAAGGTTAAGTAAATTGAATGTTTAATAATATGTCTTAGTTGAGATGGTATAAAATGCTCAACCGTTGATCCACAAATTACCTGAACACTGGAGTCTTCATCACAACTGCAATTTCACCTTCTAAGAATCTTCCATTTTATGAAATGCTTAAAGACTATGTGCATTCAAAATTTGTCTTAGTTGATATGGTATAAAAACCTTAAGCATTGATCCTCAAATTACATGAACATCAATCTTCATCACAACTACATTTTCACCTTCTAAGAATCTTCCATTTTTTTATAGACTCGAAGACTAGATGCTTTCAAAATATCTCTTAGTTGAGATGGTATAAAAACCTCAACCGTTGATCCACAAATTACATGAACACTGGAGTCTTCATCACAACCACAATTCACCTTCTAAGAATCTTCCAGTTTTTTAAATGGTGAAAGACTAGATGCACTCAAAATATGTCTTAGTTGAGATGGTATAAAAACCTCAACCCTTGATCCACAAATTATATGAACACCAGTATTCATCACAACTGCAATTTTGTTAGTTTTTCATCATTTAATTCAATATGACCTAGGATCTTAATTGAGAGAACAACATGTACAGAATATCAAACACAAGAGACAAGAGACACAAAGCATTTCACCAGGAGAAACCAAGAAGGTGAAAAACCCCACAACTTCCTCAGAGATAGAATGAGCACCAATACAAAGATCACAAAGATCAAACCCCAAAAAAAGAGATAGTCTCCTAGTAGCTTCTCCTCCTCCACTTGTGCACACTCCTCCTCTCTCCCACTAATGTGAAGTGAGTGAGTGAATGAATAAATAGAGAGGTGCTCCTCTCTATTTATACTTTACCTTTACTTTCCTTTTACTCTAACTGGGTCGACCTCCCTTAGGAGAGTCTAATAACCCATTACCTCTTGTCACTGGGATGACCCCACTAGGGTGGTCTAATAACCCTTTAACCCATACTGGGTCGACCCCTATAAGGTGGTATAATAAACCATCAAATATAAGTTACGCCACTTACAATGTAACTTGTGACACTTGCAAATACAAATGACGACACTTCCAATAGGAGGAATTATACATCTCCATTGGGGATACAATAAAGTACAAATGTAATACATACAAGATACAAGTGAATATGTTCCGAAGTTACAAATATATCAACACTCCATCTTAACTAGGAAGGTATTCTCTTGACACAGGTCATCAATACATAAAGGAACAAGTCTTCAATTCTGGACTTGGATCATCATCACTGGATCACGAAGCATCATTGTCACTGTTGTTGTATTCTTCATCTCGATCACTGGTGCTATCTCTCAATTCTTCTCATCATAGAAATTTCTACAGAGCCAACCCTTTTTCATGATGGATGTAGGCCTAACCACCTATAGGCCTTCATCATCTCTGCGAGCGGCCTGATAGAGGTGGAATCTCAAGACTCATTATGTGCCTTTGCAAAACCTTACAAGAGCATCCCAGGATCCTTTATGTGCCTTAGCATGACTGGAAATATCTCCCAGGACTGATTACATGCAAACTTCACAAAACCTCTAAAGAGCATCCCAGGAATTTTTATGTGCCTAGCACGACCGACAAGATCTCTAGAAAGCATCCCAAGACTTTTACATGCCTAGAACAACCTATCAGATCTCCAGGATTGATTACATGTGACCTTCACAAAACCTTTAAAGAGCATCCCAGGAACATTTATGTGCCTAACACAACTGGAAAGATCTCTAAAGAGCATCCCAATACTTTTACATGCCTAGCACAACCTATCAGATCTCTAAGATTGATTACATGTGAACAGGAAAAACCTTAAAAGAGCATCCCAGGAACGTTTATGTGCCTAGCATGACCGACAAGATCTCTAAAGAGCATCCCAGGACATTTACATGCCCAGCACAACCTATCGGATCTCCAGGATTTATTACATGGCTCCCTCACAAAACCTCGAAAGAGCATCCTAGGACTGATTACGAGCTTACTGCTCAACCTATCAGATCTCCCAAGGAGCTAATACATGCGACTGCACAACCTGCCACATATACACGGCCTCGAAGTATCACCCTAATACTCATGATCAACCTGATCATCCTCGCACAAAGCATCATCCTGATGCTCATGATCATCATATAGTGCATCATCTTGATGCACATCATCATCACATGATCACCCTGATCATCATCATAGCCTCGTCCTGATGCATATCATCATCACATGACCATCCTGATCATCATCATAGCATCATCCTGATGCATATCATATGGAGCATCGTCTTGGTGCTCATCACACATGATCATCCTGATCATCATCATAGCATCATATGGAGCATCATCCTGATGTCCATCACACAACACTTACATCCATAGCCATGGGAAGGATCCTCCTACCACCATGCTTGGAATGGCTCCTGCAAATCTGTCCCATCACTTCCTCCTCGAAGTATCTTCTATCTGAAGAACACCAAGCCTCTCTGTGAAGTAATCAAACTTCACTCTAGCTAGTGGTTTCGTCAACACATATGCAATCTGCTTGTCCGTCGCAACATACAAGAGATTCACTACTCCTCTCTATGCCATATCCCTAATATAGTGATACTTAATCTCGATGTGCTTTGACTTGTCATGGAACGCTGGGTTCTATGACAACTTCACACAACTCTGGTTTTCACAGAAGATACAAGTAGCGTCCAACTAGAGATCAAACAAATACGACAGTAGCTTCCTTAGCCATACTGCCTCACAACTAGCCGAACAAGCTGCAACATACTCTCCTCGGCTATACTCAGTGCTACGCAAGATTGCTTCCTACTAAACCAAGAGATCACACCTGATCCCATACTGATGCAGCACCTCGAAGTGCTCTTCCTATTTGTAGCACTTCCTGCCTAATCTGAATCAACATAAACCTCGAGGTTAACCTTTTGATTCGCATCATAGTTGAGCCCATAATCAATTGTACCCTTCAAGTACCTCAAAATATGTTTGACAACACTTAGGTGAACATGTCTAGGATCCATCAAGAACTGACTCAAGGTGTTCACCGCAAAAAAAAAAACCTGGTCTCGTATTCATCAGGGACATCAAGGACCCAATCGTCTGACGATACATCATGGCATCAACCGAATATGATGAAGCATCACTCAATAGCTTCAGGTTCGATGCCATAGGTGTGGCCATGGCCTTGCATTCCATCATCCCTAACCGCTTCAGGATCTCTATCTCATACTTACCTTGTCCAAGGAATATTCCATCTGCTCTCTGCCAAACCTCCATACCTAGAAAGTAATGCATCATACCCAATTCCTTCCTCTCGAACTCGGCAGCAAGCTTCCTCTTTGTGTCAGTAATCAATCCATCCCCACCTGTCACAAACAGGTCATCTACATATAGTAGGAGTATCACTGGATTTCCTTCCTCAACCTTGTAGTAAAGGTTGGAATCCACTTTACTCTTGGTAAAGCCCAAACTAGTCAGGAAGCTCTCAATCCTACCGTATCATGTCCTGGGTGCTTGTTTCAAACTGTAAAAGGCTTTCTTCAATTTGCACACATGTGACTCAATGTCATGTGTCTCAAATCCGAGTGGCTGCTCCACATACACTTCCTCTTCGACTACACCATTCAAGAAAGCTATCTTAACATCCATTTGGTGTATCTTCCACTTCATCACTGCAACTAGAGCAAGTACTGTTATGATGGAAATGTATTTGGATACAGGTGTAAACGTCTCTTTATAATCTATCTCTTATTTCTGGGAGAAGTCCCGAGCGACAAAACTTTCCTTGTATTTCTCTATGCTACCATCTACAACATGCTTGATCTTGTAGATCCACTTGGAAGTCACAACAGACTTCCCTTCTGGTCTCGAGACCACATCACAGACATCATGATCAACTAGTACTCCTCAATCATGACATCCTTCCATTACTACATCCTTCAATCAATTTTCTCAACTCCTTGTCCATTTTCTGATTTTGAGCTGATCTGCTTGTTTATTTGAAGCAACACATATCTTAGCAGTGTGCAGAAGCGTTGAGGCCTTGAAAAAAAAAATTATGACATTTCACCTGGTATTTTCTTCCCACTTTCTATGATCTTGAATGATAGATTACCTCTGTTAACTTGCAAAACAAAACATCAATTCTTGGACAGTGTGAAACCATAAAAGTCGCCGACCAAGCTGTCATTATAGGCGCATTTATTCCACGAATCGAACAATATTCATATTTTGAATATTTGTAGGTTGTGAAGAAGTGGAGTGGAGTGGAGTGATTCTTTACGGCTGTAACGTTGAGTACACTCGATAAATTCCTTCGAGACCCCACTGCCACTATCACGGGGTTGACCCTTTGGAACTAGCACCTCTGCGATCTGGATTAGGCCTTTCTATCTCAATCTTCCTGTATAGTTGCTTACCCAAAACAATATTAGAATCTAGAGCTCCTGTCTGCCTCAAAGGAAGCTGCCACGTCTCATGACATTTGCGCATATCCTTTTGGGTCAGTGCGTGAATGCCTTGGATTTTTAAAGCCTCGAGTATTTCTCTGACCCACTGAAAATCTAGTGTGATAGCTGGCTCCACTTTTAATGCAGCTCATGCCATGGTATGGCCATGAGCAGGAGGATCGACGAACCCCGGGGAACTGATGGATAGACCCGCGAAAGCTTTTCCCCCTCTTTGGAGAACGGATGAGCAGCCTGTGTTATTTGCCAATATATATATATGTACACAAGGACAACGGGTGTCCAGACTTCACGTCCTCAACCCTTAATATATCATTCATTAGATCGGTGCCTGGGAAATGGCCCCAGAAACGGGCAATGTCAACACCTGCGCCACTGCTCCTTTTGGTCTGCGTTTTTCATTTTTATACTTGGGGAAATATCCCACATGCAGGAGAGAGCGAGCTAGTACAATCTCTATATACACCACACCTTTTATTATATATCAGGTGACAAAGAAAAGAACGAAGGTGTTTGGCTCAGGTAGCTTGGTAAGCTCTCGGTGTTGAGCGCTAGGAATTGTCCTCAAATACCTTTTACTTCGATTTTAATCATGGCCTTGGGCCCATTCAAAAAATTTTGGAAACCTTCACTTTCATGAAACTTTTAAACTTTGGATATTATATAAAATCAAATATAAATCCAAGGAGTCGAATTTTGGCCCAAACATAAAGCTTTAAAGCCTTTCACCCCAAAAATTAAACTTTTGGTGATATATCACTCTTATAAAAAGGTCTTTGCTTCCATAACAGCTTAAGACTGTGTTCTTAATAGGCATTCAAAACAGTTATCTCATTGTCTTTCATCCCTTTTTATTTTCTGGAAGTTTTATTTTTCTTTTTATTCAAAGCCTCTTTCAATCTCCTTTTGATATGGCACCATCAATTGAAAACTTCACTGAAAATTTATGAGCTGAGCTTCGAAGCTAAAAACTGAACTGGGGTTGTTGCAAACTAAAATATGCACCCTGTAAATATGAACTGAAAATTGAAATTGAGGACTAACTGTGCATTCTAAAAATTTAAAACTAAAGAATGCTTAAAACCAAACCAGAATTGATCTGTACATGCTGAAATCTGCTGAGAAAGATGCTAATTGTGAGCTTATTCAACTTAGCTTGCTACCCTAAGATGCCAAACTTCTTTGTTCAATTAGGTAACACAAGAATGCCAGTAGAGCCAATCCATCAAATGGTTGAACAAACTTACTCCTTCACTGTGCTTGAAATCAGTCACTGATAGAAAATATGGAAGCCTCGGAAAACAATGATATCTTTCATTTTGAAGGTGAAAATATGGCTGCAAATTTGAACTGAAAAACCTTTCCACATATTCACCTACAAGGTCATAAAAAGCAGGACATCTTTCAAAAAATTCTGTTATTGGTTTGTCATGACAAGGCTGCCCAAACAGTAAACTTTCTTGCACATTATCCACCCATTTTTCAAGGGAGTCCTGAAGGGAGTTCTCGGGACAAATTTCAAGTGAAATATCAACAGCTTCATCCCAATTTTCAGAATTTAAAACTTGATCTTCTACATGCAATCCAACAAAAACATCATTGCTTTCTTCAACAAAATCAAGTGAAACAAATTCTTCTTGACACAAAAATTATGAAAATGAAAGGCATGAAGAAAAACTTGACTGGGATGACTGATCTTTTTCCTCATCAAATGAGATTTGACAAAACTGCTGCACATGTTCCACATTAAGGACACTACCATCTTCACTTTTAGCTAAAAGAGAAACTACATCCTGAAAGTTTTCCTGTGTGTTATGACAATTAGCTTCTTCTATGGCTTCTTCCCCTTCTCTTAATTCAACAAAAATATCGACTTGAATTTCAAAGGAATTCGAGATAGTATTTCTTTCTTCAATGTCTAAATCAGAAAATGGACAAGGAGCAGAGACAATTGATTGGCTACTTTCATTACTAGCTTGGTTACATAAAGAATGGCAAGAGGGCTGCAAACTTTCATCCAATTTTGGCAAGGGGTCATGGATTTCAATAGTGTGTTGTCCTTCTTCATTCACAACCAAAGGATAAACTAGTGTTTGCTGGAGGCTGTCTTGAGTGTCAGGGAATTTATGTTGCATTTCCTCTTTATAGAAGGGATTTTCATGCAACACTTCTAAAAGATCTTCATCCACAAACTCATCATTACCATACATGTTTTCCAAAATTTCAATGAGACCTTTAACATGCATGCAACAATCTTGAACTAGCAGCAAGGAAGGGTACTAATTTTTAAAATGCTCATGAAATACGGTGTGAAAATCTTCAAGGGAACACAAACTTGCTGATGGTAATCCGTCATACCATGATATTGCATTCTTTTCTAATGTTGCCATAAAAATTTTCATCAAAAGTCCTCAGGCAAACCAATTCCAAGCTTATGTATATGCACATGAAATCTAAGCAAATGAACAACAACATCATCTCCTTTCTGATCTTTAAATTTAGGTAAACAGGTTTGCCAATCTACTTTAGGAATAAGATTTGGAAAACCAGGGATGTGAGCTTTGTTTACAGGAGCATACCTTCTTGATAATGAAGCCATCTTGAAAAACTAGAGCTGCAAATTCTAATTTAAGACTGAGGAGACCAGCCTGTGAAACAATGAAACACTGGATTTCTTTGATGTGGAGTCGCAATGAGACTTTCAACATCTCAATTCTGATATAAGGTCACCAATCTTTCAAGTGGAGTCACCTTCATACTATAATTTTGCTGAGTGGAGTCGCCAGGTGAATGATACATCCTTCTCAATGTCTAACTGTTGTTCACCATCAGCATTCAGATTTGAAACCTTTGTCTTTTTCCTAGGGATGATAGGACAATTGCTTCCCCGGCAACGACACCAATTTGTTAACATCCAAAATGACCCCCTAGGTTGTGGGAGAGGGCAATATGGGGTAACCACTAACCAATATTTAGCTTGTGCTTCTAACCCAACACAAACAGAGAGGGGTCTCTCTATAAGCTCATGAAAAACTGGAATAATCAAAGGTGTCAACAATGAAAACATACACCAGTATTCATCATTCAATATATTCAATTAAAACATACAGAAGATTAGATTTCTGCTAGAAACAAAATGATTTAAACATTTCGAGAGAAGATCATAAGAAACTATTGGGAAATGGAGTCAAAACATGAAACATGAAACAAATATAATGCTGCTGCATAAGATATCCAAACAGAGGC